>CAJQUW010016988.1:0-580896 GCA_907163375.1 Prostheceraeus crozeri | reverse complement strand
TGTGCCGGTCTTACCACCGGGTAATAACTAACAAGTATGATACCATGCGTTTAAATGGAGAATACGCTTTTTAGCATTGCGAAAACATAGTTGATTTTATTTCAGGAAATCACAAGCTCAAACAAACAAGGAATAGTACAAGTAAATAACACACTCAAACACATGAGACATATTTATGTAACTTAAATCAGAATGGCTTTAAAAGCCTCGCACACTCCCCCCTTTGTTTGGGAGAAAAGACATATGTTTCAAGCGAGGGGATGGCCAAAAGTTCGATAATCTTATCTCCAGATAGGGTTCGAGAGGTGAACGCAGAATCATAGAGAGCACAAATGCACTTACACCCAACGAAACACCATTAAGAGTACACTCATTCCCTCGTAAATCGTTTCAGATAACGCAGTCGGTTCCCGTTCTCCTGGCCGTTCACCTTGTTTTCCTCCTCGATTGTTCGTGGGCATCGGAATGGAGCACACGTTCGATCGCGTAATGGCACCTCCACTTCCTCCGGGAGTAGTAGTAACAGGTAGCGACGAACTACCAACGCCGATTGCCACTGTTAGATGAACCGTCAGGCGAGAAACTCGGCTCAACCGCCTCGTAATGCCGTTTCAAAGATATCGATCTTCGGTATCTCGCATTCCCTTGTATCTCGGCTATCATATCGAATTGGTTAATAGAACGGAAGTACGCCCTCCGGGATACAGGACACGATAAGAGGTGTCTCCTACATTCTCTGTGACTTCACAGGGTGCTCGTGAATCTACCCCAGCTACCTCCTCGAGTGTAAACTTCGTCCTATATCGTAGTTTCTAGTGATGCCTTTCCTCCCCGCATAACGCTTGGAAAGACTCCGCGCCTTCACCTCTATCACTTCACACCACGGGTGTACAACTACGATCTCCACTCTCTCTCCTAGCACTCATCGGCCTAGCAGGTGTCTCCCGGTAGATTCAATGAATGTGCTGCGGATCATCGTACAAAGCTTTCTGTAGCCTGCGCTCAACGAAACCTGTGGACAAGACAACTTCATCTTAGCCAGTCTAGACTTCAAGTTCGATGCATCCTTTTCAACAAGCCATTCGGCCTGAGGGATATAATCCGACGAGAAGTGGTGAGAAACACCGCAAGTTCTCAAAAATCCTTCGAATTCCCGTGCTCCTAAAAGTTGCCCCGTTATATCAGATATAACCTCTCAGGGCATTCCGAACAACGGCAAAGATCCTTCGTCAGCTCCCTAACAACCTGGCGGGAGCTACCATTTTGGTAATTGGACCGCAAAAGATATCCTCGAAAACAAATCAATTAACTGTCATAATCACGATTCCCTTCGGTGGACGCACGAGGGCCAGTCAGATCAATAGCAACGGCCTTCACGACCTCCTCTCTTGTCAGCTACAGGGACCGGTCGAGACTATCGGGAAACCATTTTCTGAACAAGCATCACATTCCGACCACAATACTCCTTGATGTCGTGAGCTAGCCCAGGCCATATACAATGGAATCTAAGGCGGCTTTCATTTTACTGTGCCAATGTGGCCCTGATGATTACTCAACAAGCAGCTTATGACGAGACTAACTAGGCAATGGACCAAAGTATCACCCTGAAGATAAGAAATCTATCACATATCCATTGACAGACATGCTGTCACGAAGTGCTGAAAGTTTCCGATGTTCTTATCAAGTCGATCCCTCCCACTGTTTTGGAGATAGCCTTAGCTACCCGACATAACTCCGGATCCATCACTGACTTCTCCGCGACCTCTGAAAACTGTATCGGGATGACATCACACTGAAAAAAAGAGAGCGTTACTTCTTCTCTCTCGTCCTTCCGTTGCCCTTCTGTGGAACTAACTGGATTAGCGAGACAAAGCGTCGGCCAGCACGTTATCCTTTCCTTTAATGTGCCGAAGGAATAGACATATGTATTTGCATGTTTATGATCCATCTCCTTAACCGCAGTAGACAGAGAGTCGACAAGGTTTCTCGAAAAGACTCAATAGTGGCAAGTGGTCGGTTTAACCTTGAAAGTTACGTCCAATGAAAAATTCCTAACTGTTAAGCGCAAACAAGACTCCAACCCCCAAGGCATTCCTTTTCGACTTGGCGAATATCCTTTTTCTGTGTCTGTAAGGCTACGCGAGGCAAACCAACTGTCTTCCCTTTCTGCAACAAGACTCCACCCAAACCATATCCGGATGCGTCCACTTGTACAATAACCCTCCTCCATCAGTCGAAAAAATCTACGTACATGTATATCCTTCAACCGCTGCTTTACTCTACCGAAAGCAATTTCATCCGTTTCCCCTCAGCTCCATGTTTCCTGAACAAAGATTGCCATAACGGCTGTAGTAGAGTACTACAATGTGGAACGTTTGAGTGACATACTAGGACCTGCTAGCCTAGAAAGGAAACGCAACGAAGCGGCACTCTTAGGGGCAGGCGTGTCCCAGCAGATCATCAATTAAGCTTCCTCGAAAACCATAACCCCCGACTGAGACCATGATATCCGATAAATTCAACTGACAGATTGGGGAAAAACACTTAGCCTGATTTATATTTGACAACCGATCCAAAAGGTAGGTGAGAAGCAAACGAAACGCGGCAAACACACGACGAAGAGGACCGGAAGACCACGAAACGACGTACACGAAATCGGAATAACGCACACACTCACAAAAGACCACGGTGTATCGAAACATGCAATGGACCGCATAGCCACACACTCACCGTCCCGGACGCGCATGGCCATGCTGTCCCCAAGTGGCGGGTAATGCCTGACAGTACCCCCCGGCCGGGGTCTAGTGAGGACCCGGATCTACGGCGACCGAGAATGTTAGATACAGGCCACCAGTGACGGAAATGACGGGTATCAAATCCGAACTACCCATATCATCGAACCAAGTGAGAACTTTTTGTACGAAGCATAGCTTCAGATTCATGCTTCGATCGCGAAAATACGTCCATCATCCAGATAACAACACTGCAATCGGTATGTCTGACAAAACGTCCGACAATGAACCTCTGGAAGAATTCGAGGTGATGACAGAGACCAAACGGCAGTTTGTTAAAACAAAACGACCCAAACGGAGTAGAAAATGTAGAACCTCACGACTGTTACTTGGCGACCGGTAATTTGCCAAATCCGGTCCGACAATCAAGTTTAGAGAAACGGAAGCCAACTGAACACGACTCATCAGCTCTTCAAGCCGTTGAGGGCATCTGCAGCTCAGGCGCCTTTTCACTATGTTTGTTGACGTACCTGAAATCGACAACAAAGTCTCACGTCAACCTTGACTTCTTGTTAGCCTACTACAAAGAGGTGAACACCAGTCGCTTTAGTTCCTCAACCCCCTCAATGACTTCCGGGGGGGGGGGGGGGGGGGGGCCCCCCCCATTCCCGCACCATCTTCTGCAAGTTCAGCCTGCAACGGGCTCGCGTAGTTAGAAGCAATAGGAAGTTCTACGAGCAGGAAAAGATCGTGGCCACAGCGTCATCTTTCAGAAACGACCTGGCAAGATCTAGACATAGGAACACAACTTGGACCCTCGAAAACGGAAGATATCACCATGACCTCGTTATCAGTATGCGGATAATACCCAGACCCTGGCATAAAGCGAAAACTCAGCAAATGCTGGACCGTCCTCTTTCACAAACATAAAAACTCAGGATGACATGCTCTTAGTCTTGTAGGTGACCTTCAATGAAAAACGGTACCTAGGCAATTCAACTGCTTTTTGCCGTAAGCTTTCAAGCTTTTGGAAACCGGGTAAAGTATAACCACGTGAGAGATCCATCGAACTAATAACGTTAACGAAAGCAATCTGTGTTTCCTACAAACGCCTTGAATTGGAGTCCCATCAATTCGCAACTTCGCGAACCATATTCGTAACCGCTGTTGGATACATGGAAAATATCGACCCTCCCTCGGCATAACTTTCACATGAGAAACCGAAACGTTCGGTACAACATTTGGCATAGTGGCCTTTCCGATTTTACATTTTGAACACATTCTAGCTTCGGGCAGCACAAGTTGGGACTGTTGGCTAAATGCCTGATTGTAACCTCACAAACGGTAACAGGCCCGCTTGGCTACCTGATGGTCCTTAACTTTTTCCTTATTTGCCTTAGTCTCCTTCGCATTTACCGTGACTTTTGGACGCGTTATGTTTTTTGGGTTTTCCTATTGGACTCAACGTGCATGAACATCAGCTTAACAGTAAAATCAACCTGTTGTCCGATCAGCTGCGAGCAGTTTCCCAGGCTTCCGCCTTACGATAAGGCTAGACAAACTCAAAATCACAAAGTACTAGGAGTCCACTGCCAAAAGCCTTTCTCCTAACCTGGAGTCCCGCACCCCAATAACAAAAACATCCCTGAGCAAACTAGCTTTATCACTAGTATATTCACAGTCCTGTACCATTCTCCGGAGTCTACACGCAAACTGTTCCGGCGCTCTCACTTCGCTCTGCGAGGCATGGATAAATTCTCTTCTACGGATGAGCAAACGAGGAGCTAATTTTAAAATAGCTATCCATACGATCAACAATTTCAGTATAAGTAGTCTTGGGTTCCGGTAACCCATCTAAGATGCTAAGTCCGATCTCTCCCCACACACATTTCAAGCAACGCCGGCTTGTCCTTATCGTCTACAGAATTGATAGAACAGAAAATTACCAAATAACCTTTCGAAGAAAAAAAAAAAACGCCAGTCCTCCGCGCTGGGATTAGCAGGCAAATCCGGCTGTCTAAACAACTTTAGCCATTTTCACTAAGAGTATAAAGAAGGTCATGATATCTTCAAGACAATAAGGTTAATATATTCGGGGTATTTTATTCTGACACCATAAATGTGCCGGTCTTACCACCGGTAATAACTAACAAGTATGATACATGCGTTTAATGGAGAATACGCTTTTTAGCATTGCGAAAACATAGTTGATTTTATTTCAGGAAATTCACAAGCTCAAACAAACATGGAAGAGTACAAGTAAATAGACACACTCAAACACATGAGACATAGTTATGTAATTAAATCAGAATGGCTTTAATAGCCATCGGCACAGCGACCATATTTGAAATGAAATAAGCGCTTCAGACCATGAGCTCAAAATACCGCATTTCCACGGAAACTTCTAATGTGCCTTCAATGTTACTTAGCGTGCATGTCTGAATAATGATTATGGGGTTTACCGATTTATTTCAAACTTTACTAGATTTTTTTTCAAAGATGTTTCAATCTCGTGAAATATAACGTTAGCACAGTTCTTGCTTTGATATCCAAGGTATAAAAAAAACAAATAACATCCTTACAATTAAGTTCCGCAATTATTAATGACTGTTGGGATCAAAACTATCAATTAAACAGTTCATGCTGTCGATCATTTCTTCTTCTGTTGTTTCTGTCATTACTGAGATGTATTATGAAATGAAAGATAGTCAATATAAGACCCTTTATTGCATTCAAAGTGTTATTCATCCACTTTCCATCTTTGCCACCGCTGCGCGGGCTGCATGAGGTATGAAGGGGTTGTTTTTTTTGTTTTTTTAGTTTTTGTTGTTTTGGTTTGTTTGTTTATTTTTTTTTTGGTTTTTTGTTTGTTGTTGTTTTTTTTTTGTTTGTTTTTGTTGTTGTTTTTTTTGTTTGTTTTTTTTTTCGTTGGTTGTGGTTGTTTGTTGTTTGGTTGTTTTTTGTTTTTTTGTTTTTGTGGGTGTTTTTTTTTTTTTTTTGTGTTGGTGTGGTTTTTTTTGTGTGGGTTGGTTTTTTTTTTTGGTTTGGGGTAGTTATTTTGTGTGTTTTTTGTTGGGTTGTTGTTGTTTGTTTTTTTTTGTTTTTGTGTTTGTTGTGTTTGTTTTGGTTTTTTGTGTTGGTTTTGTTGTTTGTGTTTTTGTTGTTGTTTTTGTTTGCTGTTTGTTTGTTTTTTTTGTGCCTTTTTGTGGTGTGTTTTGTATTGTTGTTATTTATTTGTGTTTTTGTTGTGTTTGTTTTTGTTTGGATTTGTTGTTTGTTGTTTCGTTGTTGTTTTTTTGGTCGTTTGTTAGGTTTTGGTTTTTTTTGGTTGGAGGTTGGTTGGTTGTTTTTTTTTTTTCGGTTATTTTGTTGGTTTTTGTGTTTAGTTTAAGCTGCGCGTGCGCGGATGAAGGTCTCATCAAAATATTTTTTGTTTGGGATATTTGAGGCATGTTTTTCGAAGTGCTGGTAGCTTATTTCTTGCAATTAGACCTTTTTCAATTGAATCGACAATCTGCTCTTTTCATCTTTCACTTTTAATGTCTTGATGATGTCTATTGATTTTGCATGAGGCATAGTCTTAATTTTGTATGAAATCAGACAATTAAGCATAGATGTGTCGACCTGCAAGTTTCAAGAACCATCACTGTCACCGAGTAATAGTAGCCTATTTAGAGATTATTAGCCTACTTGAAGTAGTCTACTAGAATCTAATCAACAGAAATTGATAAAAAAATCATAATTATTCATCTCCACGTAGGACTAATCTAGCGTCACAACGCTTTTTACATGGAACATTCAAGCCCTGCTTCACCCATTATTTGGTGCACTTTCCCATTATTAAGTCTCCTTTAACTAAATCCGCACTTTTAATAGCCTACATGGAAAACTTCGATTGTAGATGAATATAGAAAAAATAATCGGCTCCCTTCCACCGATTAATCGGTAATCGGCCGATTATCAAAATCATTAATCGGTACACGCCTTGTTTATTGCACGTGAGTGTACACAACATCGAGTCCTTTCCAGGATTACTGAAAGTAATTTTTTATGTGTAAATAATCGTTGCGTGTTTCTTATTATTTTTTCTCTTTGCACGTTATTGGACGTGAGTTTCAAAATATCGATGCCTATATAGATAATATCAAGACAGATATCAGCCTACAGGTATTTCAAGAAATGTTGATTTTTTTAAAAAAATAAATGGATGATCTTCATTAATCAGTATGAATTGTTTACCATCACTACTCCCCATGCTGGGGAAGCTGATATAGTCACTTAAATTTGGAGCATTGTAATCTTCTAGTCTCGATTCCCTTCCTGACGACTTTCAATGACACTTTCGGGGCTCGACCTCTGGATCGAAAGATCGCTAGGCTATGTACTCAACCACTGTTTCACTGAGACCTCTATTTGTGACATCCATTTAGAGACCATCTACCTATGATTACAAGCTTACATCTGGATCATTCATGCAAATTAGGGGTGTGCCGATTAGTGATTTTGATAATCGGTGGATGGTAGCCGATTAATCGACCGATTATTTCTTTTAAATTTCTCTGAATTCTACGTTTTTGTATACTGAAAGAATTTAAAAACTGAATTTATTTAAAGGAAGCTCAATAATAGTGAAGTGCACCAGATAATAAGTAAATCATGTCCTGAATGTGCCATGCAGTATGCGTTGTGATGCTAGTCCTACGTTGAGTTGAATAATTTTGAATTTTTGTAACTTGCGTTTGATTAAATTCTAGGTTACTTAAAGCATTATATACTCGTAGAAGAATATTGATGACAGAAATATACTCATTGACAAAATTTTTGAAACATTTCTTTAACTTCTTTCATTTTTGACTGGTATATATACATGTATGCATGATGCCTTGATAATTTAGTCACAATCTCCACCAAGTCGTTAGCACAGAAAAACAACGCATGTAGCAGATTCAACTTTAATAGCGCGTGTGCCCCCCCCCCTCTAGCTCCAATACATTCAGTAATCCGAGATGGCATGGATTCACAAAGTTTCTGAATGAAGGATGTTTCAAGGAGAAGCCACGGCTCTGTCAGTCTTTCAGAAAGAATCTTCAGGGACACTGGTGGAAGTGGGAATAGCGGTCTCTCACAGTCGCCGCCCGAAGCTCGTCACAGACTTGTTCAATGGGTGACAAGTCCAGTGTGAGTGTGCAGACCAGTCAAGGGTTTGAAAATTCAATCTCCTAAACAGTGGCGAATGACAAGCCGTTGGAGCGATTCTGTGGTCTTGCGTTGGTCGTCTTGAAGACGAGATCCTCCACCCTGACCACTGGGGGCATCAACAGGAAGCAACAATTTCATTGAGATACCTCTCTCCAGTCAACGTGCCTTTTGGATGATGACTTCTTGTCGTTCGTCCGCCATACCAAATGCCACCACACAACATGACAACTTTCACCAACCATATCTGGTGTCGTGTTCTTTAAATACAGCATGGGGCAAAGCGTTCACCTGGAAGGACGATGGACTCTGACACGACCGTCATTGACATCCAGAGTGAATCCCGATTTCATCGGGTCCACAAGGCTTCTTATCTGCAAGTGATGGTCATGTCCATGAGCGATGATCAGCACACAGGCAACCTCGTCCTTCTGCGGTGCTCAAAAACTCAATTGGAATTAGGACAGCTGGTCGTCGCGATTAGAATTCCAGCTTCTCGAATCTTCGGTAAGCCGTCCGGAGACGCTATAGTCTATATTTGAGGGCACTCTTCCAGTGTACGACTAGCTTTGGGAACTGACAACAAATCTAATCCTCTTTGCAGCTAAAAACTAGACGTGCGGTCTGTCCTTCCTGCAATACTTTCTTGGTCCGACGAGATCTCTTCTTCTTTTAACATACTCCTTCCTGCCTTTCCATCGACACCATAACCACCTTCCAAACAGACGACTCTCACAACTCGCACAAGTTCTTAACCACAACGAATCATTCCCCCCCCAATAGCCATACCTCTGGTAAACTGATCGTGTGCCATTATATTTTACAAAAGCTGGATTTCAGTTCACGTTTATGTTCAATTTGTAAAAGCAATTGTGACAGTTGTATCGATATCAAAATTTGAAATTTGGTCAACATAGATCTTTCTCCATTCTCTAATGTGTTGAATGGTAATACATAGAAAGCGAGATATTGCATCATACCTAAGAAAAAAATGAAACAAACTTCAACTCAAGCCAATGATAGTTTGTTTCATTAATTATGTCAATGAGTATATATAGTAATAACTTTATTTGAAATGATTACATATGCATTGCATTGCAACCAAAATCACGTCAATAATCAGTATCATCAAAATAATAGAGACGGAAGAATCCATCCATTTTCTAGCCAATGATGGCATGAACGGACAGAGACCACCCTGATATGTCGAAGATTCTGAATTGACTCGTAATTTCTTGCCATAAGACTCCACTTAAGGAAATGATAATGTCATCCGTTCTTTACGGAAATTAATATATCGAACACAGGTGCCCCTTTTGTGCTGGTTAGAACTCCGTCACAACGAAAGCTAAGAGGGAACATCGAGAGCAAGAAAGAAAGTTAGCACAAATGCAAGACACGAATGGTTTTATGTCTTCGGGTCAACCTAGAGTGAAACGAGATTGTGACATTACAAAATTCATTTCGAAATTCCAAACAAGCCCCATTTAAAAAAAAAAGCACGTATTTAAAAGCCAGATAGGAAGGATGTACTCACAATAGACGGCTCCAGCCCATTCGACAAGGTCCCTACCCGAACTGATCTCCCGCCCTTCTTCCCGCTCGCGCACCCGCCCCCTCCCTTTGCCTCTAAACCCGCCTATCTCCTCCTCTCTCGCGTATCGAAAACCGGCCCGATCTCTCTTCTCGCCGCTCACCCTCCCGCACCCTTCGCTCTTCCCCTACTTTACCCTAATTGACCTCTCCTAACTCGCACCCCCCTCGCCTGCCCCTCTTCCCTCCTGCTCCGTCCTACCCCTCCTCCCCCCTCCCCGGCTCCCTCCCCCTCCTCTCCCCACCACCCGGGTCGCCCTTACTACCCCCGCAAACCTCGCCTCTGCCTTACCTGGCGCCCCCCCTGCTATCCCCCCCCTCCCGAGCCCCCCGATCCGACCTACCCCTCCCTCCTTGATAAGCTCACCCCTACTCCCCCCCTCACCCCTCCACCGTGCCGCCCTATACTCTCCCCCATCCCTAAACAAACTCCCCCTCTACCCCCTGCCTCCTCCTCCCTCCGCGTCCTCCCGCCGGCCTGTCTCCCTCGTTCACTTAATCCCCTCCCGCGCGGCCTCGCCTCCTCCCCTGCCTCCTAGCCCTGGTCCTTCGGCCCCCCCTCCCCAACCTCCCACTCTTCCCCCTCTCCCTCCCCCCCTGTCTCCCCTCCCTAGCTCTAGTGTCCCCCCGTCCCTCTATGCACCTCCTCCCCCTCCGAGCTCCGCCTTCTCCCCTCGCCTCCCTCACCTCCCTCTGTGCAACCTCATCCTTCTATCCAGCCAGCCCTCGCGCCCAACGCATCCCTACCCCCTCCTACCCAACCTCAGACCGAAGAACGAACAAATCCCACCCTCACCTTCCCGCCCGACCCCGAAACTCCCGCCACCCTCACCTCCCCGTCTGCTCGCCCTCTCCACCTCCCACCCCTGTACTCGCCGACCCTACCTGATCCCACGCTTTCCTACACACTTGTCCCTCCAACCTGAAGTTACTCACTCCCCCTGTAACCCCCTAGACGCCTCGCCTCCTTTGTCCCATGCCCCTTCCCCCTCCGTCATCCCTTCTCGCTTCTTCCCCTCCTCCCCTGTGACCCTCGCTGCGGCCGTTCCTGCCCTCCCCCTTAACCGAAATCCCGTCCCTACCGTTGCCGAGCCCTTCGCCTTCTTGGCTCCCACAACGCAATCTAGCCCGGTCCCTACGCCCTACTGCGCACCCGTGCCCTTCCTACCCCCTCCCTCCCCCCCCTAGCCTTCGCTATGCCCCAAGTCCTCCCCCTTCCACCTTCCCCTCCTCCACTTGCAGCAACCTAGCTGTTAGACCCGCCGCTTCCCTTGCTCCCTCCCCCCATCCCCCCCCCGTCGCGCCTGTTGTCTACCTCCGACCACCTTCCTGTCGAACCTCTCGCCCCCCCTCCTCCCGTCCCTAAGGCCCCTCGCAAGCCTCTCGAACTCTCCACCCACCTATGCTCCGCCCGCCCCACCCTTCCATCCCTGTCGGTTCCACTCCAGACCCCCCACCCCAACCGCGCCCTTTCCCTTCATCCGTCTAACCTACCCCACTAGTCTACCACCTACCTCCCGCCCCCGGTTGTGCCCCCATCCGCCTGGCTCCCCCTGTTCCCTCTCCTCCTCCCTTGCTGCCCCCTCCTCGCCCTCGCGCTGGCCCTGCGCACCTCGTCCCACGCCTCGACTCCCCATCCCCTCCTCGCCCGAGAGCCTCCGGGCCCTCCTTCCTGTCCCCCTGCCACTCGACCCCTCCCTCCTACCCTGCCCCCCTACCCCTTCCCTCCCCCTAACGTCTCCACCGTCCACCCGCTCCTCCTGTATCCCCCTGCCCTTCGCCCCCTCCGCCTTACCCCCCTGCCGCCTTGCTGCGTTCCTCACCTTCTGTCACCCCCCTCGCTCCCCCCCACTGCCCCCCTCCTCCGGCCCACGCCAACCACCCCTCCCCTCACCCTACCCGCCTTCCCCACCCCACCCGCTTCCCTCCTCGAGACCCCTCCCCCGTTCTCTCCAGCCCTCCTCTACGACTCCTCCCCACCCCCGCCCTCCAGCCTCCCCTCCCCTTAACCGGCGCGAGCCCTATCCCGGCACCTCTACCCACCCCCCCCGCAGCTCTGCACCCCCGCTCCTCTCCCGTCAGCCCACGCCCGACTGGTGACCACCCCTCCCTCTCCGCCCCCCCCACACTCCGGGGAGCTCCAACCCCCTCCCGCGCAGCCACCCCCGAATCCCCGCCTATCTCCCCTCCCTCCCCGCCTTGCTCTCCCCCCCCACCCACACTCCGTCACCCCTGATGCGCCCCTACTTCCTCGCCGCGCCCTCTGCCACTTCTTTTACTGCCCTCGCTCCCCCTCCTTCCCACCCCCCCTTCTGGCAGCCTCGAACTCCTTCCTCTCCTCACCCCCTATGCTCCTGCGCCGCCCCTGCCCTCTCCCCCGCCTCGCGCCTCCCCCCTTCGCGCAGCTACGCTCCCCCCTTGACCTCTCCTCTGGGGACCCCGACACCTCCCCTCCCCGCCCGCCCACCGCCCTGCCCTCCTTCCCTCCCGCTTACTCCTTCGCCCTTCCATTACTCTCCTGACCTGTCTCCCTCCCCGCTCCGCTACACTACTCCTCGCCTGCCTCTTCTCACTGCTACCTGAGGCCATGAGCCTCCCCACCTCCTAACACCCTCTTGCCACCCTCCCCCTTCTGGCCTCCTCTTTCCTCCCTCGCCTCCTCCCGTGCGACTCCCCTCCCCTACCCCCCCCCATAGACCCCACGCAGAAAACGGCTCCTTCCACCCCTCATATCTCCTGTGCCGGCCTTAGTTTGCGCCGCGCCTACCCTCCGCTGACCTTTCATCCCGTCACCGCCGCTCCCACCACTTCTGTCCTATTCTCCCTCGTACCCTCGGTCTCCCCCCCTCGTGGTACTGGACACCCTGGGGCCTGAGCCGTCGCCTCCATCTCCGCCCCTTGTACGTCCTTTCGTACTCCCGACCCAGCCCCTCTCCCTCCCTGCTCCCCTCCCTGCTCCCTTCCTCTCTCCCCACCTCAGCCTGCCGCGCTTCTCAGGCCTCGGGTTCGCCTACCCTCACCCTCCTTCACTCCTCACCTTCCCTCCACCCCCCCTCACCTTACACCTCACCCTCTGCCCCTCTGGCCTCACCCACCCTTTCCAGCCCTGACGCCATCGTCCACCTCCTCTCCTAGTAGATCCTCTCCCTGCTCTTTGCCCCGTCACGTTTATGCCTCCCCTCCTCCGATCTGACACCCTCCGACCAACGCCTCCGCCCGACTTCACCACGTCACCCGCCCCCCTCATCCCCACAACCCCCCACCTCTTCACCGCATCCCTGCCACCCTCCCCCCTCCCATTTCCCCGCACTCCCCTTCCGCCCCTTCGACCTACGTCCTCCGCCCCTTCCTCCTCGCAACCTACCCCCCTTCCCTCTCCCCTGGGCCTAACCTCCCGCCCCCCCTCCATGCCATGTCCCTCCTACCCCCCTCCCTACCCCCTCCCCCCCCTCCCTCCCCCTCGTCCCCCCCCGCCCTCCCTCTTTTATCCCCTTTCCTTGTCCTCCTTCCCTTTCCTCCCATTCTTCCACCCCTACCCTGTTCTGCCTCTAGCCCCTCTCGCCTGTCCTGTCCTGCCCTCGCCCCACCCCGTCCGGACTCTAGCCCTCCCTCACCAGCCTGCGCCCTACCCCGCCCCCTACCTTCGCCCCTCCTTTCCCTTCCCCGTCCCCCCCTTACCCTCCCCCGCCCCCACCCCTCACCCTCGCCCCCCCGCCCCGCTCTACAGCGCTCTCTCCCACCTTTCTTCCCTCTTGCTTGCCCTCCGCCACCCTCCACTCCTAACCGCTCCCGACTCTATCCGTCCCCCCCCACCCCTCCTCTCTACACTTCCAACACCCCTTGCCCTCCTCCACCAACGCCCTAGGCCGCCTCCCCCCCTTGCCCCCAGCTCCCCCCTTCCTCCCTCTCCCCCCCTACTTTTCCCCACCCCCGACCTACATCCGACGCTGAACACCGGCTTCTGTCTTGCCCTCCCCTCTTCTTTCGGCCCGCCGCCCCTATCCCTGCTCCTCCCGTCTCCGTCGCCACGCTCAACCATACCTCGCCCCCCCCACTCACCCTGCTTCGGACATCCTCCCTGCCTACACTGCCCTGCGCCCTTAGCCTCAGCCTACCCACTCCTTCCCCCCTCCTCCCCCCCTCCTCTTAGGCCTCTCCCCGCGCCCGTGCCCTCCGCTCCTCATCACTCCGACCGCTCCTGACCGTCTACTCTGGCCCTTCCCTCTCGTCCTCTTCCTTCCCCCCAACTCCTCTCTTCGCCGCATCCTCGCCCCCCCCTGGCCTTCCCCCTATACAACCCCTTGGCTGATCCTACCTATTCTGGGTCGCCCTCCTGCACCGCTCCCCGCAATCACCCCCCCTACCTAAATCTCCGTTGCCTCCGGGCTCCCTCCTCGCCCGCCTCCCCTCCCCCTAGCCCCCTCCTGCCCCTACACCCTGCCCCTATGGGCCCCGCCTTCTATCCCTCTCCCCTTCCCCTCTCCCCCTCACGGCCTGCAGGCCTCCGTCCCTTGGCCTCTCGTGCCGCCTAAAACACCGCTCCTCTTAGCCCTGGCCCCCTGCCGCCTCTGACCCTCCTGCGTCCACCTTTAGAACCTGCCCTGTTCCCACCTATAGCCTCGGCGATCCACCCCCAACCCCCCTCCCCCAATCCCGTTCACCCCACTGTGCATTAACGCATCCCGGCGTCCAGGAAAACTGACATACGACCCCCACTCCTCTCAATAGCCCACCCCCCAACCATCCCCCAACCCCCCGCACAAAAACGCCACCCCCTGCTCTGATATCCAACGCCCCGTACGACGCCACAGCAACCCCCCTCCCAACCGTCCCCCACCACCACCCAACCTGTCCACAACTAAAAAACCGCTTAAAGACCATCAACTTTAGATTACAAGCCACCTGCTGCCTCAGCCCACGAGATCCAACCTAAACGACCACTGTCCAAGTAATCAACAACAAGGGACAGACGCGTTCTGCAAGATGTTCTCTATACAACCTCTTCTCACAAAGTATTCCTGACACAACTAGACACCTGCAGCAAACAAGGCCTCATAAATCCAAATAAATCAATCAATTAAACTTAAACGCACCTTATCTCGACCCCTGACACACGAAAATCTTAACTAAACTGCATGTTACAAGTTACAGAAAAGCCAAACGAAAATAAAGGGTCAGAATGAAAGTCCCCAAAATCTCAAAATAACAAAGTAGAAGGGCTAAATGGCACGCTTCCAACACAACAAAAGATACATGTGCCTGGATGACGCTTTACTTAATTACCTGAATCAATATACAAACATTCCACTTTAGTATCTGATGAAGAGATTACAACCATAAAACTTTTCCACAGTACTAACCCTATCAAGGGTCAGGCTGGATAAATAAAATAGGCTTCACAAAATATCATATTCTTTTTCGAGATTACGTCCATTACACAAAACTTTTATTCAGATTTTGATGTTCAAAAATGTCGTGAAGTAGTCCATTCAAATATTGCATCAATCTCAACCTGGAGCTGATCCTCGCTTTCATTTCTCAGAAAATGTAACACATGTCCCAATTATCTGCATATTTATAATAAAGCACGAGGTTATGTTACAAGTTGGAGAGGGAATGAAGTTCATGAACAAGCGAAAAAAGTAAACGGTGCTCTGATCACACAAACACTGCCCTGAGGAACCCCCACAGTTTAGTCTTCACTAAACCCACAGTTATAGTCTTCACTAAAGTATACCAAATTCCCATCCAGCAAAACACGCTGACCTAGGTCAGACAGATAACTTGAAAATCAAATTGAATGGCAGAAGGAATTTAAAGAAGACTAGATAAAAGAACAGGCCTTCATAATAATTCATGTGTCAGACTTTCAAAAGCCTTAGTGAGCGTCAATAGTTAGCCATTACGAACAGGCGCCTGAACTTTTTATCCAAATAACTTAGCATTTATTGAGGTAAATAGCATTTGAAGAGAAACAACGGTCCCTTTACCATGGACCAGGGACATACGCAAATTGGATCACAGTAATATGTTTATTGACATAGAGGAATAACAAAGTTGAGAGGTAGGGGTCTCGGTGCGTGTAAATAAAATAAGACCTGGTTAAGCGGACCAGTGGAAATATAGATCGGACTGTAGCGGATCCGGTTTTATTTTTTTTTGGTTTTTGTTTTTTTTTAATTTTTTGCAGAAAATCCTCTCAAAAACACGTGGACAGAGACAATAGACAGACAGAATTGAAATCGGACGAAAATCGCTATACAACTTGAGACGCTATTTACCTTTGGGGGATAGGAACAATGTTAGCAACATTCAGCATTTCAGGAATATAGCCCTCTTTCAAACTACGATTAAATAACACCAGTAATCACAGGAGCAAAAAACAAGATGACAACCCGGAACACCCAGGGTGGAATGTCATCAGGACCACTAGAGGAGATCTTTAACTTCCTAAGGCAATTATCAACTTCGAAATATGATATTTCATTCATAACAGAATCAGATAGATGATCAAAAATAGATGTAGAAGGAACACCATCATTACGACAAGAATTAGAGGCAAAGAAATCACTTAAATCCTGCAAAGAAACATTGTGCTTGGTTATTCTCTGCTGACGTTTGCTAAGAGAGCCAATAGCACTCCAGACTTTCTTAGAGTCGCCGGAAGTTGCCAAGGACTACCAAGAATTTGAAAACCATGAAAAGTTGAGATCAGAGCCTCTGCTAGAGTGGAAACCGAGCCCTGGCCTGGACTTTTGGAAGCATAACCGGTCTCTTGTTCTTATTTTCTTTGTTGTCCTCTAGAACTCAATGGGCGGTTTCAAAGTTCCGTTTAATTAGACTACGATTGAGTTTCGGTCAACCAAACCAGAGTGTGATTAACGACAGATGCCTGCTAGCCAGAGTAGGGTTGTTCCAATCAACCGCATTCTGATTAGCCACGACCTATCATTTAATCGGAATTCCGATGCGTTCAATCTGACTGTTTCAGGAAATGGGGATATCGCGGTAGATTAAAATGATGATTATGAAATGCAGTGGTGAGTACACCATGTTTGAAGCATTCCTGTTCGTATCAGCTGAAGTTTGAAGTTTGGGGCGAAACAAACGTGGCAATCTTGGACAGTCCGAAATTTTTCCACATTGGAGTCCGAATTCAGCAAAACTCCCCAAAGTTTGGGTCGGGAGGTGGGGGGGGGGGAGGTGGGGGGAGAGGGGGAGGGATGGGGGGGGGGGGGAGGGGAATGTGGGGTGGGGGGGGGGGGGGGGGGAAGGAGAGGAAGGGGGATGGGGGGGGGGGAGGGGTTGGGAAGGGGTGGGAGAGGTCGGGGGGGGATGGGGGGGGGGGGGTGGAGGGGGGGAGGATGGGGTGGGGGAGGGGGGGGGGGGGGGGGGGGGGGGGGGGGGAGGGGGAGGGGGGGGGGGGTGGGATGGGGGGGGGGGGGAGGGGGCTGGGAGGGGGGGGGGGGGGAGGGGGTGGGGGGGGAGGGGGAAGGGGGGGAGGGGGGGGGGGGGGGGGGGAGGGGAGGGGGGGGGGGGGGGGGAGTGGTGGGGGGCGTGGGTGGGGGGGGGGGGGGGGGAGGGGGGGTTTGTGTAGTGGGGGCGGGGGGGAGGGGGGGGGGGGGTGGTGGGGAGGGTGGGGAGGGGGGGGAGGAGGGGGCAGGGGGGCGGGTGGGGGGGGGACACCTTGGTGGGGGGTGGGTGGGGGGGGTTTTTGTTTTTGTTTTTTTTTTTTTTTTTTTTTTTTTTTTTTTCATTTTTTTTTTTCTTTTTTTTTTTTTTTTCCTTTTTTTTTTTCTTTTTTTATTCTTTTTTTTCTCTTTTTTTTTTCTTCTTTTTTGTTTTTTCTTTTTTTGTTTTTTTTGTTTTTTTTTTTTTCCTTTTTTTCGTTTTTTTTTTCTTTTGTTTTCTTCTTACCCCACATTTTTTTTTTTTTTTTTCTTTTTCATTTTATTTTCTCCTTTTTTTTTTCTTTTTTCTTTTTTTTTTTTTTTTCTTTTTGTTTTTCTTTTTTTTTTTTTTTATCTTTTTTTTTTTTTTTTTTTCTTTTTTTTTTTTTCTTTTTTCCTTTTTCCTTCTTTTTTTTTTTTTTTTTTTTTTTTTTTTTATTTTTTTTTTCTTTTTTTTTTTTTTTCCTTTTTTTTTTTTTTTTTTTTTTTTTTTTTTTCTTTTTTTTTCTTTGTTTTTTTTTTTTTTTTTTCGTTTTTTCCTTGTGTTTTTTTTTTTGTATTCTCCTTTATCTTTTTGATTTTTTTCTGTTTTGTTTTTTTTGTCCCTTATTTTTTTTTTTTCCTTTTTTTTTTTTTTTTTCTATTTTTGTTTTTCTTTATTCTTCCTTATTTTCATATTTTTTTTATTTTTTTTCCTTTTTCATCTTTTTTTTTTTTCTTTTTTTTTTGTTTTTTTTTTTTTTATTCTTTCTCTTTTTTCTTTTTTTTTTTTTTTCTTTTTTTTTCTCGTTCTTTTTTTCTCTCTTTGTCCTTTTTTTTTTTTTCTCCTTTTCTTTTTTTTTTTTTTTTTTTTTTTCGTTGTTTATCCTTTTTTTTTTTTTTTCTTTTTTTTCGATTTTCCTTTTTTTTTTTTTTTTTTTTTTTCTTTTTTGTTTTTTTGTTTCTTTTTTTTTTTTCTTCTTTTTTTCTTTTTTTTTTTTTCCTTTTTTTCTTTTTTTTCATTTTTTTTTTTTTCAATTTGTTTCTTTTTTTTTGTTTTTCTTTATCTTTTCTCGTTTTTTTGTTATTTTCTTCCTGCGCCTTCTATCGGTCCATGGTGCTTAAAAATGCACCAGGTCGATGGGTGCAACCAATCGATTCGATAGAAGGCACCACCACACAAGGCACCACAGACGCCGAAGGCCCGTATGTTATCATGTTCTGATTCACTTTAAGCGTTGAGCGCGTTTTATATGGTACCGATCCTGTTCTCGAGGATTGATATTACACCGGCTCCAGCAAGAAAAACGGCTGTACATTTCATCAACTTGATTTCGTTCAAACCGAACCCGAGACTGGGAAACCTAACACGGTTTAAACGATCTTTCCAAGCGACCCTGCTCGTTTGAACAAATAATGCATTGGCGAAGATTCCGACATAACCTGCTTCATTCAACCCGATACACTCTTTGAATACCAAACCGGATTGTGATTGTTTATTATCTTCGCTACCGGACACTGGTTGTTAACTACCGTAAATTGGGGTTGATAAGAACCAAACAACCGTGTTTCTAAGATAGATTTCAAAAATTTCGGTTTTTGTGGGGTTTAAACAGAAATTGTTGATTGGTTTCATTGCCTTCCTCTTCCTTTATCCTGCTTTTTCTTTCTGCCCTCCTTCTCCTGCTCCCTCTTTTTTTTATGACTGATCTTTCTCTTTACCCTCCCTCGATCACTGGCCTTACCCCTCTCCTTCCTCTCCTCCTTTTAATTACAATCGGAATCAGGTTAGTTCCATCGCACTCCGGTTGTTCAACCCAATTTACTGTAACTTTGAAATCGCCTAATATGTCTATATACAGCACATGTATTGTGTTGAAATCGCCTAATATGTCTCTATGCAGTACATGTATTGTGTTGATGCGCATGGAGTATAATTTGTACGGTTTACAATCATGTCTATCAAGTCGAACGCTAAAATCATTGGACATTAGTGGCTAGGATATTTGCTTCCTTGACAGACGCAGAATCTTTTCCCTAAAAATTCAGTCGATTGATTTGTACAGCGAGTTCTGGACAGAACGACTGAGTCATGAAGAAATGTTTCTGCGAGATGACATAATTTTCAAAGCATCCTATGGCGGGATAAGTTATTGATAAAATGGGCATTTCCTTTGCGGTCGCACGTTACACGATTTAGAGAAGCATATACACGTCTGCATGCTGCAATTTATGAATTCGTTGCATCTACGAATATATACGTTGTATGCTGTAGTATATGCATCTAAAGTTGCATTTAATTGGTGGACAGCTTATGATTACCCATATGGCTTCATTCTGAACAAGAAGACATTATGAATGAATCTTGATAATGCAAAATGTGATAATTGATTGTTAAATCATAATTTGGGAATATTTTCAACGGTTACTAATTTTAAAAAATACGGGCTTGTGCCGAAAAATTGAATCGCAAAGGGACCAAAAAATCCGGGACTTGGCTAACGGGCCCAGACCGAAAACTTTGGCCCGGTTCCCATTCTGGGCTCGCCGAAAAAATGCGAAGTATATGTATGCATGATAATATGGGAAAAGAACTTTTTTTACGATCATTGATTATCATTGTGAAAATCTAGTCTATGCAAAAATTCAGTTGTTCTCAATTATCGGAATGATAAAAAGAAATTGTTTGAGTTTAGATCAGTAATTTCATGTACAATGTGCATGTAGAGCTAAGTCTATCTAAAAAATTGAAATCTTGGCTTTCCATCAGTCACCAAATTTGAATAAAAATTTACCAAAATCTTCAAAAGTCCACTAATCGGCAAATAATCGGCCGATTAATGAAAACCCAAATGTGCTAGGTGTAATCATGTCTGATGTTATGAAATATAAATTGTTTTCACTTTTTCAGGCTGATGGAGAGTGAGGAAAAGCTTTCATCTCCGTCTAAAGGAAGTGGAATGATTTCCGAGATGAGTGAGAGCTGCGTGAATGGTTCCACTCTCCCAGACGATGTCGTTCAGTCGGGAGAAATGTCAGTTGAAGAAGACGATGAAGAACGACAACATTTTCTAAAAATTCTAACCGCCTTTAGTCATTATCATATTGACGCAATGCGCCGCGTGGCTACGAACGAAGATTGTTTCAGACAGCTGCCATCAAAACACCAAGCAATTCTGGATGATTTTCCATCTCACTTGGCCGACGTACGCCGATGTATTCGTCATAACTCTCACCTGATAGGAGAGATAACCAAGGAGGCTTCCTCCATCTTCTCCAATGCATCTCCTTACTCATTGATCAATGGGATTGAAGATGAGTCGAATGTGAAAGTCTCCCCGCACGATATGGATAAGGTACGCTCCACTTTGAAGCAATTGGTTCGAGATTGGAGTAGTGCAGGCGCAACAGAAAGGCAACAATGCTATTCTCCTGTGATGGAAAATATTCTCCGATTCTTCCCTCGACCGACATCAGATATCCGGATACTAGTTCCTGGAGCAGGACTCGGAAGATTAACATGGGAAATTGCTAAACTTGGATATGCTTGTCAAGGAAATGAATGGAGCCTATATATGCTTATCGCTTCCAACTTTGTCCTTAATCGTTGTTCTGGGGTCAACCAGTTTTCCCTCTATCCTTGGTGTTACCAGTTTTGTAACAACGAAACGAGAAAGCATCAACTTCAGGTGAATTTGCTTTAGACAGCGCTGATTGCAATTTTGAATTTCCATGAATCCATTACGGATTTCATGGTCACAATTAATGTTGCGGATATTTCTTGGAGACCATTAAGTGACTGATGATGATAGTCAAAATTGAATTAAATTTGATCTCAGTATCATGGAGTTCCCAATATCCCCATTTCCTCAGTAAAACAATGCAATATATCATTATTATTATTATTCCTTCAGGCTGAGTCGATTAAGTCTTGTAATTCGTAAACAGATTCCGATGTATGAACACATGAAACTCAATCAGCTGTTTGTGCTATGAATATTTATTTTGAATTTACCTTACCTGTGTTTATCAATCATCCATTAACAGATGAAATTTTGTTAAGCAATTATAATTATTATTACATACACAAATTTTCGGTCCGTATCCACAGACCATCTTCAAGTACAAAAGGAATTATTTAAATGGCTAGTAGTGCAATTCAAGCATAGAATATAGTTTTAACTTAACTCGAGATGGGGCTGGCAAGAATGGATAGGCAAAGTGATTGGTATCAATGAAAGATAAATGATGATGATGTGCGACAGGTAGTGCTGGACTGCCATTTATCAATAACTATATAACAATCAGCCTAGAATTTGAAAGCATCAATGAGTCGTACAGCCGAGGCCGGTAAGGCGGCAGAGATGGATGAAATGGTAGCTATGTAGGTCTGTTCCCATTTTTCAACTGATGATGCAACTGTATTTGCATTGTGTTTGCAAAAAGCAGCAGTTATTAATTCTACAGGCGCACTAACTTAGGTGACATGTCAGTAGTGTTAACTAAATTGAAGGTGAAAAGCAGGAGGCAGTTCAATGGCGATGGCGTGTTCAAGAACAAAGTATTCTTCTCTCATTTTTTTTTTAATTTCCTTCCGACGTACAGAGTATAAAAGTTAAAGAAAGCAACGACGTTTTGTGTCACAGACACTTCAAGGTTGGACAGTGCAATGAGATCGAGATGTGTTCACTACAGGTCAGAAATTCGGTCGTTTATGTCTACGGTTAATGATGGGCGTACGTCTGTCAATCTGGCGAGTCTTGCATAGTCTAAAGTCGACAGCATTATCACCTTCGTCTACAATTTCTATTGTAAGGGCATCAATACACAGAACGTCATCTCCCAAGTGAAATTTATTGTAGTGTTCTTGAAGAGCGCTCTTTTTGTTTTTGTTGCCAATGTCGCGCTGGTGCTCTTTGTATCTATCAATGAGAAGACGGTTAGTTTGACCGATGAATGCGTCGCATTTATTACAATTAATTTTATACACCAGAATCCGGTCAGAGGAAACAAAGTTTTTTGGAAGTTTGGAACAAATGGCACAATTTTCGTGTTTCTGCGGCTTTTTTGAAACTACTGACACTAGACAAAGTAGGTCCAGGTTTATTGACAGTTTGAATGGATAAGTCACACTGTTTCGCTAATTTTGTTAATTTTCTATAACAGCGGTCGATGACGTAATTGGCTTGGGATCTGACTTTCTTTTGGTTATCGTTTTTCCTTTTACTCTTGTGTTTGCGGTTATAGTCGTTTTTAAAAAAGCCATTTTTCCTGAATCTATGATGAAGGAATCTCAGCGATTTATTTTTTATTTCCACATCGGAACATTGGTTGACGACATTGTTTTGACTATTTTCCAAATAATTTGATATTATGTGACTAGATATCCAGCTCTTTTTGAGTAAAGATATCCCCGAGTGATGAACTTTTACATACCACTTGCACTGGACCTGGTTACTGTGGATACCTAAACTAGTATCTAAGAAATTGGGGTAATTTTCATCAAGTAATTCGATGGTGAATTTTATATCATCAAAGATAGAGTTGAAAACTTAAATGATATCCTTCATCCTACCATAACTTTTCTTGAAAGGTCCGATGATTATGTCGTCGATATACCTAGCGTAATAAGTAGAGATTATATTGTAGACAGCTCTGAGGATAGTCATGGCTTTCTGCCCTATATGATACATATATATTATGGCGAAAGCTGGGGAAAACTGGGCTCCCATTGTGCAGCCTTTAACTTGACGGTAAGTTTTATCGTTTTACTGGGTGAAATAATTGTAGCCAACAAATTTGAAGCTAGAAGCCGTAGAGATTTCGCACGATAACGATTTATTGCCATACCGGTTTCAAATACCGCGGCATCTATCATCAGTGGCGATAATACAACAAAAGGACGGGGTTATAGACAATTTGGACATGAAATCGATGATAAACACATTTAAAAAAGAGATCCGGACAGTCGCAAGGCAGGAGTACAAAATCTAAATTGTTAGTGGGCATAGAAATAGAATGAGCCACTCATTGATAGAGAGATATCTGCCAGGAAGCATAGAAATAAATCACCAACAAAAATAAATGTAAAAGTTCGGATGATGTTTGATTGTTCATGAGGCTTTGACGTGATTTTATGATGAGTGATTCTGCTATTTTTGTGTTTTGTTTTTGAAATTTTTTTGTTGGATGGATATGAATGGAAATTTCTGATGCAGGTTTCCCTGTAATATGTTCTTTCAATTCTTTGTTGCAATTGTCGTCGAGTTTCCCCGATGTAACGATTGGGGAATCGTTCTCAATAGTATTCGTTGACAACTGAGGAGGACTCTTCGAACTTAATCGGATTTTTGTTGTGGATGAAGTTTTGACTTTTCCAAGTATTGAAGGCTACTATAATTTTGCTGTTTTTCAGAATTTTATTGATTTTGTGAATACGTTGTATAATTTCAGCGGCTGAGCAAGCAATATATGGTAATTTCCAAAAAATCGCTTTCTTTTCTTATGTTTCATTGTTTCTTTGGTTCAGGTTAGTTGTTGAAAATACTTTATCTTTTAATGATGATTTGTAGCCATTTGACAAAATGATTTCTTTTACTTTCGATTTTTTCTTTCTTCTTTTTTGTTGGTGTCACTTGTAAGTTTTTTGATCTTGTAAAGTGAGCGCGTATAGTATTAGTTTTGTTGCCGATAGGGCTATAAGATTCTAGGTGGGTATATTGAAGTCTATATTCTGCTTGCTCAGCTTTGTTGATTTGCCTATGTATATGTACGCTTCGGCCTTATTACGGATGGTATGAATTAGTCGGGCACTGGACCTGAAATGGGGTTGTGCCTGCGGCGGATATTTGGGGCCTTGGTCCTTGGGGAAAACAAAAAAAATTAGCCAAGTTCGGGCGTTCGCTCTAAGTGCCTGGCCATGCTTTTTTCTTGCTGATGCGAATGATACTGGCTGAAATTATACAACGTATTCACAAAATCAATAAAATTTTGAAAAACAGCAAAATTATAGTAGCCTTCAATACTTGGAAAAGTCAAAACTTCATCCACAACAAAAATCCGATTAAGTTTGAAGAGTCCTCCTCAGTTGTCAACGAATACTTTTGTGAGCGATGCCCCAATCGCTACATCGGAGAAACTCGACGACAATTGCAACAAAGAATTCGAGAGCATATTACAGGGAAACCTGCATCAGAAATTTCCATTCATATCCATCCACCCAATAACAAAAACTTCAAAATATTAGCAAAAACAAAACAAACAAAAATAGCAGAATCACTCATCATAAAATCACGTCAAAGCCTCATGAACAATCAAACATCATCCGAACTTTTACATTTATTTTTGTTGGTGATTTATTTCTATGCTTCCTGGCAGATATCTCTTTGTCAATGAGTGGCTCATTCTATTTCTATGCCCACTGACGATTTTGATTTGTACTCCTGCCTTGCGACTGTCCGGATCTCTTTTTTAAATGTGTTTATCATCGATTTCATGTCCAAATTGTCTATAACCCCGTCCTTTTGTTGTATTATCGCCACTGATGATAGATGCCGCGGTATTTGAAACCGGTATGGCAATAAATCGTAATCGTGCAAAAGAATACTTTGCTCCTGAAGATTCCGTCGCCACATGTCAGTAGTGTGTTTAAAATGATATTTAATGAATGCCCGTCGAAATTTCTCTATCTCGATAATTGAAGATCTCAAATTTACCCGGCCATCGCTGCAACTTCAAATAGAGTTGTGTTGATGTTGAGAGATGTGAGCTAGGCCTGCAGATGATTCCTGATAGTGGATGAAATAGCAGCCATTCTGGTCTGTTCCCATTTTTCAACTGATGATTCAACCCAATATTTAATCAATCTATTTACATGTACTTACATCAATTCTGATCTTCAAAGTCTCGTCAGAATAGTAATAGTGATTGTCGAAGATATACAAGTAGTACCGATTCCATAGAATTTATGCATTTTCAAGCAGACTTTAATGAATGTCAACGTTTTCAGGAAATTCAATTTCCGGATGTAAATCCTTCATTATTACCAAAGCAAACCGATTTTTCTATGGCTGCCGGCGACTTCTTGGAAGTGTATCGAGAAAAGGATGCTTGGGATTGTGTGGCTACAGTGTTTTTTATCGACACGGCTCACAATGTTGTTTCATATGTCGAATCATTTTGGAACTTACTGAAACCTGGAGGATACTGGATAAACATTGGTCCGCTACTCTATCATTATGCGGATGTTCCAGGTGAAGTGTCTATCGAATTGACTTACGAAGATCTGCGAAAAGTGATCGAGAAGATTGGCTTCCAATATCTCGTAAGTACGCTAGCTTATATAAATAGATAAATGAACCTTGTTTATACTTGGAAGCACGGAACCTTTCTTCCATGTGGCCGAGTTGTCATTATCCCACTCTCATTCTTTTTGTACTGAGTGTTTAGCAAGAATGCAGAGTGTACCTATTTTAGAAGTCTTGGGTTTGACCCGGCCAAGGTTTGAACCAAGGTCTTCCGCATGCAGAGCGAACACTCTACCACAAGGCCACACCGCCGCTACTGCAGTAAATGAATGATCAGAATGATGTCTTTAAATCGACTACCAAATGCAAAACTTTCCTAGCACTTAACTTACAACAAGCCTTTTGACAGATAAATTTGAGGCTTTCAGCACTAAACTTGATAAAATCCTATGTAGAATTTTACAGATTCTGATAGTGGGGCCGGGGGTTGGGGCTCTATTGTAAAAACCGAAGATCAGCTGCAATTATTCCGAGCGTGCTGGTTGGACATTTTTAATGCGTTTGGCAGCCAAAAATTTGATTCTTTTATGCACAGCCATGCAAAGCATAGCCTAGATGTTTCAGGATTGACTCTCACACGGTGTGAAGCAAGGTCTCTCGAACGCAGAGCAAATGCTCTCTACCACAAGGTCAGAGCAGCGCCGCTATGGATGATGATCTCTCTGTTTGATGATCATGTCCACTAAACACCCTAATGTAGTATGTAACTAAGACTTTGTCTCGTGTGCTTTTATTAGCCGCATAAAGAACCTTTTTTGTGCAAATTAAAGTTGCAATGACAGTGAACCAAATCTGTGCTTTCCGCCGATTGAGGAAATGAGAGGGTTCCTGCACTGATATGTTAACAGATCGATAGTTATGTGAAAAGGCCTTGGATCTTTTTTTTAGATGTCGCAAGTTGTGAACCCAAGTATTTGTAAAATGTTTTCTTTGTTGTAAGCCTTGATATATTTCGACCAGCTCTTTGGTCATCGTCAGAAGGAAGGATTTTATAGGGAAACATAATTCAAAATTCTTGAACATTTTTAGCAGTAGCACAGAGATAAACAAAATGATATCCCTATACAGCTGATAGAAATCATAGAATTCGAAGGAAAGAAGGGATGGGACCTCTATGATTTCCGCTCTGTGATGTCGACAAAACCAAAGATAAAGTCGTCTACACAAAACAGGAACCACAGAGATCAACTCAAGGTCAGAGTTGCAGGTGTAAAAGTCTGAGAAGGTTTCTTGTTCTTCCTTGTTAATTTTTGGGTTGAACATTTTTATAAAGATAGCTTCTCTAATTCTGAGGTTGTAATTGTCTTTGTCAGATGCCGGGATATACATTACGAAGATATTTGAATACTGAGTTGGATTCGTTATAAATATGTTCTTCAACTCGTGCATGCAAGAATCGTATCTAGAGCTACCGACATAAATGTTTCTACACTTATTGCAAGTAATTTGATACACAGCATTCTTGCGATGACACTTATCACTATTGCTGAGAATGCATCCATTTGATGTGCAGGTATTTGTTCTTTTTGTCTTGTTCAAGTATTGACGGATAGTGCTACTAGTCATACATCAAGATTCTCTTCTTTAAAAACACGCTTTTATGATCGATTTTGTCAGAAACTTAACGGAATTTGAAATTGAAGCATTCAGTTGTGTTTCTTTCTTTCCCTTTCCACGTTGCTTTTGCTTTCCTTAGCATTCCTGAGGCATGCTATCAACAGGGTGTCCGGGCTCCCTGGAAATTTTCATCCAAATCTGCGGACACCCTGGCTATCAAATTCTTGAATATGCTGCTTGCAAGTAGTTTTTCGTGAACAAAGATTTCAATTCTTTTGTATTAGTTTATGAAAGAGATCTTCGAATGTCTAAATAAATTGGGTTTGTTGCCCTAATTTGCAACTCTGTTTTTGCGCGCAGACCTCCTGTAGAATTCAAAAAATTGGTTCAGCGTAGAACTGATTTTTAAAGTAAAATCAAACAAGCTTAGTTCATTGTCGGTTTGTCGCAGTTCAATTTCAAACTTAGTGTTGTGATGTTGATCGTTCAATTGTTCAAGAACCATCAGTGTTTGTTCTTTGGTTTCGTCTAGTATAAAACAAACATCTACATATCTTCCTTTCTTTCGAACTTGATGATTTCCATCATTTGTATAGAGATATTTTGTTTATCTCTCCATGCTACTCTCAATACTTCTAGGTGGAAAAAGTTAGTTCTGATTACAGTTTCAAATAGATAATGTGAAGCGTAAAACACTCGATCTATCAAAATTGAGAAATTGTCAGGACTAAGTCAAACATGTGAAAAATTGAATATTGATAATATAATTTGATATTCAAAAACCACTTTCCCGATCCCTGGTGAATTTCTCAATATATTTTTACAATTATTGGGATGTATTTGTAGCCGCTTGCGGAAGAAGGGACCCCAAAATTACTTTTGCATTTTTTAAGAAATGTTTGAAAATTTGATTTTTTCAAAAATTTTCTGAAATGCTTACTTTTTTTGAGGGCCAACACAAATTTTCTCTCAGCGAAAAAAGTGATGAATTCCGCTTGGAACATCTATGGTTGGGTTAGCAGTCCAAGAAGAAATTTCTTCAACTTCGCTGCGAGATCGAGGATGTAAGCCGTCAAAGATGCACATGATTTTTCACAAATTCTCTAAAAATAGAAAAATTCGAATAATTCAAGGTCACGGAAGTAGTAACAAAAGGTCCAGAATAAACACAGCGCGCCCCCCCCCCTCTGGAACGACAGAGTCTGTCGTGGTGTGCCGGCCAGGTTGGTTCACAACATGTTCGCTGACTCCCCCCCCCCCCCTCTGGAACGTCAGAGTGTGAGACTCGAGTGAGTTGGTCCGACCGCCTGGTTGACTTGGGCGACCGTCCAGGTTGACGTGGGCGACCGTCTAGGTTGACGTGGGCGACCGTCTAGGTTGACGTGGGCGACCGTCTAGGTTGTCGTGGATGGTGAAATGGCTGCCAGATTCGGATTCAGCGTAAAATTCTGCATCGGTAGGGTGAGTTTCAAGGCAATTGGTGAGAAAAAATTTTTCTTCAAAATTTTAACAGAGTTAGAATTTGGGACGTTTTGGTGTGTAGCGCCCAAACGAAGCATCGGATGAGAAAACGGAGGCCAGATTCGGAATCTACGTGAAATTTTGGGTTAGGAAGGATGTTTCCAGCGAAATCGGAGATAAAAAATTTTTCGCTGACGTCCCCCCCCCCCCCTCTGGACAGCTTGCTTCGATTTTGGCTTCCAGTGGACGGATTTTGTCGTGCGATAGCTCGTTTGAAAGCTAAGAGTAAGACAAGTTCAGTGAAAGAATCGGCTTGTTCCTATCTGTCTTCGTTTAGGTGTGAGACGCCATTTAAGATTTTGGGACATTGGCGAAAAACGACAGAGTTAGAATTTGGGACGTTTTGGGCTCTAGCTTCAAAACGAAGCATCGGATGGGAAAACGGATTTCAGATTTGGAATCAGCGTCAGATTCTTTATCTGTATGGTGAGTTTCATGTCAATCGGAGAGAAAAAATTTTCAACATTTTTCGAAAAAACGACAGAGTTAGAATTTGGGACGTTTTGGCGTGTAGCGCCCAAACGAAGCATCGGATGAGAAAACGGAGGCCAGATTCGGAATCTACGTGAAATTTTGGGTTAGGAAGGATGTTTCCAGCGAAATCGGAGATAAAAAATTTTTCGCTGACGTCCCCCCCCCCCCCTCTGGACAGCTTGCTTCGATTTTAGCTTCCAGTGGACGGATTTTGTCGTGCGATAGCTCGTTTGAAAGCTAAGAGTGAGACAAATTCACTGAAAGAATCGGCTTGTTCCTATCTGTCTTCGTTCAAAAGTTAGAGCGGTTACAAGATTTTAGGTCGGAGCTCGCTTACCTGAAAAAATCCTAAGTGTCAGAGTGACTTTGTATGGGTAAAATTTTGAAAATTTTCCAAAGTGTGGAATTTCGACCTGGGACCGTCACCAAAACATTTTTCATCAAATTTAGAAATTTCACTGACGTCCCCCCCCCCCCTCTGGACAGCTTGCTTCGATTTTAGCTTCCAGTGGACGGATTTTGTCGTGCGATAGCTCGTTTGAAAGCTAAGAGTGAGACAAATTCACTGAAAGAATCGGCTTGTTCCTATCTGTCTTCGTTCAAAAGTTAGAGCGGTTACAAGATTTTAGGTCGGAGCTCGCTTACCTGAAAAAATCCTAAGTGTCAGAGTGACTTTGTATGGGTAAAATTTTGAAAATTTTCCAAAGTGTGGAATTTCGACCTGGGACCGTCACCAAAACATTTTTCATCAAATTTAGAAATTTCACTGACGTCCCCCCCCCCCCTCTGGACAGCTTGCTTCGATTTTAGCTTCCAGTGGACGGATTTTGTCGTGCGATAGCTCGTTTGAAAGCTAAGAGTGAGACAAATTCACTGAAAGAATCGGCTTGTTCCTATCTGTCTTCGTTCAAAAGTTAGAGCGGTTACAAGATTTTAGGTCGGAGCTCGCTTACCTGAAAAAATCCTAAGTGTCAGAGTGACTTTGTATGGGTAAAATTTTGAAAATTTTCCAAAGTGTGGAATTTCGACCTGGGACCGTCACCAAAACATTTTTCATCAAATTTAGAAATTTCACTGACGTCCCCCCCCCCCCTCTGGACAGCTTGCTTCGATTTTAGCTTCCAGTGGACGGATTTTGTCGTGCGATAGCTCGTTTGAAAGCTAAGAGTGAGACAAATTCACTGAAAGAATCGGCTTGTTCCTATCTGTCTTCGTTTAGATGTGAGACGCCATTTAAGATTTTGGGACATTGGCGAAAAACGACAGAGTTAGAATTTGGGACGTTTTGGGCTCTAGCTTCAAAACGAAGCATCGGATGGGAAAACGGATTTCAGATTTGGAATCAGCGTGAAATTCTTTATCTGTATGGTGAGTTTCAAGTCAATCGGAGAGAAAAAATTTTCAACATTTTTCGAAAAAACGACAGAGTTAGAATTTTTGCGATGGCTGCCTACTGTAGAGCCAAAACGAAGCATCGGATGGGAAAACGGAGGCCAGATTCGGATTCAGCGTCAAATTCTACATGGAAATGGTGTATTTCCAGCTCAATCGGAGAGAAAAAATTTTCACTGACGTCCCCCCCCCCCTCTGGACAGCTTGCTTCGATTTTGGCTTCCAGTGGATGGATTTTGTCGTGCGATAGCTCGTTTGAAAGCTAAGAGTGAGACAAGTTCAGTGAAAGAATCGGCTTGTTCCTATCTGTCTTCGTTTAGATGTGAGATGCCATTTAAGATTTTCGGACATTGGTGAAAAACGACAGAGTTAGAATTTGGGACGTTTTGGGCTCTAGCTTCAAAACGAAGCATCGGATTGGAAAACGGATTTCAGATTTGGAATCAGCGTCAGATTCTTTATCTATATGGTGAGTTTCATGTCAATCGGAGAGTTTCAAGTCATCGGCGAGAAAAATTTTCAACATTTTTCGGAAAAACGACAGAGTTAGAATTTTTGCGATGGCTGCCTACTGTAGAGCCAAAACGAAGCATCGGATGGGAAAACGGAGGCCAGATTCGGATTCAGCGTCAAATTCTACATGGAAATGGTGTATTTCCAGCTCAATCGGAGCACTAGAACCGGAGATAGACGGGATTTTTAGTGTTTGGATGATGGGTATTACGTCATCAGCTGATCGCCACACACTATATAAGCTGGGAACCAACGGAGACTTGTCATTTAGAGGAGAACGACTGTCAGAGGTAGGTCGTCTCTCTGAGCTCCGATGATAGCTTCGGACATTCCAAATTCCAAGTTTCTGTAAGAAACCGACTTAGAAAATTTCATTGCTGATATCAGCTAAGGCGTCAGACTTAGAGGTTCGCCAGGAGATGGCCTTCGTCTCCAGGCCATAAAAGACTCCAAAACTTTAAAGGCTCGTAACTTTGCTTCTACAAGTCCGTTTGACTTGATTCAAAAAAGGTTCGGTCGCTATTGACCTGCCCTAAGTGATGGACTACTTATAAAATTTCATAAGTAGTGCTAAAAAGTTGAAAATTTTAAATTCACTAGTTTTGGAGGTTTTCTGGGGTTTTCGACCCTGCTGAAGTCAATGAAAGCATTTTTAATGATGTCTGAGCCAGTCTTCTCATGGTATAAGCGGCTTTTCACTGAAAGCGAGCAAGACACGGAGAGTTTTGCTGTAATATTCCACTGACAGGGTGTTCCTTCGGGACGGCGGACGATGCCGTAGTGATAAGTGTGGCAAGGGAATGTGTCATATTTAAGACCGTAACCGCTGGGACAACTCATGTCTCATGTTGGGCATTTGACACAGCTCTCAACGTAGCACTTTGAACGCCAATCGGTTGAGTCTTAGCTATCTTGTCATGGGTGGCCTCTAAACATCTCCATTGCAAAACGCTGGTGAATCAAGCTCTCTACGGCTTGCTATCAAGCTGATCAAAGCAACAACTTGGGATGTTTCCTCAAGGTTTTCAAGTATGCGAAGTTCAAATCTGCTATCAGATTTCAAATTCAACTAAGACTAAGGCAGCTTTGAGGGGTTAGATCCCAGCTACTGTTCACTACCTTTGACTCGGCGTTCCTGTTACCACTTCGGGGCAGTGACAATGATGTTTTCAGCTGTAAAGAGCGGGTATCGGGGAAGATCTCTCACTTCCCTAGTGATCAGTACAAGGCCTTCGGGCTGTCGACGGGATCGAGTGCCACTCACTACACTCACATCTATCATTCCTCACTAAGTGTAAATTACTGACTATACATTTGTCCTGCTATCAGGTTATTTTTGACTTGCTATCTAGTTGAATAGTCTCTTGCTATCAAGAGATTCACTTCTACTCATAAAGCACATCATCGCTGTAATACCTCCTTTGCTCGAGCGTTCCTTCGGGACGGCGGGTACTGCCGTAGAGGGATTGTGTTGCACGGGTTGTTCGTCGTTTGTTAGACCGAAACCTCTGAGCCGTTGCTCATGTTGGGCGTTCGACTTCATACTCAACGTGACGCTTTCTCTCGCCAGGTCAGAGTACTTCAGCCATTCGACAAAGGTTAGTCTTTATGATATGGAGTAGAGTGAAATGTAATTCATTAGATGTCCCTTCAATGATTGTTCCCATGATAAACGTTGATGAGACAAATGAAATGATTCTCATCTTCCCTTTTCAATGATTGAAATCTACTAACACACTACCGTATAATCGGCCACTATGGGGCAAGACATGATAGAGCCTTCAATGCGCTTTGCCCTGGGCAGTCTTTAGACTGGCGAATACTATCATTAAGTTGAATCTGCTATCAGTCAACTTGAACGTGGCGTCGCATTAGAGGGGTATATAAACCACTGCCTCTCATTTCATTTCAATCATGCAGACGCCGAACAGTCAAGTCAGCTCTCCTCGCGGACTGCAGTTAAGGCCGCGAAATTTATTTGAGGAGTTTGTCAGGCTAGAGGAGCAAGACAGAGTTTTTAATAATCTTGCTCAGATTGGCAATCCGATGACAGCAACTGCTGTCAATCCAACGGAATGGCGCTACATTCCACTTTTTAGCCATGTACCAGTTAGTGTGGAAGTCGACAGTGCTACCAAAGAGAGAGTCAAAGACTCTCTCAGTAGAATTGGTAGGGTGTAAGATGACGTTACTCCCGAGAACGAACCATCGGCTCTCTTAAGGGCCACCATGGGGCAAGACATGATAGAACCTCCTCGCGGTTTGCCCTGGGCAGTCTTCGGACTGGCGAATACTATCATTAAGTTGAATCTGCTATCAGTCAACTTGAACGTTGCAAATGAAGTTCGGTGTAATACTTCCTTTCGACGGGCGTTCCTGTAAAGGGCGGCGGTGAAACCCGTAGCTATGTATACCGCAAGGGACATTCGGCAATGGTCAATCTTGTTAAACCTCTCTGCGTCATGTTTGCAAGTGATTGCCTCTGTCTCAACGTAGTATGCATTCGCGCCAGGGCGACATTTAGCCAACTGTCGAAGGTTGCCTAAAACTTTCCATTGCATACGTTATGAGAACCATGAGTTCTACCTGTCTCTATCACTGAGACGAATTGATGAATGGAATGAAATGGGAGGACACTCACGCGCCACACGCAACATAACACACTTCTCTCTTCCGTAGTCTAACAAGCTCTTTACACATGGATCGCAGTCGATTGCTATCCCTGTATCAGAAGTGTAAGCTATCTTAATTTTATCTGACACTATTTCATCTACCATCATCGTCCATATGAAATGTTTTTAGATTTACAAGTTAGAAATAAAGTTTCAATAGTGTATGCGTTAGAAATAAAGGTGTAACTGTTTGTAAAAATAAGATCGCAAGATTTACTAGTTTACAAGTTAGACTAAGTGTAAATTAAAAATAAAATTATAACTGTTTCAAGAGTTTACAAGTTAGAAATTAAGTTTTAGCTGTTTGTATATCAAAATAAAGTTTCAAGAGTTTACAAGTTAGAAATAAAGTTTCAATAGTGTATATGTTAGAAATAAAGGTGCAACTGTTTGTAAAAATAAGATCGCAAGATTTACTAGTTTACAAGTTAGACTAAGTGTAAATTAAAAATAAATTATAACTGTTCACGTGTTAAAGCGTTGATGCAACGATGAACAATTAATAAGCTGAAAAGTTTTAGATTCACTTTAACATTATCATATGTTTACAGATAGAAATGTATTACAGCAAAGCTACTTCATGAGTTAGTTTGCCAGGAGTGTATCATCTCAAACTTTTACTCCGACTGTGGAACATTGATTTCCATGATGAAGATTTAAATAGTTAGATTCGATGGCGAACAAGATTTACTAGTTTACAAGTTGGACAAAGTGTTCTACTATTTGTAAATGAAAGATATCATTTCAACAGTTTACCAGTTAGAAATAAAGTTTCAACAGTCTACAAGTTAAAAATAAAATTATAACTGTTTCAAGAGTTTACAAGTTAGAAATAAAATGAAGGTTCACCAGTTTACAAGTTAAGAATAAAGTTCTATCTGTTTGTATGTTAGAAATAAAACAAAGTTTCAACCGTTTACAAGTTAAAATAAAGTTTTATCTGTTTGTATGTTAGAAATAAAACATAGTTTCAACCGTTAACAAGTTAAAAATAAGGTTTCAATAGTTTGCGAGTTAAGAATGAAGTTTCAATAGTGTGTGTATGTTAAGAATAAAGTTTAAATAGTGTGCAAGATAAAAAATAAAGTTTGAACAGTTTACAAGCTAAGAATAAAGTTCTATCTGTTTATATGTTAGAAATAAAATAAAGTTTCAACCGTTAACAAGTTAAAAATAAAGTTTCAAGAGTTTACAAATTAGAAATAAAGTTTCAATAGTGTATATGTTAGAAATAAAGGTGTGACTGTTATTAAAAAATAAGATCGCAAGATTTACTAGTTTACAAGTTAGACTAAGTGTATGAGTAAGCTCTGAATACATAAGATATAGTAAAATCATCAACGAATAAATCATATCGCAATAGGAATGTACATTGACAGATTGAAATAGATGCTCATACGTTCATAAAAGAGAGTTTGTGACATCAGCATTAATTGGAAGTGCGTGAGCGCACTGGAAACTCCTGATCGTCTTGTGATTGGACGAGACGTCTCATCCATTCACCGCTTAGGAAAATCTTATAAAAGGTAGTGCACCAGCTCTACTCTTCACATTTATCTTTCATAAGGTGAGTGTTGGTGAGCTCCCGCTATCAGGTTGTTTTGACTTGCTATCAAGTTGAATAGTCTCTTGCTATCAAGAGTTTCACTTCTGCTCATAAAGCATATCATCGCTGTAATACTTCCTTTGCTCGAGCGTTCCTTCGGGACGGCGGGTACTGTCGTAGAGGGATTGCGTTGCACGGGCTGTTTGTCGTTTGTTAGACCGAAACCTCTGAGCTGTTGCTCATGTTGGGCGTTCGACTTCATACTCAACGTGACACTTTCTCTCGTCAGGTCAGAGTACTTTAGCCATTCGACAAGGGTTAGTCTTTATGGTATGGAGCATTTCGAAGTGTTGATTGACTCATGTTCATTGAATGACTATTCACATGATCATCATAGGTAAAATGAAATAAATCTTACGTATCCTTTTCAGTGAATTTGCCTTCAACGTCGAATCTAACTACTTTAATCTTCGATATGGATACGAGTATCAGGAGAAAAATTGAATCTTATCGCGTCTCTGCCAAGATGGAGGAAACTCTCATTGAGCAATGTAAGTTTTTGTGTGATGGGGCAAGGATGCAGGTTGTGCTAATAAAACTCTTGAACTAACATCATTCGGTTACCATGTGTGTTGAGCATAGGAATTAATTTTCATAAACCTTTGAATAACATCAAGAATGTAAGAATCATATCCTTACTAATTTTCAACAAAAGACCCTTAACGTCTTTTTACTCCGCGATTTTCAAAAGCGAAGCTCATTTCTAAAATTTATAATGCACTCTAATATCTCCCTCCCTTTTTCAGTACAGCAGCGCATCATGAAGAGAGAACCTATTCCTGAAGGGGCACTTGGTCGAGCCTATGAACGACTGGGAATATGTAAGTATCTTAATGAATGAATGCTGTCATGTGTTCTGTATCATCATGGTTGATAGCATGCATTCTATCATTCATCAATCTCATCTCTTTTCCACTCTACAGTTTTGGCAAGGCAGGAGAAGTGGGAGGAAGTCGCGAGGCGGAAATATGATGACGATTTTCCGACCCTACCCTCTCGCCCATCTACCTCAGCTCCACCATCTGAGCAGCCATCCACCTCGGGCATGGTCATCGCCCAACCTCCACCACCACCCATACCTGCTCCTCGTCGCCGCATCCCTCCAACACCCAAGCCGCGGACTCTTCCACCCTCGGCTCGCATCCCCCTTCTACCTCCTCTTGAACCATCGGTGATGGTGGAAGTAGATTCTCTTGATGGTAAGTTACAGTGATGGTAAAGGGGGACAAGGACTTAAACAAAACGCACGCCACACTTGGAATTGAATAGTCATGTTACTGATCGCTTTCCTTCCTTTTCTCAACAGATCTCGCAACGCTATTTCTGGGCGACAACGTTCCTAACCGCCCCGCCAACTCTCACATACCACCACCGGCAACAGCAGGCGACTTCCCTCCCATCTCCAACAAGTCGCTAGAAATGGAGATCGAGGTGTGCGACCACACCATTAAAATGGTAGGTTGAAGATTTCCTCACTCATCTCCCTCGAACGTTTGGCTAATAGCATCTTCCTCAATTTCAGGCATCGACTTCATCACCAAAGCCCTCCTTTCTCAAGGAAAGTTTACAGCTATTGAGTGAAGGTAAGTTGTAACAAAACACTAAGACTTTAATAGAGATGATAGAATGATTTCTCTTTTAGGTGATGCTAGTTCCAGCTCAACACTATCGCGGGAAGGCGACGAGCGGGAATGTGCTGACTGTGGGCACATCTTCACGAGGAAACGCGATCTGCTCCGACACATCAGACAACGTGTGTGTCAACCCAAGTCGCCATCAATCTCCCGAGGTGAGGATGACTCTATTGAACACGTCTCCTTTACTTGCGACTTCTGCATTCAATCATTTGAGTCACATTTTGAATTATCTTCACATAGACTTCGACATACACACACGAACGATACCTACACCAACGGTACCTCCTCTATCCGACTCTCTGAAATATCAATGAACAATTTAGTGAGGAACTACCAGATGGACTCCTCAGAAACCATTGCTAACTTTGAGGAATGGTTTCATCAAAATTCATCCTTGATAGATGCGCTCTTTAGAAATTTAGACAACTTTAGAATAAAAGCGCTCATCTACTTAAAAATAAAATATGTAAAAATCGATCATCATACTGGTCAAATAGTAGAGCGGTTGGAGTTTCACATACCCTCCTCTCCTGCTACAGAAGTAATCGATGAAGATTCTTGGTTAAATTTTCATATTCAAGGACTAAAACTAAATATAGTTAAATTCAACGAACGCGATAGTGGCCTCATTTTTGATGGTATAGAATCTGCCAAGTTTAAAATCAATTTGCTAGAAAGTTATAGTGGGCGAGGCTCCTTCAATCTTCCAAAAATTTTAAAAGACAAAAAAGCAGTCATTTCTGTAGATTGCGAATCGCAATGTTTTAAGTATGCAGTGTTATCCATTCTCCACTACAATGATGTAAATGATAATCGTTTCCGTAGAAGTAAGTATCAAGAGTGGGAAAATGAATTAAAGTTTGATGACTGCAATAGTGAAGACATGAAATTGAAAGATATAGAGAAATTTGAGAAATTAAATAAAATTAAGATAGTGGTTCACGTCTGGGAGAAAGGGTTAAAAGGCGTTAGGTATAACAACCGCCAAAGTAGCTATGATCGAGTTGTCAACCTTTTGCTAGTGTATGAGGACAATACTCAACAGTGGCATTACTGTGGTATTCCAAAAATTCATCGCCTTTACAACCATATACAAAAATCGATTAAAGGTGAACATTTCATATGCGACCGCTGCACACGACCATTTTGGTCGAAAAATAAATTTCTAAGTCATTATGAATGGTGCAAGCGGGGTAAACTACAAATAGAGCGCATGCCCAAAGATAAGGAGTTTTCATATAGAGAGAATGGTGATGAACTAAGTCCTCTGCGTGTCATCTATGCTGACATCGAATGCTATATCGATGATATCATCCACAAGCCAGCAGCCATTTCCTGCTATGAAGTATGGCATGATCACTTTAGGAGTAGGCAAAATAAAATGCGCGTCTGGCAAGGTGAGGATTGTATTTACCAATTCCTACAATTCCTCGAACAGGCTGTAAAATTTCAACAAAAGCATGATGGTGAACTCTATCGCAGATCATTGCATATGACAGCAGATGATCAAGCAAAATTTGATAGCTGCAACGTTTGCCCCAAATGTAGGAAAACATTTGACGATGATAAGATTAAGAAAGTGCGCGACCATGATCACATCACTGGTAAATTTAGAAACGCACTCTGTTCAAAATGTAATTTTTCACTTAGGATGAAGCGGCGTACATTACCCGTCATTTTCCATAATTTCAAGGGCTACGACAGCCATATGATAATAAAAGGAGGTTTAGGTCAAATGAAAGAGTGGAAGCTTGATGTAATAGCGCAAACGAGAGAGAAGTTTATGGCCATGACAGCAAAAGTGCCTGTCGATAAAACTAAAGAAAATAAGACGGTCTATTTTGATATAAAATTTTTAGATTCCTACCAATTTATGACTGCATCACTGGCCTCTCTCGTGCAAAATCTAAAGTCTCTTCCACTAACACAAAATCTTAAGAAACAATATCCAAATCTAACCGATGAAGTCATCACACGGAAAGGAGTCTTTCCATATGCATATTTTGATGCAATTAGTAAACTCGGCGAGACTTCTCTTCCGCCCATAGATAAATTTAAAAATGATTTGATCGGTGCAGAATGTAAGACCGAAGATTATGATCATGCACAAGATGCATGGATAAAATTTGACTGCCATACATTTGGTGAATATATGATTGCCTACCTTAAGTTAGATGTATTTTTGCTGGCTGATGTATTTCAGGAGTTTCGACGAGTGGCATTAGAAGAAGATAAGTTAGATCCCGTCCACTTTGTCAGTCTGCCAGCCATGTCATTTAAGTCTGCTTTTAAAATGACTGGTGAGACCATTCATCTCTTACAAGATCCAGAGATGTATAATTTATTTGAGCGAGGAATTCGCGGTGGTCTCACATTTGTAAATAAACATAGGTTAAAATCAAAAATAGTAGGCAATGACCAGACTCATCTGAAGTATTATGACCAAAATAATTTGTATGGTAGTTCATTATCCAAACCGCTACCTCACTCTGAGTTTAGCTGGTTAGATGATAGTGAAATTCAACATTTCTCCAACCCTTCCAACATACTAGCAATTCCAGATGAAGGTGATTGGGGATATTATTTTGAGATAGATCTAATCTATCCAAATAATATTAAACATAAAACCGTGGATTTTCCACTCGCACCCGAATCAGGTGAAGTGAGCAAAGATATGTTTTCCGACTTTATGAAACAATTTCATAAAGATTTAGAATCATGCGGTCAACCCGACTATAAGCCTTGCCGCAAACTTTTACTCACCCAGTATGATAAAGAAAACTATCTAGTCCACTTTAGCATCTTAAAATTTTATTTAGAAATGGGTATGATTTTAAAAAGAGTTCACCGCATTATTAAATTTAGACAGAAAGCCTTCCTCAAACCATATATTGATAGCAACAGCCAGAAACGTGCACTAGCCCAAAATAATTTTGAAAAAGATTTTTATAAATATAAGAACAACAGTCTATTTGGTAAGACGATGGAGGATGTTAGAAAGCGCGTAAACTACAAACTAGTTAATGATGATCAAAAGTATCACAAATTGGTCTCATCACCTCTATTCATCGATAGAGACATTATCGATGAGGACCTTATAGGTGTTAAAATGATAAAATCTGAAGTTGAGTTGTGCAAACCCATCTATATTGGTCAAGCTGTACTAGATTACTCTAAGCTTGAAATGTACCAACTCTTTTATAAAATACTAAAACCATGTCCTCTCGTAAAAGAGGTTCGTTTGTTGGGTGGTGATACAGATAGTTTTTTCTTAGGTATTACCACTCAAAAAGATTTAAATTTCAATGAAGTAGGAAAATCTTTAGAAAGATATTTTGATACATCAAATTATCCTACTGATCACCCACTCTACTCCATCAAAAATAAGGCAAAACTTGGCTGCTTTAAGGATGAGACAGCAGGGAAGGAAATAGATGAAATGATTCTCCTCCGTCCAAAAATGTACAGTATGAAATTAAAGGATAGCGACGATAGTATTAAGCGTGCTAAAGGCATATCAAGATCATTGGTCTCTAACATGAAACATAAGAATTTCAGGAAAGCCTATAGGAATAAAAATATAACGTTTGTCAATATGACAATCTTAAAATCTAAGTCGCATGAGATCAAAACTCATACTTTTAGGAAACGGGCGCTTTCAGCATGGGAGGATAAGAGGTGCTGGTTAGAACACAACATATCTCTTCCACATGGACATCCTGACACAAACATACCACCACCCAAAAGAATTAAACTCACACTACCACATTCAGGAGACGTGTAAATAGATTCATCCTTAACTCAGTATTTTGATGTTGATTTCTGTAGATAAACATTGTTGTTTTATGTATCGCATGAGATTGTTTTTTCCTTGTGAATATGTGTCCACATCTGCACATTCCCCATGTGATGACTTTTCCACTGAAAGACATTTTTCCTATCCCTGTATATTTCCACCCTTCACGAAGTAAAAAGACTTTTTGTATATAACAATGTTTATTGAAGTGCGCTCATGTATATATTTTCAGTGGATGTTGTATAAAGTCTATTGCTTCTTATTCATGTACATATTTCAATAAATGTTGTATAAAGACTTCACTTTGTTTTCCGAAACACTAAAGTTACGAGGGATTTAGTATCTTTCATGTGGATGCACTCTTGTAAACCATTGGTAATTTTGATAGCAATAGATGGTATAGTTTGTTTGACGACGGGATGATAGAAAATAGATTCAAACATCTTCTCGACTATTCCATATGAAGCGTCTTTGTCATGAATGAAATCGCGTAAAATGTATTCTTTTTTCTCATCAAAAGAAATAGGTTAAATCAGATCACTTTGAATGTAAAGGTGCTGTTATGTTTATCAAGTGTCATTGGTATTCCTACACCAATCATGTGTAGCAGTAAACACATTTTACAGCAATGAAAAACTACAGTTTTATCAAATTTTCACTCAATTGACAATGAATGCCATCGCACAGTTTTAGAAGAGCACTTTGATTTTCAATCAAAAATGAAATGTGATGTATCTTTGCATCATCAAGTAACACTTCACATAACTCGCTTGTGCTAATTTTTCTAACAGGTGGGCAACATCGTTGTATCGCCGATTTGCTAAACGACATGTCTAATAGAATAACACAAACAGCTCTATTCAGCTTAGGAAGCATGTTGCTTACATCACTGTCATTCTTCTTGTAAAGATAGTCACTAAAAATAGCAATAGTGAATTATATTCACAGCTGAATATGCGAGCGTGTGAACGTTTTCATATCAGACAAAGTGATAACCCATGTCTAAAAATGGATCCACCTCATTGTCGTAGATGTCAGACCATTCGATAAGATTCTATTCATCCTTATTGACAGCCTGATCTTTTCCCCATTCAGTGCGTGTGCATTCCTTTGTCAGTCAAATTGATGATGCATACCGTTTTCACCTTAACTCATTCATATGATGAGTCGTTAGTGAATGAAGGAAAAACTCAACGTTTAACATGCCTCCATTAGCTATACATTAAACAGATAACACATTAGGAATTTAACAATCCGTGATACTTTATTGAAATCACATAAGCCTGTTATGATACAATGCCCGTTATGAAGGATGGTAATATGTATAGGCTACCACTCGAATGAGAGCAGCAGGAAAGGGTTCAGTTTCATAAATTATATAATGGCTGCTGTTTTTAATATTTGCTAGAACCATTATAGTCTTCAATTGAACAGATACTACCAAATTCTTCAATATTAATACACCAACACTAACAGGCAGAACACCTTCTTTTCAGCAAACGAAATATGCTAATCACTTACAATTTTTATTATTTTACAAATAGCTATACCTTTATTTCTAGCATACAAAGGCTAAAACTCTATTTCTAACGCATACACTATTAAAACTTTATTTTTAACTTGTAAACTGCTAAAAACTTTATTTTTTAATATGGAAACTGATGAAACTTTATTTCTAGCATACAAACAGATAAAACTTCATTTCTAACATACAAACAGATAGAACTTTATTCTTAACTTGTAAACTTAAACAGATAGAACTTTATTCTTAACTTGTAAACTGGTGAAATTTCATTCTATTTCTAACATATAAACAGATAGAACTTTATTCGTAACATATGCACTATTGAAACTTTATTCTTAACTTGTAAACTATTGAAACTTTATTTTAACTTGTAAACGGTTAAAACTTTGTTTTATTTCTATCATACAAACAGATAAAACTTTATTCTTAATATACACACACTATTGAAACTTCATTCTTAACTTGTAAACTATTGAAACTTTATTTTTAACTTGTTAACGGTTGAAACTTTGTTTTATTTCTAACACATAAATAGCTTAAACTTTATTTCCAACATACACACTGTTGAAACTTTATTTTTAATCTGTAAACTGTTGAAACTATATCTTTCACTTACAAATAGTAGAACGCTAAGTCTAACTTGCAAACTAGTAAATCTTGCGATCTTATTTTAACAAACAGATAAAACTCTATTTCTAACATATACACTATTGAAACTTTATTTCTAACTTGTAAACTCTTGAAACTTTATTTTTAACTTGTTAACGGTTGAAACTTTATTCTATTTCTAACATGTAAACTCTTGAAACAGTTATAATTTTATTTTTAACTTGTAGACTGTTGAAACTTTATTTCTAACTGGTAAACTGTTGAAATGATATCTTTCATTTACAAATAGTAGAACACTTTGTCCAACTTGTAAACTAGTAAATCTTGTTCGCCATCGAATCTAACTATTTAAATCTTCATCATGGAAATCAATGTTCCACAGTCGGAGTAAAAGTTTGAGATGATACACTCCTGGCAAACTAACTCATGAAGTAGCTTTGCTGTAATACATTTCTATCTGTAAACATATGATAATGTTAAAGTGAATCTAAAACTTTTCAGCTTATTAATTGTTCATCGTTGCATCAACGCTTTAACACGTGAACAGTTATAATTTATTTTTAATTTACACTTAGTCTAACTTGTAAACTAGTAAATCTTGCGATCTTATTTTTACAAACAGTTGCACCTTTATTTCTAACATATACACTATTGAAACTTTATTTCTAACTTGTAAACTCTTGAAACTTTATTTTGATATACAAACAGCTAAAACTTAATTTCTAACTTGTAAACTCTTGAAACAGTTATAATTTTATTTTTAATTTACACTTAGTCTAACTTGTAAACTAGTAAATCTTGCGATCTTATTTTTACAAACAGTTACACCTTTATTTCTAACGCATACACCATTGAAACTTAATTTCTAACTTGTAAACTCTTGAAACAGTTATAATTTTATTTTTAACTTGTAGACTGTTGAAACTTTATTTCTAACATATAAACTGTTATAACTCTGTTTTGAAGCACATAAACTATTAAAACTTTATTTCCAACGTGTACACTATTAAAACTTTATTTCAGCTTGTAAACTGTTCTAACTTTATTCTTAACATACATACACTATTGAAACATTAGTTTTAACTTGTAAACTCTTGAAACTTTATTTTTAACTTGTAAACGGTTGAAACTTTGTTTTATTTCTATCATAGAAACAGATAGAACTTTATTTCTAACGTACACACAATTGAAACTTTATCTTATTTCTAACATACAAACAGCTGAAACGTTATTTCTAATGCACATACTATTGGAACTTTTCTTTTAACTTATAATCTGTTGAAACTTTATTTTGACTTGTAAACTGATGAAACTTTATTTCTAACTGGTAAACTTTTGAAGTTTTATTTTTAACTTGTAATTGTTGAAGCTTTAATTTTAACTTGTAAACTGTTGAAACTTTATTTTATTTCTATCAGACAAACAGATAGAACTTTATTCTTAACTTGTAAACTGATGAAACTTCATTTTATTTCTAACATATAAACTGTTATAACTCTATTTTGAAGCACATAAACTATTAAAACTTTATTTCCAACGTGTACACTATTAAAACTTTATTTCAGCTTGTAAACTGTTCAAACTTTATTTTTTATCTTGCACACTATTTAAACTTTATTTTAAAACTTGTAAACTATTGAAACTTTATTTTTAACTTGCAAACTATTGAAACTTTATTTTATTTCTAACATATAAACAGATAGAACTTTATTCTTAGCTTGTAAACTGGTGAAACTTCATTCTATTTCTAACATACAAACAGATAAAACTTTATTCTTAACATACATACACTATTGAAACATTAGTTTTAACTTGTAAACTCTTGAAACTTTATTTTTAACTTGTAAACGGTTGAAACTTTGTTTTATTTCTATCATAGAAACAGATAGAACTTTATTTCTAACGTACACACAATTGAAACTTTATCTTATTTCTAACATACAAACAGCTGAAACGTTATTTCTAATGCACATACTATTGGAACTTTTCTTTTAACTTATAAACTGTTGAAACTTTATTTTGACTTGTAAACTGATGAAACTTTATTTCTAACTGGTAAACTTTTGAAGTTTTAATTTTAACTTGTAAACTGTTGAAACTTTATTTTTAACTTGTAAACTGATGAAACTTCATTTTATTTCTAACATATAAACTGTTATAACTCTATTTTGAAGCACATAAACTATTAAAACTTTATTTCCAACGTGTACACTATTAAAACTTTATTTCAGCTTGTAAACTGTTCAAACTTTATTTTTATCTTGCACACTATTGAAACTTTATTTCTAATTTGTAAACTCTTGAAACTTTATTTTTAACTTGTTAACGGTTGAAACTTTATTTTATTTCTAACATATAAACAGATAGAACTTTATTTCTAACGTACACACAATTGAAACTTTATCTTATTTCTAACATACAAACAGCTGAATGCACATACTATTGGAACTTTTCTTTTAACTTATAATCTGTTGAAACTTTATTTTGACTTGTAAACTGATGAAACTTTATTTCTAACTGGTAAACTTTTGAAGTTTTATTTTTAACTTGTAATTGTTGAAGCTTTAATTTTAACTTGTAAACTGTTGAAACTTTATTTTTAACTTGTAAACGGTTGAAACTTTGTTTTATTTCTAACATATAAACTGTTATAACTCTATTTTGAAGCACATAAACTATTAAAACTTTATTTCCAACGTGTACACTATTAAAACTTTATTTCAGCTTGTAAACTGTTCAAACTTTATTTTTTATCTTGCACACTATTTATTTTTTTTTTTTCTCGCCGATTGACTTGAAACTCTCCGATTGACTTGAAACTCATCATACAGATAAAGAATTTCACGCTGATTCCAAATCTGAAATCCGTTTTCCAATCCGATGCTTCGTTTTGAAGCTACAGCCCAAAACGTCCCAAATTCTAACTCTGTCGTTTTTCACCAATGTCCCAAAATCTTAAATGGCGTCTCACATCTAAACGAAGACAGATAGGAACAAGCCGATTCTTTCACTGAACTTGTCTCACTCTTAGCTTTCAAACGAGCTATCGCACGACAAAATCCGTCCACTGGAAGCCAAACTGGAAGCAAGCTGTCCAGAGGGGGGGGGGACGTCAGTGAAAATTTTTTCTCTCCGATTTCGCTGGAAACATCCTTCCTAACCCAAAATTTCACGTAGATTCCGAATCTGGCCTCCGTTTTCTCATCCGATGCTTCGTTTGGGCGCTACACACCAAAACGTCCCACATTTTAACTCTGTCGTTTTTTCGAAAAATGTTGAAAATTTTTTCTCTCCGGTTGACTTGAAACTCATCATACAGATAAAGAATTTCACGCTGATTCCAAATCTGAAATCCGTTTTCCAATCCGATGCTTCGTTTTGAAGCTACAGCACAAAACGTCCCAAATTCTAACTCTGTCGTTTTTCACCAATGTCCCAAAATCTTAAATGGCGTCTCACATCTAAACGAAGACAGATAGGAACAAGCCGATTCTTTCACTGAATTTGTCTCACTCTTAGCTTTCAAACGAGCTATTGCACGACAAAATCCGTCCACTGGAAGCCAAAATCGAAGCAAGCTGTCCAGAGGGGGGGGGAGGTCAGTGAAAATTTTTTCTCTCCGATTTCGCTGGAAACATCCTTCCTAACCCAAAATTTCACGTAGATTCCGAATCTGGCCTCCGTTTTCTCATCCGATGCTTCGTTTGGGCGCTACACACCAAAACGTCCCACATTTTAACTGTCGTTTTTTCGAAAAATGTTGAAAATTTTTTCTCTCCGATTGACTTGAAACTCACCATACAGATAAAGAATTTCACGCTGATTCCAAATCTGAAATCCGTTTTCCAATCCGATGCTTCGTTTTGAAGCTACAGCCCAAAACGTCCCAAATTCTAACTCTGTCGTTTTTCACCAATGTCCCAAAATCTTAAATGGCGTCTCACATCTAAACGAAGACAGATAGGAACAAGCCGATTCTTTCACTGAATTTGTCTCACTCTTAGCTTTCAAACGAGCTATTGCACGACAAAATCCGTCCACTGGAAGCCAAAATCGAAGCAAGCTGTCCAGAGGGGGGGGGAGGTCAGTGAAAATTTTTTCTCTCCGATTTCGCTGGAAACATCCTTCCTAACCCAAAATTTCACGTAGATTCCGAATCTGGCCTCCGTTTTCTCATCCGATGCTTCGTTTGGGCGCTACACACCAAAACGTCCCACATTTTAACTCTGTCGTTTTTTCGAAAAATGTTGAAAATTTTTTCTCTCCGATTGACTTGAAACTCACCATACAGATAAAGAATTTCACGCTGATTCCAAATCTGAAATCCGTTTTCCAATCCGATGCTTCGTTTTGAAGCTACAGCCCAAAACGTCCCAAATTCTAACTCTGTCGTTTTTCACCAATGTCCCAAAATCTTAAATGGCGTCTCACATCTAAACGAAGACAGATAGGAACAAGCCGATTCTTTCACTGAATTTGTCTCACTCTTAGCTTTCAAACGAGCTATTGCACGACAAAATTCGTCCACTGGAAGCCAAAATCGAAGCAAGCTGTCCAGAGGGGGGGGGACGTCAGCGAAAAATTTTTTCTCTCCGATTGCTTTCAAATTCACCATACAGATGCAGAATTTCACGCTGAATCCGAATCTGGCCTCCGTTTTCTCATCCGAGGCTTCGTTTGGGCCCTACACACCAAAACGTCCCACATTTTAACTCTGCCAAAATTTTGAAGAAACAGTTTTTCTCGCCGATTGAGCTGGAAATCACATCACAGATGCAGAATTTGACGCTGAATCCGAATCTGGCCACCGTTTCACCATCCAAGACAATCTAGGCGGTCGCCCATGTCAACCTAGACGGTCGCCCACGTCAACCTAGACGGTCGCCCACGTCAACCTAGACGGTCGCCCAAGTCCACCAGGCGGTCGGACCAACTCACTCGAGTCTCACACTCTGTCGTTGCAGAGGGGGGGGGGAGTCAGCGAACATGTTGTGAACCAACCTGGCCGGCACACCACGACAGACTCTGTCGTTCCAGAGGGGGGGGAGGGGGGGCGCGCTGTGTTTATTCTGGACCTTTTGTTACTACTGACATGTAATTTAATGCAGAGTTCTGGCCGGATTATGGTTGATGCAGGGTGCTTGTTCGTTTAGACCGTATTCGGACCAATTTAGTGCAGGATTCTGGATGCTTTAATTCAAAAGTTCTAAGTCGATGTCGCAACAGTCACAATGTGATTTCAAATCATAATTTTCAACATTATGAAATAAATTATAACGCCTATCAATCGCTTTTAATTAGACTGTTGGACAGTGTTCTGTATGAGTAGTCTATATTATTTGTGATTCTTGCAAATAATGCTGGTGAAAATTGCCGTTAAAACGCTTACACAGAAACATAATACTTTACACAGGGCTACATAATGCTACAGTTTTAATAATAATTATTTGATAATGCAATGGGATTTTTACCAAGCAGTGTATCAGGGATGGCCAGCCTTTTTTGGGCCGCAGAACAAATTATCAATGCAGAAGTCGAGCCGGACCGCATCCAACTTCGTAAGCTATTAAAAATCCTACTTTTCAGTGATCAATTTAATGCTGATTATTCATTTTCAACTCTCGAAATAATTCATTGGTAAATGTATATATTCGCCTTACATCTAAGAATGCAGAAAAATATTTGCACTGCACTATTTGTAAATATTTTCTGCTTTTTTAAATGCTAATATAAAATCAAAAATTCAATTTTTTTTTGTGAATTTTACAAGAAACTATTTCAATCTAAAGAGTTTGTAAAAAACTCATAGAAGATCTTAGAAGTATTAATGTTTGTTTGTAATTGATGAGCTGCAGACAACACTGCAAGGTCATTTGTTAAGTTCTGTGCTGCGATACGCAGAGTTTCTTCCCAACTTTTGTCTGTAATTTTAGTACGATGATAGTTTTTTTACATATTTCAATCGAGAACAGTTGCTCACATGTGCACACAATTCCAAAAAGCTAGAATACGAAATGCAACAATGCCTGGAATTTCTCTCGTGGAAGACAAATTTTTGTAGGAATCCAGACTATTTACTTCAATCTTGTAAAATTCCATAATTTCAATACTTGTAGAGTCGCATCGCAGTTGATTTTGAAAATGTTGAGTGGGCCAGGGGGTGGTCACCTTTGTTATACATGAAGCGCCGCAAAATGCCACATAGCCTTCTTATGAAAACATCAGAACAGTGCCATCTCATAAATGAAATGCAGCTCTATGGAAAGAGAAGAGTTGTGTACATTAATAATGCATCCCGAGGACTACCAACATAATTCAACTATCGAACTTTCTCGACTGTTGCTTTCATGAAATGTCTGTTTTATTGACATTGCGCTGTCAGTAAACTTGCCGTCAATGCTCTTTCCTTTGAACGTGTAGTCTGAGTTTCTGTTTTTCATCACATTTCTTCTAACTGCCTATAAATAACTCTGGTGATTATTTTTGATATCTAACTTTTTATGGAATGCGCTTTCCATTTTCTGTACTTTCAGCATTTTCTTTATATCTGTATTTTATCATCTTCTTACCCTGTCGTTATTTTCACGTATTTACGTGTAAAATAACCGATCCTGATCGAATATTCATCTTGAAAGTTTGAGGTGCATGCATGCGTCGCGAAAACTGATGTTTTTCAAATAGCTTGTACTTGTTCCGTACATCCATTCTGTCTATGTTACCTGACCTAAATAATAATTGTTTTTTGATAAAGCTTTAAGTTCTACATTATACTTGTATATTTCGTTTGTCTATATTGTTTATAGACATTGACAATTACTGCTTTTGAAAGCTCAATGTAAACTAATAAGATACCCGTGCTGAGCTGCATCCTCAGCTGAAAAATGGGAGCAGACCTGAATACCTGCCATACAAAATTTACAAAATACAAAATTATACAAAATTATTTTTGCCTGCAGCAAAATTGGTATACACAATTAGCAAAGGAAGTAAAGAAAGGTGGAGCTAAGAAAGCATCCGAAACTAATTTTGAAAATAGCATATTCAACACCACAGAATTAGATTCATCTGCGCGCGCTTCGGTTTTCTAGAATCGGAGGATTGTATCCAACCTAAATATCGAAATGGCACATCACATAATTAGACAAGTTGCTCCTTCTCGAATGGACAATTCGTGCAACGCTTACTATTGGAAATGGAAAACAATAACCTGTCAGCAGAGGACACCAGAGCCAGTGAGAGAGGCGTGCCTGCTATGATATCACTTCGCACGCACCAAAACACACATCGATGTCTGGCTAACATTCGATTCAGTGTATGCACTATGCATTGAAGAATGCTGAGGTGAGGATGGTGAAAACATCAGGTGAACTAATTTTCGTGCGCCTGCTAATGATCGGAAGTGCCAAGATTATGGAGAAAATTTGTGCGCGATAATCTGAATTCTTCGAATATGAAGGAATTGTGGCAATCGAAGCACTTTGATAGAATTCAGAGCAATCCGCAGGCGACGCACGACTTTTTCCTAGCAATCCGCAGGCGACGCACGACTTTTTCCTATCTCTGTAAGGTATTAGGAATTCCTTTTTGCCCACTTACTAAGTTCCCCGATGTACCGTCGATTTCGAATTAATCACACTTCTAGCAAACCGAAGCAAATAAACAAAATATTTAATTCTGTGTTTAACACCGTAGGCATAGTTCGACTTAACATTATTCATTATTAATTTAATAACTGCTCAAGGACAGTAAATTATATATTGCTAGTCATGAGTCAGTTTCAATTTTCTTTACACATCATAATTAAATGTTTCATTTAAATGTCATTCGAATGACATGCGAATGATAACACAGCAGCCACTACATGTACAGCTGCTAAGATTGCAGAAATGTTAGTCAGAATTGGGTGGAGCGTTGCTCACCAGATCTTCATGCAATAATCCTTCCCCATTCACCTCAAACGACCCTAGGATTCACTGCGACCTTGGCATTGACGTCAGCGGAAGCAAGAATCTCAGAGGTCAACGCCTCCACCTGAGATGACCTGTAGAACGTAGCTGACAACAATAAACGAACGACCTGAAATGACCTGTAAGACAGTGAGGCGATGGCTAGCCAGCTTGGCGCTACGGTGGAACCCTGAGCAGCGACTGATTTGATGTCAATGGCAATAAGAAATGACAAAATGCGAATGACAATAGAAGGAAATAGAATGAAGAGTGGGTAACTATGAATTCATGAAGTTATTGAGTTAGTGTGATAGAGGGGAGTGGGGTGGTGAAATACGCGATGAAAATTATAGAATAAGCAGATAAAATGCTGAATAATGAAATTCAATAAATAGACAAAATACGTATATATCAGTGTTTTATCGAGAATGAAAGGAGACACAAGAATGAGAGGACAAATGCTTATGAATTTGCATCAACTTACATATCTTACTGATTAGTGCTGGATATGACAGTGGTTTGAAAGCTTTGTATTATATTTTAAACGTGGTTACTCAATGACCAGGCTTATGATTTGCTTACTACAGAATGGGATTTTCAAAATCCCGACTTCCGGTATCCTGATCTCGGGATTGATCCCGAGACTAGCAAGCTTAATACAACAGCCAGTAGTAGGCCTAGGCTATAGCGCGGGCTATATCAGCAAGTAGGGCTGGTACGTACGCAGTATACACCTCATCATCACAGTAAAACCTGACATGATGGTTTAGATAGACTATAGAGGCGATGTCTGCCTTTATGACAGATGCCAAGGCCCTAATGTGTGAAGTGTCTACGGTCAATAATCACAAAGATTAAAGCTCGTGTGTGCACTATGGTTAGGCTATTCGTGAGACTTTGATATTTCGTATCTTCAGGTAGCGAGTTAACATTTACACATCTCATCTATACCATAGATGATTCGCACACAATGCTATCCCCGGGATCCGCAACACATAACTCAGAAGAGCGAAAATTATCCAAAAACAAAGATCTCTCACGCCAATATACCATCATCCCTGTTCCCGTCGGAACTTTTTGAGGAGGTGTTCGGGAAGTCGAATCGGATTTTCTTGAAGGACTTGAACCAGAGATGGAAACCGGCCGCCGGCCTGTGAAGGCCGGCTTTTACTTTTTAAGTAATCAGCAAATTTATCACCAAGCAAGAGATTTCTTTGTTTGAGGAGCGTCTTTTGATCACTCACTTAAGCCAATTTAACTTAATTATTATTTGATTTATTAGTTTTCATCTTTCACCATATTCGAAATGATTTTAATTAGCAATTACATTCATGCTGATTTTGAAAATACCTACAGTAAACCTCGTTTAATCGGAACACTATAATTAAGGCTTCCGAAAAGAAACATCTCTCTTCCCTATTATTGAATACCCACCGGTAGATTATTATTCATTAAGATCCGGATTATTACGGATCGTGATGTGTATATAATTACGACTGCGGCTGAAACATTCAACTAAAATCTGGCATTCCAGCTAGTTCTACATGTGATTATTATTGCGTGTCAACGAGTTACGGTAGAAAATATGCTACCGTACATAATATAGCTCTTATTCAACGATGAGCAAATGCATGACCATTACGTGACCAAAAGTTAGTTCAAGAATTTGGCTAACCGTACTGTGTATTTATCATATCAATTTTCCGGATAAACAATAATCAGGCTTAGATTTGTTCTGTATTCCTATCAGTGAAACGCATTCGTACAAGGAGTCAGTTATAAACATTATTTCTGCCTTATCATCCCAGCAACGCGCTTTGTATTTTAAGCCTATAATTGAAAACATTATTCCGTGCACAACATGTGTCTGTAGGCCCAAGTGGTAAGTAATGTTGGATCTTGTATAATTCATAAATGAAAAATACCACAAAGATGTTGTTTGATGACATATATTCGCGAGGCCTTTCGTCCGGTTCTCGTCTGGCGAATACACCGGAATGAATTTGCATGCATTGATCAATCATTTTAACTGAACGTGAACCTGATGCATAGATGTACATGAGCTTGACATAGACATCTCTAATGAAAGCGCGTAACACCAAACAATAGAATCGAAGACAGACAAAGGAAAGGAGAGACAATAAAAATTGCCACGGTAGAGACAAAGTCAGGACGGAATCTTTCTGTGTACATAAATTTGGGTTAAAATACTTCATAACAAGGGCTTCTAATATGCGCAGCCTCATGAAATACTGAGATCGGTGCAATACTGTGAAACGGTCACGAGCACCAGAAGCATCTAATGAGCACAGAAAAGATCCAGCGCGGCACGTGCTCACCAACTCCGTTTGGGCCAGCCAAGAAATGTGTCTACTTGACCTTGCCCTTCAAGACAGCCGCACATTTTCGCCGTTCTTTTCATTCGGCTCTGTCAGTGTGTTCATGTCTGGAGCTGTGTGTTTTGTTTTCAGCGCGTCGGATATCTATACGATCTCTCAAAGACAAACTCCCGGAACTCCCACCTCTAATGTAATTTACAAATACAAATGTGCTTGCGGATGTGAGTACGTGGGGAGAACCAGGAGATGTCTGCGAGAGAGAGAGTTGATGAGCACGTGCCGCGCTGGATCTTTTCTGATGCCAAGTGCCCGCCGCGTTCTACACGCATTCCTGCGAGTGCTATTACTCGCCATCTCCAAGTGTGCTCATTAGATGCTTCTGGTGCTCGTGACCGTTTCACAGTATTGCACCGATCTCAGTATTTCATGAGGCTGCGCATATTAGAAGCCCTTGTTATGAAGTATTTTAACCCAAATTTATGTACACAGAAAGATTCCGTCCTGACTTTGTCTCTACCGTGGCAATTTTTATTGTCTCTCCTTTCCTTTGTCTGTCTTCGATTCTATTGTTTGGTGTTACGCGCTTTCATTAGAGATGTCTATGTCAAGCTCATGTACATCTATGCATCAGGTTCACGTTCAGTTAAAATGATTGATCAATGCATGCAAATTCATTCCGGTGTATTCGCCAGACGAGAACCGGACGAAAGGCCTCGCGAATATATGTCATCAAACAACATCTTTGTGGTATTTTTCATTTATAATTTTGAAAGGTTAAATTTTAGCCTCATCAGCATTTTAATGACTTGCTACCTGTGCGAAACTGGCCTGAAGTGGGAGGTTGCCGGACCGGCCTGAGGTTGGACTGTTGCCGGTCAGTTGCCGGCACTGACCAACTCTGACTTGGGCCACCTGATCACCAAAAGTTCTGGAGATCCCAGGGAAACTTCATTGCTTCTCCAAAGAGTTTTGCTGGCAATTTTGAGAGGAAACAGTGCAGTCATTTCCGCAACTCCTCCGAATGAGAGTGAGAGTCCGATTTAATTTGGTTTTTATTTTTTCAACCATTTTATCTTCTCATAAGCTACTTTGTATTGCAAGCTTTTTGTTGCTTCTTTGTTGAAATAAAGATTTGCTTCCACATAGGAAAAAATATGGATGTTCACTCACCTCATTCATGCGGATTGACAAGCCCTTTCACTAGCATTCGCGTGGCTTCTAGCTGAATGTTTGATTGTCGGCTGATTGAGCATTTGGAAGAATGACGTGCGTTATTTTGTGTAAACAGTGATTACGAATCCCAGGATTCAAAATTTTGAGAAAATGCGATAATCCCAGGATGCTTATATTGAAATCTCTATCACAGTACCGAAATAAATAAAAGCATCGAAGAAACAAAACACTAAAGGCCGGAGGCACACACGATAAGCCGCAAGTCATAAGCCATAAGTCACATGCCATTAGGCATAAGTCGCAAGCCATAGTCATAAGCCATATGTCATGAGTCATAAGTAAGTCATAAGTTATTGACAGACCTATGGATGCCGATAACAGTTGAGACAACTAACTAATTTCATTTTTCGATAATCTATCACTACAAGATAGATCATAATCACTTTATTGCTCACGAGGTTGTTTCCCACCATAAAATGCTGCTGTTTGAGAGATCAATATTTTGTGCTATCTTCGTATGAATTACAGTTCTGATCATCTTTACAACTTTTATAAAAATGAAAAGTATTGATACAAACGATCATACTAGCAGCTCAAATATTAATCACCAAAAGTAATAAGTACATGTAGACGATCAATAAAAACAATGCGGTCAATACCACATCGTCACTCAATAAAAGTCTACAATTTTTGCGTCTAAAGTTCGTGTTCATCATCGCAATCGCCTCTTTCTTAGATTTTCTCACTTTCGCATCCCGCCTCATGAATGATCAATGTACACAATGTTTGTACAAGCATTTTATTACGAAGATATTGAGACATTTAAATCTAAAACTAAAAAAATTATTCATACAATCCGCCACAAATAGATTCCGGGCTTACAAGCTATCATATAACTTGAAGGTTGTTTCCCAAAAAATACGGCAAATACGGTTTCAATGAAAATCAAGCCGTGAAAAGAAATTCCCCATCGAACAAGATAGTATAATCAGTAGTAAGTAAAACTCCACCACTGGACCGCGCAAGATGGCCGCCGTCGCTGACGTCCCCCCCCTCCTGTCAGCCGAGTCGGTCGTGGTGAGCCGTCGTGTTGCTTCGAGTCTGACGTCCCCTCCCCCTCCTGTCAGTCGAGTCGGTCGTGGTGTGCCGCCGTGTTGCTTCGAGTCTGACGTCCCCCCCCCCTCTGGCCGGCCGACGTAGCGCGAGGTGGTTTGTGCTGCGCTCTCCAGGTTGGCGTGGTGTGCCGGCCAGGTTGGGAGGGTGGAATGTCGTAGCTCACCTGAAAAAATCCTAAGTTTCAGAGTGGCTTTGTATGGTCAAAATTTTGAAAATTTTCCAAAGTGTGGCATTTCGACCTGGGACCCTGACCAAAGTTTGTTTCATCAAATTTCGTTGACCACCCCCCCCCGACAGCAATCTTCTAACTTTGGTTCTAGTGGACGGATTTTGTCTTACAGCTACTCGTTTGAAAGAGGAGAAAAAACTGCTCGGTGACATTTTTTGCCGCGAGTCAATCGGACCAGGCGTTCAAAAGTTAGAGCTGTTACAAGATTTTAGGTCGGAGCTCACCTGAAAAAATCCTAAGTGTCAGAGTGACTTTGTATGGACAAAATTTTGAAAATTTTCCAAAGTGTGGCATTTCGACCTGGGACCCTGACCAAAGTTTGTTTCATCAAATTTCTCCGAACGAGGGGGGGGGCAGTGAAATTTGAGGAAAAATGTTTTGGTAAAGGTCCCAGGTTGAAATTCGGAAGTTTTAAATTTTTCAAAATTTTCACCACACTGGAGCTCCCACACTTAGGAATTTTTTCTTGTGGCATGTTACATGGACATGTGCTGACCCACCGACTTCCCGTGGTCATATGAGAATGGTTCAGGTGTCATATGATAGAGAATGATGAGACGAATCGTTTGCAACAAACCGCATGTCGCTACGATGAATACTTTCGGAGATAGAGCCAATTTAAGTTTTCTTCCGAGCATATATAAACCCCCGACAACGTAAGTCTGATCACTTCATCGAAAGACGAGGTAAGTGACGGTCGTCGCTCTGAGCTCCCGATATCGGGTGTTTCAAAGGACTCCATCTTTTGAAGTATGCAAGCTATCTTCTTACTTCAAAGTTTGTGTGATAGAGTTTGATAGTGTCTTTACTACTGATAAAATTTTTTAAAAGTAGTATGAGTAGTAAAATGCGGAATTTTTTTAAAATTCTTAATTTTCAGTTTTTTCAAAGTTTTAACATGTAGACTAAGGTTTTCAAGTATGCTGAGTTCAAATCTGCTATCAGATCTGAAATTTAACTAAGTCTAAGGCAGCTTTGAGGGGTTAGATCCCAGCTACTGATCACTACCTTTGACTCGGCGTTGCTGTTACCACTTCGGGGCAGTGACAATGATGTCTTCAGCTGTAAAGAGCGGGTATCGGGAAGATCTCTCACTTCCCTAGTGATCAGTACAAGGCCTTCGGGCTGTCGACGGGATCGAGTGCCACTCACTACACTCAAATCTATCATTCCTCACTAAGTGTAATGCTTTAGGAATATGACTGTACTACATGATTCCAAACTTATACAAATTTCATTATCTTACAGTTAACGAGAAATCTCAGTAATGGCAAATGACAAGAACCGAAAATTCCACATCAAAATATGTGTGTGCGGTCGAATAAATCGCAGTGCGGACGCCAAGGCGCATGTCAAGAAGGCGGGCACTGACCACATGATTATCCTGAATAGGGTTGCGTGTGTAAAGTGTAGAGTGTTGAAGGGTGATGAGGATGAGGCGCGATTTTACAGAGTGCATGCAGATTGCAGTGAGGTTTGGTGAATGACCTGAGATTCACGCAGTTGATTGTTGAAGAGAGGGAGCGAATGTTGGCGATAGAGCGAGACGGCATTTTGGAGAATGTTGTTGAGAATGACGAGTTGGCGAAAGCAGTTGCTTCGTTGGAGGCTGAGATTGAGCGAAAGAGAGTGCTTGAGAGTGATGATGAGGATGATGTGGATTTAGATAGGGAGCGTGTGAGGAAGTTGAGCTCTTCGTCGTCGGAGGTGTCAAACATTGTCATCACCGACCCCCCGAAGAGCTCATCTTCCCCAAAAGTGAAGAGTGGTGGGATACGTAAGCAGTTGGCGAGGTGGTTGAAGGATGAAGAGAAGAAGCATGTTCCGCAGCAGATGGCGCATGATTTGTTGGTAAATAAGTATGAGAGTTTGAAGAAGGTGAAGGATGAAGTCGTGAATGAGTTAGATGCGTTGAAAAAGAAGGAACTGAAGTCGAAGGAGATAGCGGATGAGAATATTCGAATGAGGCGTAGTGTGACTGATTTGAAGAATAACACGCGAGAGTTGGAAGAGAAGAATGATGACTGTGAGAAGAGGGCGAGTGCTGCGGAGAGAAGAATGAGAGATGCAGAAGCGAAGTTTGAGGAGATGATGAAGGAGATGAGTGTGTTGAGAGCGAGGAATGTTGAGTTGGAGAGGAATGTGGCTCGGCGGGGTGATGACAGACAGGCGTTTGAGAAGTTGGAGCGCATGAGGGATGAGTGGAATCGTGTGAATGAGGATAGGTTGTTTGAGTTTCACATACCTATTCGGGATAATCATTTGGACGGACAAGTCCTTGTAAATCAAAGTCTCGACGAGTCCATCATATGTTACAATGGCCATCCGACCAATAAATGTTTGCATGCCACACTGAGAATGCGCGGACATTTACATAAATTTTCTGTTAGGAAGCGCGCGAGATTACCCAAGGATGGCTAACTTGGTGAAAAGCAAATCAGATAGTATATCCTATTCTAATACATATCATTTTCATTGCAGATCTTTTCCCCGCCTTCACCACTCCATCACGTCACTCCCGAGAACGAACCATCGGCTCTCTTAAGGGCCACCATGGGGCAAGATTTGATAGAACCTCCACGCGGTTTGCCCTGGGCAGTCTTCAGACTGGCGAATACTATCATCAAGTTGAATCTGCTATCAGTCAACTTGAACGTTATGCAGTCGATTGCCATCCCTGAAGCATTCTGATTCGCTGTTGAGCAATTCATTGTTGAAAACCCTATATAAGTCAGAAGATTGTAGCGCTTCTCATTCAATTTTAAGTCACGATGGAAGCAACATCTGCTAGTACCATTCCCGACTTCATCATCCTCGACGAGTGGGATGAAGAGGATGAGAAGAAGGGGAAGATCAAGAAGATCGTTTGGACGGATGAGGTGTGGACTCCGAATACCACACGCATCCGAAAGGTGCCAGATGCACCAGCACGACCTAGGCGGTATAGGGTATATGAGAACCTAACCGTCATACCTATTGACTATTCCAGCCAATAGTCAACTTGTTACTCCCGAGAACGAACCATCGGCTCTCTTAAGGGCCACCATGGAGCAAGACATGATAGAACCTCCACGCGGTTTGCCCTGGGCAGTCTTCGGACTGGCGAATACTATCATTAAGTTGAATCTGCTATCAGGCAACTTGAACGTTGCAAATGAAGTTCGGTGTAATACTTCCTTTCGACGGGCGTTCCTGTAAAGGGCGGCGGTGAAACCCGTAGCTATGTATAACGCAAGGGACATTCGGCAATGGTCAATCTTGTTAAACCTCTCTGCGTCATGTTTGCAATTGATTGCCTCTGTCTCAACGTAGTATGCATTCGCGCCAGGGCGACATTTAGCCAACTGTCGAAGGTTGCCTAAAACTTTCCATTGCATACGTTATGAGAACCATGAGTTCTACCTGTCTCTATCAATGAGACGAATTGATGAATGGAATGAAATGGGAGGACACTCACGCGCCACACGCAACATAACACACTTCTCTCTTCCGTAGTCTAACAAGCTCTTTATACATGGATCGCAGTCGATTGCTATCCCTGTATCAGAAGTGTAAGCCATCTTAATTTTATTTAACACTATTTCATCTACCATCATCGCCCATATGAAATGTTATAAGATTTACAAGTTAGACTAAGCGTGCTACTATTTCCAAACGAAAAAGTATACATGGTTTAATCATCCACTGAAGCCCCATTCAAGTAAGTCAGTATGAAAGCAAAGATAATACGAAATAAAAATTTATTATGGCATGTATTTCAAAAGGTCTTCATCGTCAATATCGTCCCAGAGTCTGACTTCACATAGATCGCAAAAACAGTTCACTTGCTTCAATCGTTCTTCTACCGCGAGCCTCACTTTGTCGATGTACTCCCACTCCGCCATAGTTCGTGGCTGGGAGGTAAGGGTGTACCATTCTCATAATTGGTGGAGGAATTTGGTGCTGGTGATCTCCATCACATCATCAGTATCGTACTGCACATACTTCCACCTCACGCCTGTTAAGTCGGGACACTCCTTCTCACATACACTCTCCTCTTCGTCGTCCGCTGGTAATGACAACTTTCTGATATTGTCCAGTCGGTATATTTTCTCCACCTTCCCCTTCGTTGGAGCGTTTGGTGCAACGAGCGCCTTTGGTGTTGAGCATGGAGAAGAGAATTTTGTGTTCGGCGTTGTCGGAGGGCTTGTCATGTTGACTGTGAATAATAACTTTGAAATGTTTTCTAATTCTTAAGTATCAACAAGCAACCAATCAGAATGAACAGCCAATGAATGATGAATATGAAAGTATATATGTAAAGTGACATTCGTGTCATTTCACTGTCTTTGAGACGTATAAGTGAAGTGTTCTCTGGCGAATTCTGTTATTATTTGAGGCGTACAAGTGAACTGCTCTCTCGTGAATTCCAAATTTGAGTGAAGTCTCTATCTTGTTGAAGTATCAACCTTAAACTTGATTTCGTTGAAATGGTAAGTTGAAAATTTCTTCACTCATCTCCCTCAAACGTGTGGCTAATAGCATCTTCCTCAATTTCAGGCATCAACTTCATCACCAACGCCCTCCCTTCTCGAGGAAAGTTTAGAGTTGTTGAGTCAAGGTAGGTTGTAACAATACACTGAGACTTGAACAGAGATGATAGAATGATTTCTCTTTCAGGTGATGTGAGTTCCAGCTCAGGACTCTCGCGACAAGGCAACGAGTGGGAATGTGCCGACTGCGGACATATGTTTACAAGGAAGCACAGTCTCCTTCGACACATCAAACAACGTGTGTGTCAACGCAAAGCGGCGTCAATCTCCGGAGGTGAAGTTGATTCTGACGATGACATCTCCTTTCCTTGCGATTTGTGCCCCCTTTCTTTTGATAGTCACTTTCAGCGATCTTCGCACAGACTTCAACACACGCATGCAAATGATCACTACACCAACGGTACCTCTACCATCTCCCTCATTAATGTTTCACATAATAATTTAGTACGCGACTACTGCATGGAGTCCAGTACTCAAATAGTAGATTTTCCTGAGTGGCTCCTTCAAAATTCTAACATTATCGAAGCGCTCTTCAACAATTTATACAATTTTAGAATGAAGGCGCTCATCTACCTTAAACTAAAATATATTAAATAGATTTTCAAACGGGTCAAGTGACGGAGAGAACACAGTTTCATGTTCCTTCCTCTTCCGCAACCGAAGTTGTAGACTGCGAGTCTTGGCTAAATTTTCACATTCAATGTTTAAAATGAAATGTAGATAAATTCAATCAACGCGACAGCGCTCTGATTTTTGATGGTGTGGACTCAGCCATATTCAAATTTCACTATTAGAAAGTCATGCAGCTCGAGGCACATTTAAACTACCAAAAACGTTGTATAATAAGAAAGCTGTCATCAATGTCGATTGTAAATCGCAGTGTTTCAAATACGCAGTCCTATCCATCCTTCACTATAATGATATCAACGCGCATCGAGATCGCACCTATAGCTATAGACAGTGGGAGGATGAACTAGACTTTGAAGGTTGTGATAGTAACAACATGAAAATCAAAGATGTAGAAACGTTCGAAAAACATAATCAGATTAAAATTGTCGTTCGCGTGTGGGAGAAGGGGTTGAAGGGTGCCCGCTATAATTCACGTTCAACTTGTTATGAACGTGTAGTCAACCTCATTAGTAAAACAAGATGATAGCGAGGAATGGCACTACTGTGGTATTCCCAAAATCTCTCGCTTGTACACACACTTGGGGCACTCTAAAAGTGGTGAACATTTTGTATGCGACCGCTGCATCCGCTCCTTTTGGAGTAAAGATAAATTTGAAACTCACTATGAATGGTGCAAGCGGGGTAAATTACAAATGGAACGCATGCCCAAAGACAAAATATTTTCACATAGGGATAATGGTGACGAATTAAGTCCCCTGCGTGTCATTTACGCAGACATAGAATGCTACTTTGATATCATCCACAAGCCAGCAGCCATATCCTGCTATGAAGTATGGTATGACCACTTTAGAAATAGGCAAAACAAAATGCATACTTGGCAAGGTGAAGATTGCATTTCAAAATTTCTAGAATTTCTCGATAGAGCTGCCAAGTTTCAACAATCATATGATTCCCAAGTGCAGCGTAAGTCACTACATATGTCAGATGAAGACAAACAAAAATTTGAAAGTTGCACATCGTGCCCTAAATGTCATAAAACGTTTGATGACGAGAAATCAAGAAAGTACGTGATCATGATCACATCACTGGTAAATTTAGAAACGCACTCTGCTCCAAATGTAACTTTTCACTTAGGTTGAGACGTCGTGTACTACCCGTCATTTTTCATAACTTTAAGGGCTATGACAGTCATATGCTCATAAAAGGAGGGTTGAGCCAGATGAAATCGTGGCAGTTTAATGTAGTAGCGCAAACGAGAGAAAAATTCATGGCAATGACAGCAAAAGTACCAGTAGATAAAACTAAAGAAAATAAGACAGTCTTCTTCGAAATAAAATTTTTAGATTTATTCCAATTCATGTCAGCGTCACTAGCTTCTCTCGTTGGTAATCTCAAGTTTCTTCCCCATAGTCAAACTTTGAAGAAACACTATCCAAACTTAACGGATGAAATAATCACTCGCAAAGGAGTCTTTCCCTATGCGTATTTTAGCTCAATGTCTAAACTAAATGAAACAACCCTTCCTTCCATTGACAAATTCCAAAACGATTTGACGGGTCAAGATTGTCTAGTAGAGGACTATGAACATGCTCAAGAGGCATGGTTAAAATTTGATTGTAAAACGTTTGGCGATTATATGATCGCTTACTTAGAATAAGATGTCATTTTGCTGGCTGATGTCTTTCAGGAATTTCGACGAGTGGCATTAGAAGAAAACAAATTAGATCCTGTCCACTTTGTCAGTCTACCAGCCATGTCCTTTAAATCAGCCTTTAAAATGACTGGTGAGACCATCCATCTCTTACAAGACCCCGAGATGTATAACATATTTGAGCGCGGAATACGCGGTGGTCTCACATTTGTGAATAAACATCACATAAAATCTAAAACAGTAGGTAATGATCATATCCACCTAAAGTACTATGACCAAAATAATTTATATGGCAGTTCACTGTCTAAACCACTACCTCACTCCGAGTTTAGTTGGTTAAATCAAGATGAGCTTGCGTATTACTCCAACCCTTCAAACATTCTGAAGATTCCAGATGAAGGTGATTGGGGATATTATTTTGAAGTGGATTTGATTTATCCAAATAGTATTAAAAATATAACTGCTGATTTCCCACTCGCACCTGAATCTGGTGAAGTGACTGAAGATATGTTTTCACCATTCATGTCACAATTTCATAATAACTTAACAGAGTGTGGACAGCCAAGGTACAAACCATGCCGCAAACTTTTGCTCACCCAATATGATAAGAAAAATTATCTTGTGCACTTCTGCATACTAAAATTCTATTTAGAAATGGGCATGCTTCTAAAGTCAGTTCACCGCATTATCAAATTTAGACAGAAAGCCTTCCTCAAACCCTACATAGATAGTAACAGTCAAAAACGTGCACTCGCCCAAAATAATTTTGAAAAGGATTTTTATAAATATAAGAATAACAGTCTTTTCGGAAAGACCATGGAGGATGTTAGAAAACGTATGAACTACAAACTAGTCGTTGATGAACAAAAATATCACAAATTGACCTCATCACCTCTTTTCATTGATAGAGACATCATCGATGAGGATCTTGTAGGTGTTAAAATGATAAAATCAGAAGTTGAGTTGTGCAAACCCATCTATATTGGGCAAGCCGTTTTAGATTATTCCAAGCTTGAAATGTATCAACTCTTCTACAAAATATTAAAACCATGCCCTCTCGTAAAAGAGGTTCGCTTGCTGGGTGGTGATACAGATAGTTTCTTTTTAGGAATTACCACTCAAAAAGATTTGAATTTTAATGAAGTAGGTAAATCATTAGAAAAATATTTCGACACATCTAACTACAATCCCACTCATCCACTCTATTCCATACAGAATAAAGCCAAACTTGGTTGTTTTAAGGATGAAACAGCAGGAAAGGAAATAGATGAAATGATTCTCCTCCGTCCTAAAATGTATTCCATGAAATTAAAAGAATGTGCAGATAGTATTAAGCGTGCTAAAGGTATATCAAAATCCATTGTTCACAAAATGAAACATCGGTCCTATAAGAAGGCCTATCAAAATAAAACTATAACGTTTGTCAATATGACAATCTTAAAATCTCAAGTTCATACTGTGAAAACGCACACGTTCAAGAAACGAGCGCTTTCAGCATGGGAGGATAAGAGGTGTTGGATAGGACATAACACATCTCTTCCACATGGACATCCTGACACAAACATACCTCCACCCAAAAGAATAAAACTCACGCTACCACATTCAGGAGATGTATTGACATAATCAACTTTAACTCAGTATTTTGATGTTGCTTTTTGTAGATATACATGGTTGTTTTATGTATCGCATGAGATCGTTTCTTCCTTGTGAATATATGCCTACAGTCAGCCCATTCCCCCTTTATCTGTGAAAAGACTTTTTCATACACATATTTTTATTTCAATAAACATATCACAATGACTTCACTTTGTTTTCCGAAACACTAAAGTTACGAGGGATTTAGTATCTTTCACATGGATGCACTCTTGTAAACCATTGGTAATTTTGATAGCAATAGAGGGTATAGTTTGTTTGACGACGGGATGATAGAAAATAGATTCAAACATCTTCTCGACTATTCCATATGAAGCGTCTTTATCATGAATGAAATCACGTAAAATGTATTCTTTTTTCTCACCAACAGAAATAGGTAGAATCAAATCACTTTGAATGTAAAGGTGCTGTTCATGTTTATCAAGTGTCATTGGTGTTTCTATACCAATCGTATGCGCAGCAGCAAACACTGTTTGTAGCATTGAAAAACCAAAGAGTTTTTTCAAATTTTTACTCAATTGACATTGAATGTCATCACCCAGTTTCAGAACAACGCGTTGATTTTCAATTGAAAACGAAATGTGGTGTGTCTTTACATCATATTTACTTTTCATCACATGCTTCAACTTCTGTTGTATATAAGGATTTACTACATGAATGAAGCTTTCAACTGTATGATATAGACGCGGCATTATATTGATAGCAACTTTAGATTCTTGATAAGACTGGTAAATTTTCTTGATGCGATCACCATAGATGTCCACCCACCATTCATCATTAACTGAATCAGCTTTAGTGTGATATTCATGAGAAGCATACACCACACCGCTTCCAATAATAGGTGTATAATGTCTTACAAAATGACGCAAGGTTGGAGAGAAATAAACTGTAAGTTTGTCATTATATTTCTGAATGACCAATTTATCTTTGTCCGCCATAATTTTCTCTCCATACTTCTTACCCACAGTCTCATTCCACCGTTTTACTAACTCAATAAGTGATAAAGGTTGAACACCACGCTTTTTCAAAATGATGCGTTTTTCACATTCTATAACATCTTCATCAAATATTTTAAATTTATAATGAAATTTGTTGATTCGATTTGAATAAACTTTTTTAACATTTCCAGTAGCAATTGACGTTAGATGTAGTCCATGGCCAAAACCGAGATGTGGATAGAATTCATTATCCAACCTAAGTATAAGACCTTTAGTAAAAGAATGAAAGCGAAGGAACTGTCTCCCACTCCAATGATAGATAGTAAACTCATAAACTTTCTGATCCTTATTCTTCATGATGGAAGTATTACCACTGTTGAATGCCTTAATAATTTTCTCATTCCCAAATGGAGCATAATAATCTGATTTTATCTGAATCCATTCATAGTTCCACTTTCCATCTGACGTTAAATTGTATGGGAACTGGAATGCATTATTCATCGTTATTCCATCATTGGTGTGAGGAGTCAATATCATTTCTTCCAAATCATTCACATTCTGAATATTGCTATCATAGCAAATACTAGAAACGCCAACCTCCCATTCACCTTCTAAATGCAGTGGCCGATTTAATTCTACTCGATAGTCTGATGGTTTATTTTTGGGAAATTTATTCATAGAAGCATTACTGGGCAAGTAGATTAGAAACGAGTCCTTATTTTCACTTTCCATATTATTCACATTGGAAAAATATATTAGCATACTTTTGCATTAACTCTTCATTCGGAAATGGAGTGTGATACTTGTCACAGCATCTTTATGAAAAGGAATCAACGCAGCAGCATCGTCATAAATTGCAATATCAATTTGTGGGATGTAGTTTGATTTCAGCTTTGTATAATGCACTTTCTTGAAAGTATGCTCAGATAAAATACTGCAGCTTTTTGGCTGGTATGGTATCATTGCTAGCAATGGAGCTTCAACATCTCCCACACGTACATCTTCACCAATATTGGAATATATCTGAAAATAGTTAATACGACGCGATAGTGACATGTCTGCGCTAGCTTTGGTTACAGTACCACTTTCAAAGATATTTTGATCAAAACCCAAAATGTCCATTAGAGTTTTATCCATAATTAGTTCAATACCTTTTCCACTTATAGTGAGAGACAAAACACCTTTTTCAGAAAATGAAATTTGTTGCTCATTAATCACTTCATTTAAATAATCTACAACCAATTTAACTGAAGTAATAATGCGCGGCATCAACACTCTTGTTTCATGTAAGATACCACCTAAAGGCTCTACACACTTTCTGTATAAAGATACGGTCCATTCTGTATCAAATTGATTTGACCTTTCACATGGCAAATGTTGCATATCAAATTTTCCATGAACAGCTGCAGAACGATGTCGTAAGAACTGATGAAAATCTTTTGAACAAACTAATACTATATCATCATCATTTAATTTACTTATTGCAATATGATTAGATGATTTGATATAAGTCAATGTTGCCACTTGTTTACCATCAACTCGAAGGAGATAATTAAATTTCTTCAATAATGTTTCAGGAGTCATGTTTGTCTTTCTTGGCTTAATCACAATCTTCTTCACCAACGTCTTCTCATTTTTTGGAGTAAGATCTACATAATAAGCTTCCTCTCGATATATTAACTGTTTATGACCACTTGGGTGGTAATTAACGTTATAATTATCATAGCTTGTTAAGGCGCTAGCGAGGTAACCTAAATCATTTCTTAAACTTGGACTTAAACCAACAATCCAATCTTTCTCAACTACATGATGTACATAATTATGATCATCATTGTGCGGAGTAAATTGGACAATATGTTTACACGCTTTATTCAAGAAATCATATATAAACTTTTTACATGATAAGAGATCTTTCTTTGGCCACTGTGGAATGTATACTCGACAGCCCTTTTCACATTGGTAAGCAGCTGTGCGTCTCATATTAATAGTCATCACCTCATGATCAAAAGTATAGACACAGCTGCTATGAACAAGTTGAGTGACACCCACTTCCCACTTTCCATTTAGCTGTTGTGCATGATCAATGGGAGTAGAAAAGAGTGCGGCTCGATTACTAGCAAATCTATTTGCGGCCGCATTGCTAAGCAAAATATGATAAAACGACATTTTGATATTGCTGATCTGCGGCTTTGCATAACATCATGAAGACTTGGATTTTGGACTCTCTACAATATATCAGAGTTGATCGTAATGGAAACGTACATTTCAAAAATTCTCATGGTCATACATCAAGAGGAATTACATTAACATGGCGACAATTTGTCAACCTCAATGATATCATGAGGTATTTGGAATATTTTGAAACATTAAGATTCATCTCCTTGGGTGATCAAGTTTGGCTTCAACATTACAGAAATGAAATTCAAATCTGCCATTCTCATTCCGCAAACTGTTTCTCATTTCGCAAATACAATTGGGAGAAGTATAGAAGATACATACATCTCTCCATCATGACATTTATTCGTCGTGAGTTCATCGCCCTACTATGCAAATCTTAATCAGACATGACTACCACGCACCATGAGTTGGAAATTAGATTCCCTACAACGTATTGAAACGGATCATGATCGAAACGTCTATTTCAAAGATTCAACTGGAAATGTGAGAAGAGAGTTTGCTTTATCTTATCGTCATTTTCAATCTCTACATCATATCATGAAGGATTTGAAATACTTCTATATGAAAAGATATTCACGTATTGGAAATCGCATCTGGTTGCGCGTCAACAAACGGCGAATTCAACTCCATCATTCCCAACTTCATACTAACTTCACATTTCATCAAGGTAGTTGGGAAAAGTATAAAAGGAAGGTACATCGCTCAATTTACTCATTCTTTCATCATGAAGCGCCATCGCTACACCATCGTCAACATTCTCCGTCGCTTCAGACTCTACACCAAAATCGATCTCACAACATTACACCAACACCTTCCAAACAGCAAGTATTACCCGGGCCGTCCTCAAATGTTAGTGGTGAAGATGAACAATTCACGGAATCTTCAACTCTTCCCAAATGGGACTGTACAGATTCTCGGCGCCCTTTCTCATTCATCGGCGCAGTCAATGCGCTTAGAGCTACAGAGACTACTACGTCGGATATGGAAGAGGGAGAGGTGTGTGATGTCGAATCTGACTGTGGACAATATGGTGATCTCTACTCAATTGAGTGAAAGTGTATAATTTTTGAAGATTCGTACCAGCAGTTACAATTTGTGTTATGAACTCGAACTTTTTCCTGCAGCTCTCATTAGTTATTGGTTACCTGTGCATGTTGCAATCTTTCATAATAGTAAAGTGATCATTACTGGACTAAAATCTCATGTACAAGCAAATGTGATCCTAGACTATCTCATCGAGTATGTACGTACCCAGCGGATTGTAAAATAAAAAAACAATTTTTCCAACATGATGTTTTTATTTCAAATCATGATAGAACTTACAAATCATTTTTTCATTAGAGGATGGATTACATGAAAAGTTTTGAATAATAGATGCAAATCGAGATACATGTAAACGTTTTAAGATGAAGTACAGTACAAAAGCACCACACGTTGATGAAAGTGGATGTTGTAGTATGCGTTCATTTCGCTGATATTGACGCGTATGTTTTCTCAACCACTGCTGTGTTGGTATATTTGGAGGTTGAGCAAGAGAGTCAAATAGTTCACCACGTCGGTCTTCTCCAATAAAGATCGCTTTCCAATGCTCACCGCCTAAATTCTGCGAATGAGTGTTTAGCACAATAAAGATGGGATAGTGATTTACTGCAGGTGGTAAGGTATCGAGCGAATAGACATTATCGAAAGCTTTCAACGTCGCTTCGTCTGCATTACGCTGTACTTTAGTCTTAATATCGTCAGCAGTCAACCAACTCATTAACGATTATACTGAAGAATCACGTCACGATACTTTGTAATTTCAATATTTGAATCGAAGACTGCATAAATTAATACATTGATCGTCTCAGGTAGTGTTCTTTTGAACGTCAAATCCAAACGAATATTATGAGGCACGTTCGCTTGACAATAGGGTGCACTAATATCGCTGTCAGCAGTCAAATCAAATGCATAAATAATATATCCACTCTTAAACTCTTTCATAGTGAGTCCGTTGGTGTCATCCGTATTGTAAAAGCCAAAGACATCCATAAAATCAACATAACTGCGCATAAATTGATCCGCAGCAAAATCTGGTTTGTAGGGTGGACCAGGATGACTCACACCATTTACACGTAAAGCAATTTCACTTAACTGATTGTGTTTAAAATGGAAAGGATTCTTCTTTATATTACCATTAAATGCATCATTTTCAACCATTGCCACCATGAGGAGCTTCGGTGCTTCCGATGGAAAGAGGCCATCTTTCATGAAACTCTTTTGATCTTTCGGAATTGTAAAGGTGAGAAGCTTTGTATGCTGAACGGGGTAAATGGCATTTTGGCGGTTAAGACCTTCAGCATGTCCTCTAATGACACTTGGATTCGGTACTACTCGACGAATGTAAAGTGCAATATCTTCCAGATGAATTCTAAAATTGTCAACTTTAGCAAATGCATTCAGCGCAAATTCAGGCTTATTCAATGTCAGCTTGAGTCGCATGCTGGTATTACAGAGTAAAAACTTTGACTGTCTAAAGAAGTCTAAATTCAGCGGACCATATAGCTGACATACTTTACTATCTTTAATCATAGCAGATCGCTTTACAAAGCCACTGTTTGTTTCAGCATCAAATTTTCCTGCTTCATCTCTGTACCATCCCATGGCTTCCATATGACTTTTTTGTGCTGCTGGATGAAACTGTGATACATGATTGAAATATGATTTATAGGGATAATCGCTCTGGCCACCTTCCACCTGCTGCTCTCCAATCGTTAGAGAAACATCGCGAAGTAATGTAGTCAATGGTAAATTGTTCAGTCCAACTTTATGTGTATCGTCAATAGCAGTTCCATCTGCTTGCTGAATTCTAAACCTCAAATCAAGCATCGCATAACTCAAATCTATGTAGTCATCCCTACCACCAGGAATAGCAAATTCAATGGGCCCAGCATTCTCAGCTGTTCGAGGATGATAATCTACAATACTTGAACTAAGAATATCTGTCTGTATGGCTTGTTGATCAAACAAACAAAAACCGGAAGTTTTACACTCCATGATTAGAAGTTATGGCAGCGTCGTCGTTTAGCGCCTGATGAATGATTAGAGCCTCTGCGACGTTTGCGTGAATGCCTTTTGACTGAAGATCGCACCTTACCAGCTCCGCGATGTTTCCTCCTTCCTTTTTTCATTCGTTTAGGTGATTTCTTTCCTTGAGTAACACCAGCAAAGGTCTGCTTCAATGTTTTAAACCGCGTTCCTTCCCACGATTCAACAAACTGCTCTTAAAACTTCTACCTCTGGAAAGATCACTAGCAACATCACCAGCAAAGCCAACGGCATTACTTAAAACATTTCGTTTTAAAGATCTACCGACATTGGATATGAGAGGTGCTACAACAGATTTCAGTGCACCAAGTATGCTACCTCCACGTTGGCGGCGAGCGCCGCTGTAAATATGTCCTCCACTACTTACATAGGAGGATCGTGAATAAAATGAGGCAGTTGGATTCATAGCTCAAACCCTAAACATTGTTAGTTACAACTTTGCATGAATCACTGTCGATCACTTAGATGAAAGATGTCGGCACGACGCATCCAAGAGTTCATACTTGAAGGATAACCAGTCCATTTAACAAGACACCATTCTTCACCTTGTCGTTTTTTACATCGAATGATTTTCTCTACCAAATATGTTTCACTTTCAGTGACTACCTCAATCTCATCGCGGTAAAAGCTACCCTCAATTTCTTCATTATCGTTATCTTTCAACTTGTAGGTGGTCGGAGAGTCTTTTTGATCAATCCTTGATACTGTAAATACCTCCTCTGTACAATTCGGAAGGTACCCTTTAGCAAAAACACTCTTCACTTTTGAGATACGAACTTTATCACCAATTTTCACATCACTTTTCACATGAGTGCGTTTACGTTGGAATGATTCGCGCACTTTATCTACATTGTCAGCATTTACATCTACTGGTCTGAGTCCAATAGAACGATGGATAGATTGATTGTAGGCATGGAGTGTATCTTGTAGAACCTTTGTCCAATTTTGTGTCAAGTTGGCAGTAAAATGTCGCCACAAGCGATTTTTTAATGTGCGATTAAAACGTTCAACGAGTGCAGCTTTATAAGCACTCTTTACACTAAACAACTCAATGTCATGCCTCTCAAATAATCTTCTCACATGCTGATTTTCAAACTCTTTTCCTTGATCACTCTGAATTCTTTTTGGAATGCGATCTTCTCGAAAAATTGTTTGGAATGCTTTTGCTACTCCTTTCCCTTCTTTAGTTTTTAAAGGTTGAGCCCACGCATAACGCGAGAAAATATCAATGACGGTTAAAATAAAATTATTGCCCGAGTTATGTTTTGAAATGGAGGCAACATCACACAAATCTGCTTGCCACTGTTCATCGATGTCATGAACAATATAATGGCGGGTGCGGTACTTCTTTTTCGCTTGTTTGTGGAGTGTATATGTAGCCTGACCCTTTAACCATCGTTTCACTTGTGATTGTGGAAGACCACTCGCTTTTGATAATTTCTTGATCGATGCAAATCCTGCCGGATGTTTTACATCATAATAGATTGACTTCAAACGCTCAGTCGATGACGACTGACTCTTTTTCCTCCTTCTCATCTTTTTGCTTTCTTGCCTTTCTACATTTACAACAACTGCAGCATTTAGCTTTAGCGGTTTTGCGATCGTGTTCACATTGCTTAGGAGTTTCATTGTGAGAGCTGGCGCAGCAAGTGCAAGTGACAACGACACTCACCTCTGGCGGCTCATTACATGGCAAGCAACACATCTGCTTCATATTAATAGTCTGAGAACATGTATTTCCTAGGAGGAGCTGTTTTACGTTTTCCTTTTACCAGTTTTAGTGGCGATGTAGATCTACGTCGAGTTCTTCCTCTTGTTTGCTTAGTGAGTGTGGGAGGGGATGTAGCAGGTGACGTCTTAAACCAATTTGTTGGCATTTTCATCGTCTGAAGCATTGGAGCAGTAGCCACTGTTGAATCAAGTTCCTTCAATGTCTCATTATTCAAAGAAAATTTTGGTACATTATGCTTTTTCAATAGTTTAAGAAAGTATGACCAACCAGGTGGAACATAGCCCTGACGGCGCTTTCTACGTGTCGCATACTGAATCAAGTCTTCATAACGTGAAGCATCAATCACTTTATTTTCATCTGTAATGATTTCTCCTCTATCATTTACATTGAGATGGGGTTCAATACTATTGAAAAGAGATATGGCATGTGCGCGAGATGCTAAAGGTGTAGCAGTCGATACAGAGTCACGCATCTTATTCTTCAAGTTTTTCAATTGCTCAACAGTTTCCGATTGTAATAATACAGCACGATGTGGATCTTTGATGTGAACATTTTGCTGATAATCTATTTCTTTCCTATACATTTGATTTGCAAGAGGTTGCTTTACTTGCTGCATGGCAGTCAATTGTACATATTCATCCTGAGGAATAACAATCATGCGAGAATAAGAACTCATAGTTTGTAGATAATCATGGGAGTTTTCAAAATATCACTTCGAAATCTAAATTCTTCCGGACACTCTTGCGTAAGTCAATAAATAAGTAACCGTGTGGTTTTTCAGTAGCTGCTTGAAAAATTTCAATTAAGGCTTTTGATCCTCTTGGTGCAACTTGTCGCGCTAAAATTTCAAATTGACTTTTATCTCGCGGATTCTTGAAAATAGCATAATAGTGTGTATTCAGGTTTCGTGTACGAGCTTCTTTTCCATCAGGAAACAAATTTTGTGTGATATAGATGATAAAGCACCTTTTATGATGTGCTGCGCGAGTGAACGCATCTGTAACATCTTTTGAATTCTTACTTTCTTTTAATAAATCATCCAATACAACAACATCATTAGACTGAAGTTTATCCACTGGAATAATTCCTTCATGTCGAATAAAGTTGCGACTTTGCAATTCCTGAAACAGCGACGGTTGATAAATACCATAACACCAAATCACTCGATTGATAGGTTCCTTAAACAACTCCCTTCTTTTATCCAATAAATTCAGCGTGAAAACAGTTTTACCTGCATGAGATGGACCTGATACAGTCAGAACTTTATCACATTGAAGTCTGAAATCCATTATAATACTTTGAAATTCAACATTTGCATAATTAATGTCTAGAGCCAAAGATATTACCCAATACGTTGCCCACGATAGGAGCTAGCATCGGTAGTAACGCTGGAAGGAGACCACCCTTTTGTGTTAGAGTTTCCCTCTTTCTTTGAAGGGTGACTTTAGGATTGGAGATGAAACGCAATTTCGTAGCATATCGCTTAAGTAACTTTCCTTGTTTTGGTGCTAATTTCTTCGTCCTCAACTTTATTCACATGAGAAATAATTTCACAAATGAATTTATCGTTAGCATGTCGTATAGCATTGTATCGCTGATTTGCTTTCATTCGTCGGAGAGCTTGAATGGCTGAAGAAAACTTTGAAGACTTTTGACTTTTACGTTTCGTCATTTTACGTTTCGCCATTTTCCGTGTTAGTCTTTGCTAAAACCTGTCCTTACCACATTTGCATAGGTACTAACTATTGCGGCATAAGTGACACTCGAAATGAGCAATATCACAGTGGTTACATTTGCAAAGTTGAATGCAATTACGTATGAAACAGCGTTGACAAAAAGCATGCTTACATCTCTTGAAGATGCGCTTTTCATTTTCATCCTTTCGCTTACATACATCACAACACATAGTTTCACCGTTACTGATGTCTATAGCAAGTCTTTTTGAAGATATGAATTTGCTAGCCTTTTCTAAATAATAGACGCATGTACAGAAGGAATATACTTCGAGAGTGAGCAGACATAGCTCGAAAACCAGTTGTGCTACAATCAAGAACCACTGCATTTTCAATTTTTCTTTATAGAAAGTTGAATGTGAATATCTGAAATCGCTTCAATCACTAGACTGCTACCATGATGGTTAAATGCGTTAAGACGTTCAGCAATTTTTATCATATGTCTTTTAAAAAATTCTTCGGGGTGGTCTACCACTTCCATTGAATAAGAAGCAAAATGGAAAGAGCGACTTTCCACCTCTTCCTTTCCAAAATGACTAAACTTAATTTTCGCAACTAATCGCGCCATGACAATGCTATCAGAGAATGTATTCATTAACTCTAGAAATAGAGTGCTAGCATCATCGACCACTGCTTCGATGTCGGTCTCATCTCTATGAAAATTTATCACATAATCTTGAACAGCTCCTTTTAAACTTTGCCTATGAAAATGTTATGTTCCGCAGTCGTTTGAGAAAGACATGATCGCCCTTTATCTAACCCATCCATTGCATGAAAACAACTCTTCTCATAGTAACATTTATTGAATAACGGTAACAAGCATGCATTATAAATCAATGGTTTGAAACAGATAAAATAGATACAGCTGGTAACTATCATACAGCGAGCAATGATAACCATACAGGACTTTGGCAGTGTTGAGGTAAGGAGGAAAGAAGCATTGGCTATGAACGTAGCTACTACAACGAACAGACAAAATAGGAACACACAAATCCTTAAAACGTTTCGTGACTTCATGGTAGTGTTGATTCACTCTACTATCCCAAGGTGGGAGCAAAATATCATCAATGATTAGATTGGGAAATACTTTCCTCTCCTTACCAGGATTATTAGAAAAGATACGTATAACATTGAAAGCAGCTAACCATCGTTTAAAGTCAATAAGAAGAGCACTCTCACAAGAAAAGCCATAGTCTTGCAAATATTTCAGATTAAGTCCATGAATGTGTTTTCTCGCCCATTGATCAACATTGGGATCGCAGTTGGCATGTTGATGATAGACACTAACAATCTGATATGTCCAATTGTTCATAGCAATAGCACTGAGCTCCTGTACAGGTTCACCCTCACAATCCATAAAAATGATGATAGAAGCCTAAAACGGAAATTTACACATCTAAGGAAACGTTCTATAGCATATTACAAAATGAAGAATTACATCGATGCTTTTCACGACAAAATACACAAATGATATGATGGCAACGAAGAAGTAAAATGTATCTAATAAGACCACGTCTACGACACTCAAAGCACATAAGCGAATTGTCATAGGGTAGAGTTAGGAAAGGACTAGAAATTCTCCTTCTTTGATTTGCGTTTTGAGGCAGCATTCTTCTCCGACTTGCGCTTCGTACCACTGCTGTTAAGGATTTGATCAATTATGTCGTCCACGTTGGGTGGTTTTGGAATATATAGGATGGATTCCATATGCATGGAGAGAGAGGCTATTTTATTATCCTTGTGCCGACCATAATATAGCCCATTCACTTTGAAAAGGATATCCCAAGTACCTTCTCCGAGCTCGTCGCATGTGATGGGTGTTGAATGATCTCCCTCCTTCTTATAGTAAGTGCACCAATGTGATACCGGTAGGCAAATTTGATTACCATCCCAAATCTTTCTATAGGGAGTATCCTTGTCATCTCTCGCCTTCCACTCTTGAGCAAGAGGAGTAGGAATGTCCATATTTAATGTCACGTACTCCTCAATAATATCAAGTTGGTGGCGAATGTACGGACTCACGGGGATCAGTATGTAGTCCCCATACTGATTGTGCATTATCTTGACATCCGTGGAAGGGAGCATTACCGTTTGGAGTACTACTCTATGATCGTCATAACGCAAGACTTGTTTAAATTTACGCTGCAGCGGTGTAGGATTATGTACCTTGGTTGTTTCTTCCACTGGCCTCAGTTGTAGATGATCTGATCGTAGCGAACCTTGCAACGTTTGACCGCCATTTTGTCCTACTAGTGCAGCAGATGGAGTAGATGCCTGAAAATGAAAAAGATTGTATTAAGTTTACGTTCAAGGGAGGAGAGGGAGGGAAGTAGCGACTTACCATTTTAGTTGGATAATAGAATAGAGAGAGAGAGAAAATGTGCGTCCGTCACTCGTGCGATTCAACGATGGAATGATTCTCACTGTGGAAGGCTCGCTATTTATATAGAAATGCTTGATTCTCATTGGATGATGATCCTCATTGGACAATACCATCAAGCTGATTCCAAATCTGGCCTCCGTTTACCCATCCGAGCCTTCGTTTTGTTGCTACAGCCCAAAACGTCCCAAATTCTAACTCTGTCGTTTTTCGCCAATGTCCCAAAATCTTGAATGGCGTCTCACATTTAAACGAAGACAGATATGAACAAGCCGTTTCTTTCAGTGAATTTGTCTCACTCTTAGCTTTCAAACGAGCTATTGCACGACTTTCTACGATCACTAGAAGCAAAATTGGAAGTTTGGTGCCGGGGGGGGGGGGGAGGTCAGTGAAATTTGATGAAACAAACTTTGGTCAGGGTCCCAGGTCGAAATGCCACACTGGAAAATTTCCAAAATTTTGACCATACAAAGCCACTCTGACACTTAGGATTTTTTCAGGTGAGCTACGACATTCCACCCTCCCAACCTGGCCGGCACACCACGCCAACCTGGAGAGCGCAGCACAAACCACCTCGCGCTACGTCGGCCGGCCAGAGGGGGGGGGACGTCAGACTCGAAGCAACACGGCGGCACACCACGACCGACTCGACTGACAGGAGGGGGGACGTCAGACTCGAAGCAACACGACGGCTTACCACGACCGACTCGGCTGACAGGAAGGGGGGGACGTCAGCGACGGCGGCCATCTTGCGCGGTCCAGTGGTGGAGTTTAACTTACTACTATAATCACTTCAGTCTTCAGCAACTATGTGCGCTTACATTAAGCATGGCATAGCACATTACTACGCAGTACGCATAGGACAATCATACTCTGCTTATCTGTGATGGTTACACACTGATTGCAATCGTAATGGTGCGACCTGCGTGCGACTGTCAGAATAATCTATGACTATAAATTAGATGCATTTTCAATATGGGAGCATAAAAAATTGTGTTCTTTTATTTATATTTTTACACTTCCTACTGAAAATTATTGAAGCTCCTTCTTCTCTTCACTATCACCCGTGTGCTTCGACTGTGCATTTGTTTCATTATTTCAAATATTGCACACTTATGATGCGCATGAACTATTTGACACGTCATCATCTTGTATTAATGAAACATCAACATTCTTTAGCGCGAAACAAACTATCTCTGAATGAGAACAGCAAGTTGAGCAAACAGATTCCAACGAATTCCCTATTGCGCAAGCTTTCGCCTGTCCATCTCAATTTGAACTCAACACCGACTTGCGTCATAAAATGAGAAAAACCTATTCAATTTCGGTTCTGACTCTATGCAATAAAGGTCATCACCGGCTAATGATCCCAATAGTAAGGTCGTAACCGAAATAATTTTCATCATCCTACCAAAGATTGTGCAATTATTAAATGAGAATAAGACGACTGTCCCGATGCATCAAATGTCAAACGTGAGCTTGCATTTACCGGTCGCAGCCTTTCATGAAATTAGCGAAACAGATGATCTGAAATATATATTTTCTAGACTATTTCGTTGCATCATACATTTTGCAAGTGCATCATAGGGCCTACTACAAATTTACAACACCACATTATGAAAGGGTCGAGAAATGAAACAATTCGGCATATTTTAAGTTAGGTTTATGAATTCATATTTTAAATGAATCGCATTCCATGTGGGCTGATTCTAGAGTACAAGTATATACCTGAATTATAGAGCTCAAATTGGATATGTATTACGAGTGTGGAAAAGATTTTAATATTTCATCAAAAAGAGACATTTTATTACCGAAGATAAATATTTTCTAAAACCAAGTCTATTGATGACTCCCTTGTGTAATAATGAAATATAAAGGATAATGCTATGCGTCCTGGTCACCATCGCAACAGGAAGACCAGCGACGACCGACGCATCGTGCCAAAATTAATACACAATATATTTACTGTCGTACAAGGAAGGAGCGATCAATAAACTTGGTTGGGAAAACAACAATTTTTCAATTAAAGACTCGACTAGCATCTGATGCATGCGATCACAGAATACTCACATATAACTGGGACATATAACAACAAATAAATATACAGCGAGAAATGATGGATCACAACATACGAAAACTGTCGCAGGATCATTCGACACTAGGATTTCGATAGCATGATTCACATCATTTCATGTCAGGCAAGTTTGATTAGTATTATATTTGATAAATACGGACGAATGACTCTGAAAATAGCAATGCTGAAATTACGAAGAGTCAAGTATAAAATATCCCGCATGAAAGTACCGAGATAGAGACGTCAAAAGATAAGAAAACCTACATTACTGTCGAAATTTCCTGTGCAATTACACTCAGCATGTAAAATAAGTGTAAAATCATTTAAGCCAAGTTTGTAATCAAGAAAAAATTGAAATCATTAGAAAAATGTTTTGCTGTCAGGATATCTGTAGTAAATTATGACGGCTTATATTCAATAAAAACTGATGTGAACAAACAACAAAGTAAAGAGAACGTTTGATAAATGAGCAAAAAAAAATACATGACATGTACTACTTAGCAATATGTTTATATCTCGGCCTCAGACTTATTATCTTTCTGAATAGCAATCAGTCATGAAGAATGGATGCTTCTACATTCACAAGGACTGTATTAGTAAAAAACGAGAATAAACATTAAAATGATCATCTCCGATAACGACACAACGCTTATTAATTTCAAAAAACACGTGATTGATCATAAAGCAATATCCAGAATCCTAAAAAATATAAAATGATAATGTCTCATTTTCCATGAGCAGCACATTTGACTAACTAAATATTAATAAATTTTAACCAACATATTGAAATTGATTTGACATAGTATTTTTATAACATCTTTTTCTATCTAGACGGCCGAGTCAGGTGGATTTTGCACTAATTTTTTCGCTTCCTCCATCAACATAAATGTCGCTTCCGCGTGCATGGACGAGAGCACTGCTACAATACTAATTTGATGATAAACAATCTCAAAAGATGGATAAGACGTTGTCATGGACAGGTTTACTGTTTCATGTACTTCGTAAATTCCATAACGTGATGCAAAAGGTCATCAAATGTTTAGAATTTGCTAACAATACAAGTTCCAAAAATGAGGACAATGATTTTCACCTCATTCACCTCACTAGGAAAACTGAAAAGTTCATATCTAACTTATTGTCATTCCTGACCACTAGAGTATAATTCAGAGATCATGCTGAGGTGTCACCTTAAACTGAACCATTGATAGAACTTAAGAGTCTTCTTTTAGTATCAATAATATAGATCAACCTCCTTGACCTTATTCTAACTTGCTTTTCGGTCGATCATTGATAGCCAATCAGAAATGGATATTCTCATCAACTTCACCCAATCAGCTAAGCGTTCAATCGCTGCGTTTCCTAACCTTAGACAGAATTAAATGTGCTCTGCGCTCATAATCTCATACTCCGACAGATATTCCAGATAACGTGAGTGGTGAGAAGCGTAAAGCGGTATTTTCTTTCTTTTCTTCATCCCTCATATTCACGCTGATCCATCATTAACATGGGAAACCCTGAAAACAATTGCTGCTCTGTGGAAACTGATCTCATAGACCGTCTGTTACGGACGGAGCTATCCGACACGGAATCTCCTAAGGAAATAGAAAGTTCAGTCGATACTCGAACAGGTGAGTGTATGAGCTATTCTTGAGTGCCTACAGGCTAGTTATGGCCGTGAGTTTTTGCTGTCTGATGGTCACATTTTCTGTTTTTACCAAAACTTAAATGAAGGAGTGATCTCTTACACTTGATAACGTGTGATACGTTGTACATTTGGTTTAGAACTAGGGTCATAATAATTCGGTGATGTTTAAAAATGGTTATTATTATTATTGTAACCACATATAGTAGAGCATGGAAGCAAAAAGTTTAATCTTTTGAAAAACATTGAAATAACACAAGCCTAGACTTCCATCTGATAAAATGCCGATCAATCGTAGACATATATTCTATAAAAAGGCAGGATAATCAAGCAATCGAGCTAATAGTCAGCAGACCTAAGATGTTTCTGGCGGCAGAAAATCTGTTTCTGGGCAGGTTCAAATCGTGACCTTTGGATAAACTGTGATTGAATATCCAACTTAGATCCTCATAGGTCCGCTTTGAAGATACTTTCTCGACAATCACATTGCAATTTATCCACTTAAATTGAAAGTGCGCATCTCAAGCACGGTAATCTTATATTGTCTAACATGCCATATGTCTTATAAATCTACCACAATTATTAACATGCAAGGATGTGTCTGTCAGGTGGAATTAAGAAAAAATATAGCCTGTAATTCAATCACTATCAATTTGACTATTCTTGAAACAGCTCTGATTAGTGAAATACGAACACTGATCAAACCAATAAAGGGAGCGACATAATAATAATAATATACATGCATGTAGCAGAACAAATGGGCCTTCCGCATCTAAAATCGAGGCTGAAACCCATAGTCGATTACAAATTCTCTCCCGCAATAAACGTATAAACATAAATGTTTATATTACAAAGCCCGGCCGCAGATATTAAGCGTAATAGACACCCATATAATTACGAGCGTATTTCTTGCTTCGGAAAAATAATCGAAAATAATAACAGTAAATATACTCGTAAATTTGTGACTTCACCGATTTACCAGCGCATTGCCACCTACTGTTCACTCTTCTGCCTTGTCACGAATTCAATATTAAAGTCAATGCCTATTTAAAATCGATTTCATAGATAAAGTCTTGAAGTTTCTTAAGCACTCGCTCCCTTTCCCATTGGAAAGATAAAAAGATATCTAATTGGATATACTTAAACATTAAACAAACTAGAAATTAGAGCAACGCAAGGCAGTAGTAAAAAATATCTGACTATGGTGTAAAGCAATCAAATCTACTTATCCAATGTCTTCTTGCCTATATTTTAATTTGAAAAATCCCATGAATTCCGAATAGCGACAAAATGTCTTCACTGATATATTTTCTTCCTCCTTTCCTCTTCTTAACTTCTCCTGTCATACCAGACGAGGTCAAATAAGTTCAAATCTTAAGGTCATATCCCAAACGGTGAACAAATATAACTACATTAATGAAACTCCTTTAGTTATTCTTGTTTCTTGCGAACGAGAAGGTAGAAAGGACGAGGAAAAGGGAAAAGGAGAGGATGTAGATGGGAGACAGAAGGAGAGAAAACGGCAAACTACTTTTGTCTATACGTGACGCGTTGTCCTCAGCTGACTTCAGCGAGGTACTAGGAACTAGCACAGCTCTTAGCATCGTTCATTTCCCATGATTAGAGGTTCATCTAAGGACAATCTGATCGAACGAGAACGGTGTATGTAACGTCATCTAGAATTTCTACTATGATACAAGGTTGCCTTTGTTGTATTCAATGTTCCTTATCTGTTCAACGAGAAACGCTTTTGGAAGGTTGTCAGCAATTGAGACAAACAGTAAATGAAAATTCGCCAACTATAAAACAACAGCAATTTGCAAATGAGGAATGTCTATGTAGTATTGCGTATAAATTTGCATATCAAAAAAACAAAATATTCATGCCCGCGGAAATGATACAAACATGATAAGCCTAACTTTCAGGATAAGGCTGAAAGTGAGGGTTAGTTATAAAATCATTTCTAATAAATATCATGCTCGAAGGAAGAATATCCAATGTCATGCAGCCAATACTTCAATTGCCAAGGGCATCGAATGTTATATCTTAAGCGGTATAAGTACTGAGATATCAAATTTGCAGAAATATCGATGATTAAAATGCACAGCATAATGAAAACACTATCGAAAAATCTACAGCCAACAGATTATCTCTGAATAAGTAAATTTTGTTGTATTACTCCAAGCAAACAAGCAAAATTATTTGCTGGATTACATAATATAAATATCACAATCAATGACTGCCTAAATGACTGTTCGAGCAACATTTCCAATCGTGAAAACTTAATTTCGAGTTGTTTGACAGCGTCTATATTTGAAGAAGTTCCCACACTGCTTATTCCAACCGAGATACATCCAATTAAAAATGAGATAGATATCTCGGTAGACCGATATCTTGTAGAATGATAAAATCATGTGATTCAATAACCAGAATCAAAAATGCAAGAAATCAGTGATATTATGCTGTCCTTGGTAGCTGGCATCATTTTTTTTTTAAAATACAATTTGCTTACATCGTTGATGATCGAGAATCGAATCTTTTCGAACATGCTTGCTACTCAAGTTGTTAGGCGCCGTAATCGTCTGATATGTAAGCATCACTGAACCAAAAAACATAGTCGTAATAATCATTATATAATGATCAAGAATCAACAGTTCTTGTTGAATTGAATACACATTCTATTCATACATGCAGATTTGATATTATATTTCCACATGTTTCCCATGTAGATGGTCATTGTAGTATATAAGATGACCATGTATTAAACCATACAATTCTGAGCAATTTTGTATTTACCGTCTTTTAAACTTGCTACTTGCAAAAAAAGTGAATAAACAATTAATTACAGTCATCAATAAACTTCAAAATGAGAAATAATTACTACAAATTTTCTATCTAAAAAATGCCGCAACTGTGATGTTATAGTTAAGGCATTAATGTTTGATTGATTGGTCCAAAAGTAATATTTACTAACGTAGAAAGTTCACCAGCTTCAGGAAATTCTCGATTCCAAATAACTGATGAAGAAACACATGTTCGAGACTCTATAGCAACTATGTCCATTTGTTCAAATCGGATTGAACTCTGCTCACAATCTAATGAGATGAATTTTACATTTTCATGAACTTTCGCTCTCAAAGTTTGTATTTGTTGAGGCGCATTGCCGTCAATCTGTTCTTTTTGTCTTCCATCTATCTACATCATAATATCTTATTTGCTTAAGGGAGGAGGAGAGACCTCTATCTATCTTCGCATCATTTCGGATGCAGTCATTTAGGATTGTTTGACATGCGATAACAACTGATCGACTGAACTTGATGGTAAAATGAGTAAAGGGAATGAGAAAGGCAGCTACCTTTCGGAGAAAACAAATGCTTAGGGCAATACACATGTTTCAAAATATGTATTTGGAAAAACTAAGAAAATCTGCATTGAATTTATGAGATGTGTACAAAATCTCGTCATTGTCCCATTTCCAATTCAATTAGGCTTTATTTGTATTCAAAATGAAAAGATAATGCAAAAACGTCGGATGAAAGCTTCGATATTTCAGCTATTAACACCACAGCCAAAGAGATGTCACTATCTAAAGATGCTTGGTAATCAATTTGATGATTGACATTTTATCTTTTGCATAAAGATCAAAATATAATTTTGGAAACAGGCGGATAATTACTTAGTCAACACTTTCATCATTCAGCAAAATAAAGTGATAGATTTTGATAGCTTTAACGCACGTAAGTGATGGCTAGAACATGAACACGGGAAAAATAGCGTAATGATACCGTAGGAGCCTGAGTAATCTAAGTCAATATTATGACAAAACGGTACAATCTGTGTACCGCAAAAACTAAGACACTTAAGACATGAAATCTCCCTCGAAAAACTCCAGCATGAAAGAAGAGCGAATAGAGTGAAATTTTCCTCTTGAACCTCCTCTTGAAAGTATCAATCCATGTATCAAGATATGTATTTTGGAATATTCAAATTGATAGTGCTGTATTTTATCACTATGTTTACCCAGCACGTGTGAAATGTAGAAAATTCAACATAACAAAATCCTCCAAAATAGCTAAAAAAACCACCAAGTTATTTCAATGAGCTATGAAACAATTATTTATAATATATTTTCTAAAACATTTGAAAGAATTTGAGTAATGTAAGAAATTTACTTCACGTTTAATCGGTAATCAAGTAGCTAGTATAATAGTTATGCTTTATTTTCAAGAATGGAATACATGTAATGCGAAAACATTAATGAAAAGTTGTCCAAGTACAGCAATTTGATTTACTGTAAATTCTAATTCTACTTTGACACTTTTTATGAAGTTTCTAATACCATGTAACTGCTTTCACGGAATTGAAGAACATCCAGTTATATTCTATTAGAAAAGTATCATAATAGATTCAGTGATGTTCTTCTACATACTCTGACATTATTATCGTGAGAATCAAAAAAGTTTTCAGGTAGGCATTTTTAATGCTAGATTTCCAGAATTCTCCTCCTACAGCTTTATCTATGGCAGGCATAATGAAAGCATAACTAATTGTGCAATGAAAGACTATAATGAATATAGATAAGCGTTGCGTGTCCCATGACACGAGCATAAAAAGTAATTTTAAAAATAGAAATCATGTATCTTCATACTGCTTATAGCATGCATTGCAAGTAGAAATAATACAAGAACAGGTAATAACCTCGAACATAGAATCTCATCATTCCGTGAAAGGATGAATCTCATCACCCCGGCGTGAAACCTTGGTTCGATCTTTGGTCAAACTTTAGACATATTGCATTTTCGCTAAATACTTAGCGCAATAGAATGAGAGAGCGATAAATAATAAATCGGGCACATGTAAGAAAGGGGACTCTCCTAACGTACTTGCGACTATAAAAGAAGCTTTTTTATTCATTTCCAAGCAGCCGTTCATTAGTTGATGATGGGAGATCATCTAATGTAATGTACATGGCTTCCATAGTTCTTTTGCCGGAGTTATTATGATCAATGTATGTATATGATAAATTGATATCTTCACGATCATTGTGCTCAGTATCTGCATGGATAAAGCCATGACTGGTTTTATTATTTGAATTCATGTCCTCGAGATTTTTTCTTAGATCACGCATCAGATTTCACTAACGTAATGCTTTTCACAAATATTGCATTTCAGACAGAGCGTCATGATATGATATAGCAGACACCCCTGATTTGACATCAGGTCTTTGAAGAAATTCTATAGCTTGCTACACAGTTTTTTGTATGGAAATGCTCCATTTAGTGACCTACTGCGCGTATCGCTATCGACGAGTATTTCCGCTATCTCGAGCAAGTCGTCATGCTTCACGAAGTCCTTACGGGATCACCAATGAGAGATCACGAAGATACTATCTTGATGACAACTGAAAATTTTGTCTTCCCTCTAATTCAAAACAATAAATCCACATACTATGGCCTTGAGGGCACGCGATCACACACGCACGACCTGACCTCTTCATATCTGTTTCAGCAACAGTCTGAGAAATTATTTTCTTCGTTTCAAAGTGATGAACTTCAAAGAAATCTTACTTCCCTAGACAGCATGAGAAATAGTCTAAAATTCTCTATCTCTTCATTCATGCACGACGGAGTCATAATCTTTTTCTATCAGTACGATCATTGACTTTCGCAGAATTAGAGATCATTTTCTTCCTGCTAATACAAAGCGAAAATTATATTTCTTATCGTCATCGCTCGAGTAAACTCTCTACATTAAGCAGATGACCTATCTATAGACGGCATTTCGTTATTCCGTGATGTATCTTTCTTTTGATCCATTGAGCGAAGGAATAATTGAAGGGGTCGGACGTATGAGGGGACAAGCCACATTTTTTCAAAAATGGAGATATTTCACCCCATGTTATGACAGGTCTGGATGCTTCTTTTGACTAAGTTAGACGACGATTCGAGGTTTTCTTACATGGTTTCCAGAAACTTCGTAAGGGGATAAGCCACGAAGCCACAAAGTTAGATTTCCATCATCGATTGAAAGGAGATGCAGCTGTAGACATTGGAGAATATATTGAAGACATGGAGGATGATGACGATCGACTACATGTATAGTTCGTTTTAATCAGGAGGCCTACTTGTATAAGATTAGAAGCTCTCTTTTTGTAGACCTTGTTGAGTTTCCGTTGATATACCGTTTCAACCAACATCATTTATCTTCCAGAAAACTTGGCAATTAATTATTTATTATTTATTATTATTATTTATTATTTGGTATTGATTAGAAAATGAAAGTAAATTAGCAATAAGCTAATTAATTAAGACGATTTCAGATTATTTCTATTCAAAATAGATCTATGAAGAATTAAAGGCAATTAACATTTTGTAATATTGACATCTCAATTTTATTGAATAGAGCTATTTCTATTTCGTGGAAAGGATAACTGACATGAAACCTTCTGTTTTTTTCATTCTCTGACATGGATGTTTCAGTTCTACAAAACCACAAAAAAACCAGTCGTGTTTCAAATAATATTTCAAAATAATGAACGTGGAATTAAATAGGATGGTTTTTGATGAAAATAGATGAAAAATTAAGCCAATTTGATTAGATAAATTGATAAAACCGAGGCTTGAATGCATAAATTTATGTTTGTGTTAGAATAATTTCGTCGAGCCAGAAAATTGCGATTCCTGACAAGCTTAGTTCTACAACTATTTTTACAGGTTTAATGCATCTAATGAAATACGCTGGGTGAAACCACCTAATTTCTCTCAGAAACTGATGGGGAAATGTTTTTGAGGAATGCTGTTAAATCATATCGACTTATACCGGCAAATCGCAACCTAAAATTCGACTGGTCTCTGACCTTCATTCACATTTGCACATTAAATTTCGTTTTCCCTTACAGCTGACCACTCAGACACGTGCAAGTATTGCCATTTCAAGACGGACAGTCCTTTGCATCGAAATATCCATTCACAAATGCACAGACGGAGAGTTATACGGGATGCGTTACACGGCTTGGGCTGGAGGAGTCCGAAGAGGAGACAAGACGATTTTCCAGACGTGCCAAGAGACAATGGAGCCACGCGAATACTTAAGGAAATGGTATTGCGATCATCAATTGGAAAAACCAGTGAGTATTTATCGTTAATTAACTATTTTGTGCGTCAAATAATGCCGTGTAGTTGATAGCAAGAGACAACTGAAACGAAGATTGGTTGTATAATGCACACGTACGTGTGCACCGAAGCTGCACGCAATATCTACAGGCAAAGCGGTCGTGTAGTAGAGTATTCGCTCTACGTCCGGAAAACATGAGTTCAAGCATAAGGCGGTTGAAATTTAGAATATTTAAAATGAATGCTCTTTGGGGTATATGGGCATTTCTGGCAAAATGGGTGCCATTTTCTTTCAAAACACTCAGCTATATATTTTTAGGGAATGAAATTTATTCAAGGTCTTCAAAAACAAGAAAGACGACATTACAGGAATTTCTGCAAGACGTCGCTTAGAAGAAGAAATAAAGGAGATTGACATCCATGAACTTATTATAGTTAGCTGTGAGAGATGAGACTAGTAATTTTGTCTCCTCACTCAAATTTGCCAAGTGTCCTAACTATCGTGAAATTGGTTCAACTTCAGTCTCCACCAAACGTTGTGGGAATAATATTTTTATGTAACTATGTCAGTTGACATAAAATTCAAAGTTATTCAAAGTTAATTTCGAAAAAATGATTTATGACATTTCGAAGAACGAGTGAGTGTATCCTACGATTTTATAAATAAAAATTCTTAAACTTGTGATTCGAAATCAAAGCAACCAATAAATTTACGTTCGAATTATTGAGTAATCAGCTAATAGACAGCAATGAATTCGTACTGCAAGGTTCAATGGTGCTTTAAAAATAACTGTTGAAGAAGGGAAGTGTGTTCTGGTTTGATTCGAATAGTTAACAAAAACGCTTCTTGTAGAACCGCGTAATTTTCATAACAGAAAAGAGGGATACAAAGTGGATAATTCCTACTTAGTTGGTAATATCACGAATTGATATCACTGTTGTCTGAGTGGTGATCTTGATTTTCTCTCACGTATCTCAGCATCTACTCAGACTCACTCGCTCACATTGCCACTGAATCGGGTAACGTTCAGGTCATGCGAAGAGATGCGGTCGTATCACGTAACCTCATTCCCTCGCCTGAACTGCGAGCGCCGTCGTTTCGACACCGTCACCTCAACTCAACCCGTGACCTGATAAGTTGCAGGGTGCATTCTACTGTTGCTGTACGCGTTTCTCATTGGCTGCCTTAGCTCGCTCACCGGCGATCGCGGGTAGCAGCAATAATACAATATTGAAGTAGCGAGAGAAAGTAAACACAATAAATGAGAATAAATATAAAATAATGTCTTTCAAGAGGATCTGGGAGTTTCATGTCTAACGTCAATCAGTAAAGTTAATTTGTCATTCAAACATCAGTGTGCAGTTAGTGAATGCAATAATGAATTCATATTACCGAAGACACATTGTAAATGTGAATAATTGAACTACAATCCCTGATGTACGTGTATGGGTAGTTTTATAAAGAAAATTATGAAGAAAATGAGTGACACACTTCGACTTATACGAATTGTAACTTCTCACGCGCGTTGTATCACCTTGCATTATTGTAAAGCAATTCACGTTTATCATGACGTAGTTAAAATCATATGAATGTTTGTGACAGTTCAGTGTGTAGGTTATGACAATATGGCATGTAAGGCTAGTAAAGAGGTTCATCTTAGGTGACGATTTGTGCATCACATGTTGGCATTTAAACACCTTAAACAGTTAACTCTACTTGAACTCAGTGGATTCCACTAACAATTATCTGCTTAACATTTGCTTGATCTACCAGTAGATGACAATAATTTCTCCGATAATTTTTCAACAAGCTCACTGACCAATTTTTTCCACTTCATATTCATGTCAATGAGTGGAATTTTGCAAGTAACTGTCGATGTCTGGAAGGGGTGATAATGAAACGCTTGACAAAAACGTCTAGACTAAACGATGCTGAATGCTGAAATCTTGAGAGAGATGAGTTCGTCATGACTAAACATTAATTTTTATAATCGGCTTAAGAGAGTGATTGATGCATCTGATGGGTGATCTGAAATATCATCATTAGAATCATTGACGGGCCTACCCCGTCAGTTATCAAGTCACGGTTTTACAGGGCATGAGCAATGAGGTCACTCGGGAGTCAAGAAGTCAAATTTGACAGGAGCGATTGATCAATAATGCTAATCGGTAAATCGCTTAAAGGCCATTGTAGAGGATTGTGGACCCGAAAATGACCCCATGTGAACAATCGCAGATCTTAAACTCAATTTATTTTCTAGAAACATAAAGTGCTAAATACACACGAGAAATTGTTCGCTAACTAAAGGAGAAAAAATGTCAAAATCAGAGCTTAAACAAAACTACTGTCGCCAAGTGCAATAGCTCAGCTTAATAGCCTGGGTCCTTCTGAGTTGTCGCTTGCACACATGTTAATTTTGTATCGGCAGGCTCATTCAACAAATATGGGTCCGGTGAATTGATCTCGGATTCACATTGATTTGTGATGTCTGATGGTCCATTTACACCGGATGCGGCGCGGCGCGTCATCACGCGTCCAGAATTTCGTTCAGAACCTTAATAAACCTATGGGACTGTTCAGACAGAGACGTGCGGGACCGCGCCGGCTCTGAACAAAAATTCGAGACGCGTGAGTACGCGCTGCGCCGCGTCTGGTGTGAATGGACCTTGACTGTAGCACACAGCAACAGACTGTGCTAGTGTAAACAGTTACACGTCACATTCATATGATGAAAAATTGGTGGATGATCTCACCCTGATCTTCCGCACTTAAATGGTTAAAGATCCTTCGATGCATCTCGTTTCCGCCTGATCTTAAATTAAATACATTCAAAAATAGCACAAAACTCTCTACAGACATAATGTAAACGCAGTGGAAGTAGAAGGAATTCTCATGATGTACTTTGCATCTTTTTTGGTTCATAATACGAGTAGTTCACAATCGCTCGTTTGACTCCTTACTACAGGCACCATTATTAAATACTTGTTGTTTACACACTATTTAATCAGTTGAAACTTATGAACATCGCATGACTGATAAACTTATGACTCAATTACGTAAGTTGTCAATTCATATTTGTGATATGTTTCAGGCTCTGAGCGTCGCACTGCTCCAATTAACTGGACAACGATGGGTCGCGTGATTCGCGTGGACCGTGGACTGGTGAACAAAGTTCTCCCTCGTCGTATGCACGAATGCCGACGATGCGGTATATTTTTTCGTGATGATCTCCTACACCGGCTTCATATGGCAATGCACGCACCTGGATGTGCCCCGTTCGTTTGCCGCCTGTGTGGATTTCAAGCAGAGAGTGCGCTCCGTTTCTTCGAGCATGTCAACGAAACGTCTCATGAAGAGCAAGCGAGTACTGAGCAGGCGATTGATCTGCGACAAAGTAGTCTTCACAATGAGCCCTAGAATCAAATCCCTCCGTTCCTCTAGCGGTCCGAATCTTCTGCGCCATATTCGGCCGCAATCTAAAGCGCCAACCTCCTATGCGCAGCTGTAGGCAGTTCCAATGGCAGTGTAACAAGATGTAGGACAAAAATAGACATGTTCAAAGTTATATGGAAAATAATTAGAAACTTAGACATTAGTTTCCTTAATCGAGGTTCATGAAACTGAAATTTCCTTTCAATTACGTCATGTTTGAAATATAGACAACAGAGATTCGAACGGTCGCCATTCGGTAGGAAAAATGTCAAGCCGCATTGCATTTCTGATAGACGAACATAGAGAGTTGCGGTTACAATCTGTATAATCTTTATCGACCTTCTTATGGGCTAGCTTATTTTTTAGATGAAAAGGGTTAGAAAGCAACTACGATGAGTTAATCAAGCACCAAAATTTCAATTAGTATCAAAAAAGGATGTCACAGCCTGGCGCGGATTAGTAACTGCTTGATTGAAGATGCAAAGCTGCATGACAAGTAGCTTGGCAATAACGTCTGGCATCTTACACTATGACAGCAGTAAGTATTGTATTGTATTCACGATATGTGACAGCATGTCTATTAAAATCATGGGAAATATTCGAAATTGTTTTTAGCAATTTGAACTTCTTGAAGAGCTCTGTCCAGATACGAATAGAAGAAATATATCACATTGAACAATAAAATTTGTCCCTAAAAAGAAGCACGAATTGACTCAACAATGTCAAGATCGCTTATGCATCTTTAGGCTTGATGCAAAAGAGATAAAACAAGGGACTTTAAGTTGCTGAGCAGCGTAACTCCGCATCTTCACAAGCGGCTAGTAATGCCTGAAAGGCAAACGCTAAATAGCATGCAAAACCTCGCATGGGATTGAATTGCTAACGGAATTCCGCAAGAAGTTGCGAACACTAATCAAGGAATTACATCCGAATGTCTTGTTACACTACCAATACACGCAGTAGTAGCCGATTGCTGTCGCGCTATGTGCCATATGACGATGAATTCGCGTTGTGTTGCGTCCAAAAGTCGGCATTTGAACTTTCTCAGCGTTTTCCGCCGACCTACTCAATCTGTTAGTATATGTCTTAAAAGTTTTTGTTTTGTATCAGTCTCGTGTGCTTTCCTGGAGTGATCACTGATATTTTGATTGTTCTTGTTGTTGTTCATCCGTCAGCAGCTGTCGTTCCTTGTCACCAAGAACTCAAGATCATGAAGCTTATTCGTCATTGGACGCTCATTGACTGTCATAACCACATTCAGCAGTCGATTGATCTCCAAGTGAGCCGCGGTAACAAAGCGCCATTTCCTTTTATCCTTTGTAACTACGTGGTGGACTTTCTGTATCGATGACTATTATCTTTCAGTATTGGGTTGGTACAGAATCCAACGCCGATAATAAAAATGATGAAAACTACAAACAATATTTTGATCAGCTACTTTTCGAGGGGAATATACTTAAATCACAGAATTAGATTCATCTGCGCGCGCTTCGGTTTCCCAAGAAAGGAAGGGTTGTATGTAGCCTTAATATCGAAATGGCACATCACAGAATTAGACAAGTTGCTCCTTCTCGAATGGATAATTCGTGGATCGCTTGCTATTGGAAATGGAAAACAGTAAGCTGTCAGCAGAGGACACCAGAGCCAGTGAGAGATGTATGCGTGCTGTGATATCACTTCACACACACCAAAACAAACATCCTGTGTGTATGCACTATTTTTTTACGGATTTTACGTCACTTTTTACCCCAACTGGGGCCTTGGACGGTGCTGACAGAAGTCAGACTTTGTTTGGAGCGTTGTGGTGCTTTGTAGTCCGGATGCCCTTCCTGCCGACTTCCAGTGACACTTTCCGGGTTCGACCTCTGGACCATGAGATCGATAGTCCAAGTACGCAACCACTGTGCCACGGACACCACAACAGTGAGGAACTACACTATACTAGTACTATACAGTGAATGCCGAGGAGAGAATGTGAAAACATCAAGTGAACTAATTTTCGCATGCCTGCTACTTTTTTAGTAATGATCGGAAGGGCCAACATTATGAGAAAACTTGTGCGACACGATCTGAATTCTTCGAATATGAAGGAATTTCGGCAATCGAAGCACTTTGCTGGAACTCACATTAATCCGCAAGCGACGCAGGACTTTTTCCTATCTCTAAAAGGTATTAGGAATTCCTTTTTGCCCACTTATTAAGTTCATCGATGTGCCGTCGGTTTCCTATTAATCACACTTCTAGCAAACCGAAGCAGATAAACAAAATATTTAATTCAGTGACTTAAATGAAACAGATGTTTCAACTACCGCTTACCCGCATTAGCTGCCATATCAGTTTATTTGGTTTTCACCGATTTGAAGCATGAAAATTTGATCCAATTAATAAGCCGTTGAGGATAATCATTTCTTAGACCCACTTTTTGATACAATTGCGCAAAATGCCGCGTATCTTCAACAAAATAGGGCTGTCGTAGCAGAATCAAAGCTACAATATGAATGTTGGTAGCATTGTCAATAATAATAATATGACAATAAGCTGTCGATATCACTTGGAGATGACGTCTGTCTTTACCCTTAAATGATTTTCAAAGACCCTTAAGTCATGGTCACGAGTCCTTGACACGGTGAAACACATTCTTGGATCAAAGGGAGTAAAGGAATGAGAAATTCTGCACATGTCTATTAAGTCGGAAACAGGGTGGCGAAGTTGGAGGGTTGAATTCCAATGATTCGAAGGCGGTGTTCGGAAGAGTGCTCCGATGTAGGTATCACACATAACGAGTGAAGCGGCGTTGGACTGTTTTTGATCAAGGTAATGTCTTTTGCAGCAAAGGGATTCCACACATGCATACACAGCGCACTCTACGACCGCGCGCACGAAGTAGAGTAGTTGGGAATGGGACGAACGTAGGATTTGCGCAAGCAAAGATTGTCAGAATGACGGAACTTGAAATTTCGCAGAATAGCGGAAAGTACCCAGTGTACTTTCTGGGTACACATGAGGACATTTGAGATTTTTTAAGGGGATTTGAGATGACCACACCAAGATCTTTCGAGGAGTACGCATTCTTGAGGAGCTTGTTATTGTGCACGTGGACTTAAGAGGGATTACGATAACAAATTGAGATAACGGGGGAATTGGAGGGATTGAAACGTTATTGCCATTTCCTGGACCACACTGAAATCTCGTCCAGGTCAGCCTGCAGTAACCACATACCACTTCTTGAGGGTTGTCATATTGAATTTTAATGCAATTGAAGATATTAATTGAAGGGCATTAAATAAAAACTATTTACTAAACTAACTAAATGAACAACATGCGACGTCTGCATAATTACGTACGTTAAAATAGGGGTATTTTGGGAAAGCTTGAAAACTTGTTTCTAGACGTGCACTTTGAATTTTGAATAAAATATGTTGTCCTACATTTTGAAATCACACTGATTACCATTTAGCCACTGCCAAAAATTTGTAAATTGATGTATTGAACAAAAAGTACTTTATTTATTACAACATACAACTGTTAGATTACATGGTGTACTCAGCTCATCTTGTAGTAGAGTGATGAAGAAAATTCATTGATCGTGTCATGTGCGCAACCACTTTAATACTTGGCATTGATTCATAGTAGATGCGATTGAAGTCACTAAGATTCCACCCCAACCGTCACGAATAGTAGAAAAAATACCAATATTACGTTAGGTTAAGTGTCAAAATAAATCTAAAAAAAGCTGTCACTGCTCGATAAGTTACTACGACAGCCTTTTTGACTGACAATCAATGCGTGTGAATATACATGTACTGTAGTAAATTTTTATCCAGATATTCACGACTGATCAACCTAAAAACGTGATACAAGTAAAATTATAAACTTATAACTATTGCCTGACGACGCAGCAGGACCTGTGACACGTTTCGAAGCCATTAAACGATTCACGGCAGATAGGTCTTTTTTGAATAATTATTTGAAACACGCGTCTGCCTCAACAAGTCATACTTGCATTATCTTAGAGCTTTGTGTAAAAGCGGATGAGCCACCCGGGATAGCGAACAATCTCTTGCTCTCATTCGCGGACCAACCGTCTAATTATAGTTACTGATAAACTCCTTTTCTCATCTATGCCATTACAAGACAAGATTTTACTGCGTCGTTCTGAGAACGAGTGTGAGTTCACCAGAAATTGATCGACCTATGTGACCTTACATTGTGTCTCTCTCCTGTCAGTAGCCGGCTATGCATAAAGTTGACAGAACACGTGTTGATGATAAATATATGAAGATGCGTAAATGCAAAATATGATAATGTTGCTGAAAAAGCTTCTTTATTTGTTGATTGAAATAAATATTCTATGTTCCGTCCACAGTTGTATATTTCTTCTTGAGAGTCAGGTCAGCGAAATATTGTGCATTTTCATTAAGATGAATTTCGAGAAATATGTTTTTGGTCAAATGACGATGTTTTTCAAAGCATTGAAAAAAGATTTTTGAGATATCTTAAGTTTTCGGATTTCGCGCTTGCTACATTTCGTCGCTATGTAAGCGAGAATCTTCCATTTCAATATTAATAATGATGATAATTTAAGGATATGTTTGTTTGAATGGAAATACCATTGAATAACAATTTTGAAATTCTTTAGGGACATACAGTGTAAGTGGTTAATGGAGCGCTTTAATTTTCAGACAGCATTCGATCTGCTGCAGTTTCAGTAGATTTTATCTGACATTCTATCATTGACTTGAGAAAATAGACGCACAGAAGAGGGGAAGTTGCAGCACAAACGCATCCATTTCAGCTGTCTCAGAGCACTCGTGGGAACGCGTCAGATTAAGGTGAAAGCAGACAGGTAGACAATGAAGATTTCTTCCTTGTGAATGCCGCATCTAGAATTTCAACGATGATAATAATGACACGTTGAAGTCCTAATCTCTTTTACAGCTATCATCATCGACACTGACTTTTACAATAGACGATTAACCAAAATTTGAGACTGTATCTAGATAGATATCTTTATTTGTCATTGCGACAATTTTTGCTACTTTATATAGCATCAACAAGAGATATACACTTTCCTGTTCCTCTCTTGCTTTTTTCTTGGATTTCGAGGCTTTAATTACTTCTGTTATGATCTTGCCGCGAGTCTTTGCGGCAACAAAGTGATTTCCGCTTGTCATGCGATACTTGTTCAGAGCCTGACATGTCAGCAAGCAATTTTATAGTTGGATGGAACATAGGTGTCTAGAACCGCACGTCTGCCGGAGTTTTGTTGGACGGTATGCCTAATCACACAACTAAAAGGACCCGCTTCCCGTGTTGGATAGCAGCAGTCATCATCGATAATAACTTTATTGCATATACGCGAGACAATGTGCCGTGATGTAGCGATAGTCACTGTTGATACAGAACAATAACATTCAGCAAAGAATAAAATCGAAATGAACAGGATGAATAAGTCCTCGACCTGCGAGGGCGCAGGACGCCGAAAGCCCGCCGCATTCTACGAAAAACTCTTTACAATCGAGACCAAAAATATTAAAAATGACTTACCGTTAGACCTGTAATAGAACGCCACCTGAAATAGACTGCCACTTCTTATATTTCGGCAGTATAATAAGGGAGCATCAAGATGTTTGTTTGCGTAAGGCCACTCCGACATGTGATGCGTTATTTGCACTTCTTCATGTGTCCTTGACTTTTTCATTATTAGAAATTGCTTTAAACTGATGCCTGTAGTCATCATGTATCATTAAGTGCCTGCAATGTTAATCACGATTTGTGTTGTTGGTCATCCTACCTTTTTGTTGGTAGCGATATTGCGTGCATAGACACATACAGTACACCACACCATCTTGTTAAGTGTTGATGCTTCTGATACACCAGTATACAGGTGAAGTAGGCCATAATGTTTATTGTCAATAATACTTACTAATCAATTAACTGAATATCGGTGTCAGTAAAACAGGTGAATGATCATGAATTCATGATCATATTAAGTTCCAATCACAAGATGTGATGACTTGATCATCAGACAAAGTTATGCTAGTGATAGCCGAAATGTAAGTACTTTAATAGTTTATTCGGTATGTCGTAAGGCATTTAGTTTTTTGAGGTTTTTAGATAGAACATGCATGCACACTTCATTGAAACGATTAATAGCTTGCGGACATGCATTTGCTCGGGACGCTGGTGTTTTCAGTGTGGCTGGGGCCTTAGACTCAATAGATGCTGATAAATGGACCGCCGCCCTCAGAAATAGAACTTTCTAATAAGACGCCACCTGTAATAGACTGTCGCCTAAGAGAAAGGGTTGAAAAATAGGCCGCCATGACGGTCTTGTAGGTTTTACGGTATATGCAAAATGATGAATAGGACATCATGCTCCTTCACGCATTCATAATATACATTAAGTACTCTTGGATGAAGTCAGCTGCCCTCCCATGTGGGTATTTACGTACAGTTCCTTTCTCAGACAACTGTCTTTTATCCGATCATAAGCATTGAAATCGGTAATGTCCCCTGGTCGTCTGTATATGGTTGCCCTGCCCTCCCACACTTGACTGTCCGATTCATTGCATTGAAGGAAGGTTGTCCCAAAACAATAATGATGAGTGAGTGCACTAGCTGAACAGGATTTCTTAAGAGTCTTATAGTTCATTATCGGACATCATCGATTTATCAAAGCCGATTCGCATTAATTATCGCCATTTCTCATTGATTAACGACATTTTACTTGATAATTAGGCATCGATCACTTTCATGTACTGGTAGTCCTTTTGAAATTGTTAACGGCATGTTACACTGACACAGGCAAAAGCAATTGAAACTGTGAAGACTTTACAGACAAATTTTTCGCTAAAATTCACGCATTTGCACATGTCATCAGATGTTGGAATGAACAACATGGACAAAAATTGCAAAATTAAATGGAAGTTGAGAAGTTTAAGAGATTGCGGGTATGTGTTAAAAAGATCTCTATGAAAGTTCATGCAGAAATTACTCAGTCGAGAGTTCTATCAAGTATGTACGATGATAAGTTGCTATCACACTCGAGAGCTGAAAGGTGAGAAAACCTGTAACCTGACTTCAGCTAAACTCAACTAGAAGCCGAGAGAGGAAAACAATTAAAGAGGACAGATGGACGGAACAAACATAGATATTTACCAAAGTAAAGCAAGAGAGATGAATTGTTTTGGACTATGTACCAATTGAACTGAATTGTTTTCCCCACCTAATTCTACAAACCACCTTAGGTACACAAAAGCAATTCATTTTCTATCCCTTACTTTGCTTTGACAGACGCTTCTTTTCTTACCGCTCATCTCTCCTTTTGAACTGCTTTGAATCGTTTGAAATGTCATCTCGTTATATTAATCTTGATTTTATCGCAGTCAATTCACCGGCGCTCTCAGCTCTCAAGTGTGATTGTACTAAAAATTGGCTATCATAGATAGTAGGACTCAAATGGTCATCGTTTGCGGCAGTGCAGGCACTGTGCCGCCAAGATCATTATGATAACGATATTGTTTTTACAGACATTTATCCTACAGCAATTTTGATCAATCAATTCAGTAGTTTCTACATTAGTAGTTAACATTTTGTGTTCAGTATTTAATTCTATTTTTCAATTGATTGTAGTGGCTCTCATGGATTTATAATGAAATTATTCTTTGATGAAGATGGTTGCTATGCAATCGGGAAGCAGGTCCTTTAAGTTGTCTGTTGGGTTAATCCAACAATGCATTGCGGGCAGACTCAACATGAACAGCGGAGTCTGGTCTTCGGAATGAATTGTATCATGATATGCCTCATCCCTCTCATTTTCAACTCCGACTGACTCAGAAAGTCCGAAAGCTCATGAATTTTAGATAATCCTATTTCAGAAATTGTCAAAGTGTGTAAATTTAGAAAATGAAAATGCTCAATGAAGAAATCAGTAAATACAAAAACTGACGTTGCCCATAACTATTAAACATACAACAATAATACGAAAAAGAAAGAAATGTCCAAACTTTTATCGGTGCATTAATCAGTAATCACGCATAACTCAACCATCAACAAATATCAGTTCTTCTCTCTAATAATGCAACTCAACTATGGAAAATAATCGTCTTTCTATGATTGACAAGCTTGATGCACTCATTCTTTGACCACGCCATTGCTCTATGCATTTCAAATACTTCTTCAATCTGAATGACTTCTTTATTACCAAATGCAAGTTCAACACAATTGTCCATCATGCTGTCTTTCCCCTTATTGTATTACTCGTATATGTCACGTTTCGTGTCTTCCCTTCATAGTACTGCCAAATAATAGCTTGTAATTCCCTAGTATAGAGTGCTATCCATCTGGCAATCTCACAAGAGGTCAAGAAGATGCTTGCGTGATCGCTTTGTCCTAAGTATCAAGTATTTCCGGAAAGTCATCTATCATCATGCTCTATTTCTTGTCCTTTTTTAAGTCTCTTGTAAGAAATTGACCACGAAATTTCGAAGTCATGCAACATCCGGCATCATCCTCAAACCAGTCATCTCGATTACACCACCAGTAAATACAATTTCGTAAAAAATATTGCTCGGTTTTGTTTCAGGGTACATTATTAAAGATATTGAATAGAAACGTTGTAAACCACAGGCAAAATCACCCACTTCATGTTTACTACATAACTAAATATCGCTTATCGGGTATTAGTGCAAATTGCAAAAAACAAAAACAAAAGTGGAATATACTAGTAACAAATTCAAAATTAAGGCGAAAAATGATGCATCGACATATGGTATATAATTCACTGGCAAATAACTGAATGGACTGAATTTTAATGAGCTCTGAGAATAGGCCTACATATTTATTCACATTGCATATATGCCTACGCATTGCATCAAAGCAATTTCAAGGCAATCTGTGTATCGGACGTTCTCCATCTGTATTCAAAGTAAAAAGGTTAAAACTAACGCACAAGCTTTCGGAGGTGTCCTCAGCACTTGTTAGTCATGTGACTCCTTTCAAAGCCCCTTTTTTAGCAAGCTTTTAAAGTTAAACCCTTTGGGACATCCGGACAAATTTCGAGATGTAACTGAGTTAGAAATCGAATATTCCGAAAAATCTCTCAATCCGCGGTTTCATGACTTTTGAAAAAGCATCCACGCACCATCTTCTAGATACCTGTATGGAAAAAAATTGACATCTTCGAAAATGAATTCAAATTTTTAAAAAAGTTGTCCAAGATGTTTTCACCGCAATTTGTGTCTCGGCTTCTTTAAGATCTCTAGCGTTCTGCATTAGTTTCTGAACTAACATATGCTCCATTGTATAGCTACGCACTTCCGTAACACGTCAAGTAAACTCGATCAGAATTTTTAGACTAAGATATTTAGCTAAAATGACCCACAAATAGACACCCTAACAAACCTCCGAATACATTCTTTTGAATCTATTGACACACTCCAAACACGTTCTCTATATTGTTATTGAATCAGAGTTTCTTGGAAATTCACATATTCATTTTACAAAGCAAATGGAGAAAAGGGAAAGATTTTTTAGGATTTTTTAAGAGAAGAAAATGAAAACATTCCCTACGGCGACGTTTTTGATTTATTACTGTCCACGGATTATGACAAACTGGCATTGGCTAGCGATGGTTTAAATATCAATAATGACTTCTCATCAATTCTTCTTTCCTATTCATGGATAGATGATGGATCCTGATGTAATTCGCCTCAGCCACCCCAGTATGAATAGGGCTTCTGAAGCGAAGTCCGTGTTGCTGAACATCACAGAAGCATTGATAATCTAGACAGTACGAGTGCCATCACAGATCATGTTGTCCAACGTCATTTTGATCGTTCTTTTACCATAGACGGCTTTGATGTCGATATCATCGATCGCCTCAGCAGCCCTATTCATACTGGGGTGACTCATACCATCAGGATCCATTGTCCATCCATGAATAGGAAACAAGAATTGATGAGAGGTCACTATTGATATTTAAACCATAGCTTGCCACGGCCAGTATGACCATGAATAAGTCCGCGGCGGACGAAACGTCGGGCGGTTTTCACATTTTTATTTTACTTGTCACATATAAATCAAAAACGTCGCCATAACAAGGGAGTGTTCTCATTTTTCTCTCTAAAAATAAAAATGGTAGCAAAGAAATTAGCATTCCCCCTCACTGCGTCAATGTGGAACGAAAACTCCTTTTGAACAATTATTATCTGGCAATATTTCACTGAATTTGTGTGAATTCTCATGAATCACTCCCCTTCACTGATTATGTTAATCATGACATTCTGATAAAAGATTGACGCCATTTTCACCTCTCAATTTACACCTCCGCTTTTACCATCACCTTTTTCAGCGAGCATAGGCCATTTTAATGATTTCCTCTGTCAGTTGATAACGTTAGATCTTCACCTTCTGATGTCATTATATCTAATTGTTGATAATGCAATGACGTCAATACATCCCATACCATTTCTTTATTATCTCATTTTCCTGATGTCATAACAGGTAAATGGCGAGTTCATTCGAATGTCCACAAAAGATTATTGCAGTCTTGACCGTTCAATTCTGATGTCAAAGCATCCGTTTTCATTTTTACATCTGCTCCGATTGCGCAATAAATACAGTTTGAGAGCATTACTTTGATTTCTTCATAAATTAAGACTAATCACTTAGTTCAATCACATGTAAAACACATGTGCTTTATGCAGCCACAGTTCATTGTGACAGTTCAAATTGTCTGAATGGATTGGAATCAAAAAATAAAAATTGACAAACTTTTATATCGATTCATTTATTTTATGCAAAATAGTACAACTATTGGCATATTGAAACGCTTAAATGGAAACTTTAGTGCAATACAAAGACAGAGCATGCATCCTCCATCAAGAAGTTACTGTTCTCAACAACAAAGTGCACAAATTCAAATCGCTTCAAAATAGTCTGTTTAATAATAATTTGACCTAACCTCAGGTAGCTCTGGCTCCAGGGGAAAGTCTGGTGACTGCAGGGAATAGATCTGGTGACCGTGGAGAACAGTTCCAGTGACATCTGGCAAAGACCGCACAACGGGATTCATTCTCGGAGCACGTAAGTCCGAGAGCATGTGCTTGATGGCTGTGTCTGGGGTAGCGATAGTTCGGTCTGGCTACTTGGTGTCAAGGTTGGTTCTTGTTGGGTTCCTGGTCCCAACGAGCGAGTGCTCATGACTGGGGGAGACACCCGTAATTGCCAATGTATCCCTGAGACGCCTGAGTCAGTCTTTGATAATGTGGAGGATTGCTGGCAGGGTTGTTTCTGCTGGAAGTCAGCATGACACCGGTGCAAACGAACCGGGGTTAAGGAGTTTGATGGGGACCTTCCCATATGAGTAGCTATGTCCCTTGTCGTTTCAATGGAGTGTCCATGTGTGTCTGCATTCTTTGTAACATATCATGGTCTCCAGGCCTGGTGCGCAGCTGCTGTTAGTTTGGTGCTGGGTGGTGGATTGGGATAGATTGTTGCTACTCTGGGTCCCACTCCGCACCTTTGAGTGCATCTTTTGCCTGTGATTAATTTGTCCGCGACAACACAGTCACACGGTTACACTAAATTAGGGCGTATTTTCCAGGTTCTGGATTCGGTGAAATCCAGGGTCTGGAAAAATACGAATGAAAAATAAATTGGTGAGTTAAAGTTTATGCCTCCCTATTACATTGAATCTTCTATCACATTCAAGCAAGAAAAGCGATTTTCAAATGTGCAACTTGTCTTACAGACCGATGGTGACGACAAGATTCAGGCTTCAAATTCCCGGGTGATTCGCGGGCTACTCCATAGCGATTTAATCACGTTTTCAGGCTAATTTCCATGTCGACCAATTTTGTATTTCTAATTGCATGCAAGTGTGCAATGATATCCCTGCACTACAATGATGTCTCCATGGATTACAGCATCATTTGAATCTTTATCAATTGATAGGCTGCCTCCAAATTTCATCAGGAAAAGAGAGGTTCGGTAATGCATTACATTACCACCTGATTATATGCAATCAGACAGAAAAAACACAAACTGATGATAAACGAAGATTAGACAAATGTTGGTGCTCAAAAAGCTGATTCGGAAACCTTGAAAGCATCATGATTGTATTGGTCATGGAAAGTGATCTGGGGAAGCTGATTTCAAGGCTGTGCGAACAATATACGTAGCTTTTCGAGCGACTCACAGTACGTGTGCGTTCTAAGATCACATGATAGCATGTGAGTGCATTAGCTCTTTGTGTGCCTCTTGAGAAATAGTACATGCATCTGTAGAAGAGACTGAGTGAAGCAACTCTGACGGAGAGCGGCTGCAACTCGCTAGCAAGTTTTCACTCATAAGATTCTTGACACGTTTCTCAACCCGCTCGAAGAGGTTGATTCGTGTTTGTGGGGCGCCAACCCACAGACGGCAACAATATCCTATCAGCGGACGAAAAGTAGAATTTTAGAGATAGAAGATAGTCTTTGGTGGAAGATATATTATATTTTCATGCATGAGTTAGGAATTGGCTACAAGTACTTCTTGACATGGAATATGTGCAAGACACTCAATAAGATTTAATGCCGCTTAATCAATGAGCGGTCAACCTTTTTCAACCTGAAATAGTGATGCAAATGGAAAATTTTCCCGAAAATTTTCCGGAACATTTTCCAGTGGAAATTTTGAAATTTATTTTTCGGTGATTGACATTTTTTCCTTTGTTTTGGAGACTTGTTGTAGTCGTTTGAAAGACTATGCAATATGCAAAGACCGAAAACTTCTCTATCCCTGCATGTTGACTTTTGGAACCAACTGCAACTTTTCCATGTCTATTTCAGATCTTTCCAAATGAATTTCAGTCAATAGATGGATTTCAGATTTCTCTAGCTGAATTTCATATATCTGTCACATGCTCAATTTGAAAAATCTTTAATTCAACTGGAGATCTCCAATTCATCTGGATCATATCTGAAATTCATTTGGACAGATCTGATATCGATTTGGAACTACATGAACCATCTGAACTAGAAATGGGGATGTGTATCCTCAACGAAGATATCGGACAATGCGCCAGAAGTTTGAAGCTATCATAGATATTCTTTTACTCATCACAGATATCTTTAGTGTCCAAATATCTCACGAGTTTACAGTCTTTATATATTCCATTATGGTCGCTCATGAATGCTGCGTGGACTGTGTGCTTGTACTTCATCACATGTTCATCAACACATCGAGAATTTGCATCACTATGATCAACACTGCATAATAAAGCTTAACTTTGAAGCTAACAATTAGCAAAACTCCAAAATGAAGTACATTATTTTTGCTCCAGATCTTTCACATTGCATGAAATTATACCCCTATTGTAAAGCAAGATTCACGTTATCCCAAACGGTGTATGTGTGATAAATAAAAATCCTAACAATGTTAAGCCACTGGTGGCAAAGGAATGTTCAAAAATCCGGATTGCCACGATCGCTTTAATCGAAATAATGATGAAATCAAGAGCTTTAGACCCAATTTATTGGTACGCAGCTGCCTCGGCACTTGAAGCGCTCAAATTGTACGGCCTATCAAAAAAATCAAAAATTTCCAAAATTTTCCACGGAAAATTTTGATTGATGATATTTTCCGGAAAAATTCAAAAGTTTCAAAAGTTTCAAAATTTTCCGGAAAATTTTCATCACTAACCTGAAATGAGCCGTCTCAGTAACAGAAGACCCTTTACCGCCTTGACAGGAGGTTTCCATCGCTCCAAAATTGCCCCTTGTTGACAAGCAGGCCCCTACCGCGCCGAAAAAGGGCTCATCAATGACAGAGAGGCCCTTGCCGCCTCGATGAAAGGCAAGATAGCCGGGGTGATGAGCTCCTAATAATTGTTGACAACATGGCAAGATCATCTGATTCTTTATGAGCACGAAGCAATGGACTTGCTGGCAGGAATTTTCCGAATACTTTATTTTCCCAACCAGTCATTCGAAGGAGCCCTAGCCTATGCCTGTTTATACCCTCTTCATACGCAATGAAAATCATGCGCGCTGCAACAGAAAGCAATCATATTAAGACACTCACACTTCTGTCGTCGGTCCGATGTGCTTTGCTATAGTTTGGTTCCATTTTGCTGGCACAGGATTATCTAATAGAAGGTCTAATATTTTCTTTGCGTCGTCGTAACCGACTGATTGAATCGGAATTGTAGGAAATCTGTACCGAGGGTTATTTTCCCAGCGATGAATTCCATCTGAAAAAAGATAAAATTGACGGTGAAATTATAGAAATTAGCCAGATGCAGATGCAGGATAGCTAGCAGGGGTTTTCCGCAAATCCATCCGTTTTGGTGGAAGTTATTTCCAGCATTTCAAAATTGTAGTTCATTGATAGATTACTGCACTGCTGGATTTGACACTCAGCGAACATCGGCTGTTGAAGCAAAAAGGAATCAACTCATTCTAGCTGCACTTTAGCGTTTGTTTGCTTCTGCTAACACATTCGATCCATATTACGTCAAAAAAGTTAATTATCAAAAACGTCTGTTGGAGTGCACTGGAATGATTACGCATAATGCAAGAAAAAAGTCGATGCAAAACGTCAAATGACTGTAGGCCTGTGTATCTTATATTATATTCTATCGATGATTTGAAAACACGCTTGAAAGAAGACTGGATTGATATCTCACAAGTTACCCCTTCAAAACGTCACTCAACTTGGATTCCTATGCTAAGACACTGGGAAGAGCAGGGACGACATTTTGAACATCTATCATCTGAACACAGCAAGACGACAAGTTCACTATCACGAAACATCATTAATTAACTTGCCTGAAATTGAAGGTTTTTTTCAATAAACCAATAATGGCATCATTCATTGATTGTTTGTGGTGTCCGTGGCACAGTGGTTAAGTGCTTGGCCTAGCGATCTTTTGGTCCAGAGGTCGAGCCCAGAAGGTGTCATTGGAAAGTCGGCAGGAAGGCATCCGTACTAAAAGTATTACAACGCTCCATAAGCCTGACAATGTCAGCACCGTCCAAGCCTCAAGTATGGGGAGTAGTGACGTGAAAGCTTCATTTTTTTCATTCATTGATTGCTTCGTTGACGTTTATTGTTTTTAACCATGCATTGGTTGTAGCAGTAAGCCTTTCAAGCGTATTACGTTCTTGGCAAAAATATTAACTTGAACACGCTCCGCAGAAAAAATTTCAAATTAATTCAATTTTAGTCATTTGCATGTATAGGCCCTATGTTTTCATCACATTCAAAACTGTTCACACTTATAACTCTTACACGACTTGCTAACAATGTTTGACCTGTTCAATTTATAGTGTAGGCACGGAGTGATCGCTAGATATTGTAGGGCAGTCAGAGAGTATTTGGGGCAATTATCCAACTGTTAACAGAATAGCATACACTTCACACACCAACAGGAAGAATTACATCAATTTTCACAATACAAGAATGCTGACCTGCTGAATTTTGAATAGTAGCCATCAACATCACTTCGCAAACAAGACTCCGATGCGATACTCAGGAAATTAAATTCGATAGACTTAATCGTACAGTTTAATTGCAATAATTGGTTGTGAATCAATCAATTGTTCAAAATTACTGCGTAGTGCGTACGATCAGTCATTTAAAAACATCAATTAATTGCAGTTGATTTATCCATTTCCTGATCCGCGGTAAGCCTGAGCCATGCAAGAGGTCTACCTATGTATACTTTCCACGAGTCACAATCAATAGGCCTAGTATCTTTTTTCACGTACATCAGTATCTAATAAAAGTCAGGCTTCAGTCATAATCAATGTTTATTTTTGTTGCAACGTCGATCACGATTAATAATTCATCACACGAAGTTTGTTCCTCTCTCCCTTTCATATCATCTCTCAATGCCAAAGAACTCTCCACATGTCAATTTCTTCTCTCTGTTGTCTTTCGATTTTCGATTAATCCATGTTTATCGTGCTGTTACAATGTATCGCGAAGAGGAAAGAGTTTGTCCTACTTGCGACGGTCAGTGAAACTCCTTCTCTTTGCACTTGTCCCCGCTGAAATGGGACACGCTAGAGAGCCTGACCCCGTAACACGGGGTCGTCTGAACCATCAACCTCTTCACTGCTGTCAACTTGACAATTCTCAGATTGAATAAGAGCTTCTATAAATCCTATTTTACAGTCATTTCATTAACTTTGAAGTGTATTCAAAACTCAAATCAATATTCAGGACATGAAATAAAATTATTCAAACAAAACAATACAAAATGAAATACATTGATGCATTATCAATGACACAACACTCATTTTCTTGATGCTGGTGTGTACCGCATTGACTGAAATTAGGCATGACAAATTACGAAAGTGGATGATCTTAATGATGAAGCAGATGTGGTTGACCCAGATGCATAATGATCAAACAACAGATGAGTAAAAAAATATTAAGATAGGTTCTCGCTTTTTTAGCTTTATGAGGGCACCATTGACAATCAGGAGGGGCACCACCCCTAGACCAAATTCTATTACCATTCAAAAAAAGCATTTCATGAATAAAAAGAGGGAGTTTAAACAAAATATAAGACGCCGAAGGAATTGTTTCAGATGAAAGAAAAATAACATCCTACACTTACATCGTAAAATCGGGTAATATCGATAGCTAAGTTAATTTTCCAAAATAATATAGTGTTGGATATTCAGGAACTCATTCATGTGTGCAGTAAATTACACCGATAAGTGTAACGCTTCTGATTGCCTCATCCTGACAGATATCGAAGTGTGAAGTCAGTCGCCGAATTTTACTATACATGTATATTGCCCCGATCAGTGCAAGGTAACCAACAGCATCTTTTCAACAAGACACCGACTAAATACTCAGTCTTCTATCATCAGTGTTTACTCTCTCAGAATATTGCCTTCGCAAGATTTGAATGCATCCCTCTATGAATCTTTAGGTCTATTTAGACCATGCGTGTAAAATTTCGGGCAATATCGACAGTTGAAAGCAGTTTAGGGCTCCAACGGTTGTATTTCTCAGCTTCAATATGAACCATGATATTCAAATAATCCACTCTTACTCGAATCTTGTGATCAGTCGATTTAATTTATGATTCTAGGTGAAAAGTGAGTTGCACAGCCTACAATGATATTCGCAAAATGTCGACACATTGCAAGGCATCATCGACATTCCCTTAAAGAAACGCTGGAAAATGCCCAGTACCTCAAGTGTAGTATAATTTGCAATGCATGAAGCGAATTTTTACATATCTGATGTCTCTCTGATTGTCTGAAAATGTGAAATTTGATAACTTTCCGTTGTAGCTTTTTCGTCTTCGACGATGATAGGTTCGCCTGTATAGAGACTGATTCAGTTTTGAAATTTCACTTTTTGCAAAATTTTGCTTCATATAATAGATATTGTCTCTAGTTTATTTTACTTGGCATATTTTGACGTGCCTTTATAGAACTGTCGATATTATACGATTATCATTATAGCTTAGACACCTTGCTTTTCACATAGAACCATTAATTAAATCGATAGATTAATGAATTCGAGTTAAAGGATATCACTTGAATATCATAGTTCATACAAAAACTAAGAAACACAACCGTCATAGCCCTAAAACCATTTTTCTGTCGATAATACCAAATTTAACCCTATGTGGCACAGTGTGGTGGGTTTCTAGGCCAATGGTTTTTCGCGAATGCGAAATCGCGAAGAAATTTGTGAAATTTCAAGGCTTTCACGAAATTCGCGAATTAGGTGACTTGCTAGTCAGGCGATCTCTGCAATTCACTCACATTAATCATTCGGTACTTTGCGATGTACCAGAGCAATAAATGATATCAATAACAAGTGAATTTTACATTTCTTCTCCTATTTGAGTTTGACTGGTCAAAACCCAACATTATATCAGGCCGCTGTCCTATTCGATGAATAAAATATCTTTCTCAAGCTTCGTTTACATCTTTCATATTCTGAGAAGAATTGAATAATTATCTTCCTCAAAGAATTTTGCTGCATTAATGTTCTGCGGATATGTACATAATAAGTCTGCATTTTTATCAATATACTCATGTCCCTGCAATATCTCATAATTCATTTGATATGTGACACCAGGGTTGGAACCGGCCGGGTTTTTAGCGGCCGGCGTCATCCAAATCGGCCGACCGGTGGCCGGTTCGAGGCCGGCGTATCTAAAACAGGCTGGTCGGAGGCGGCCTATTTAAAATTCTGATGCTTTCATGGTCATTGAAGATCATGAGCGTGTAGATGAGTATTACTACGTGTACGTTCCAAAGTAACCGCATGACATTTTTGATGAGATGAATGTAACTCCGATATGTGAGACTTGATAAAAGACTAGCATAATAATTTAGGCTATCACAGGACTTGACGTTTCTCAATAGCATCAAGGATTTAATTGTCTTGTGACATGTTGACCCTGCTCGCAATTATTCACTCTCAGGAAAGTTTAGATGATGCCATTTCTTGTTGTTTACTTGGTCACAAACTCTAGTTCCGAGGCGACCGACATTTGTTGCTACGATATTGGGCAACATGAGGACGCGGGGCGACCTGCATACAGCCTCAGCAGCAACGAAGGAAGCTAGGATTGGCAAGCGAGGGGCAATCATCAAATGTGAATTGAGGTGTCACGATGAATGCTTTCGAAAGAAATTGCGCAACGGCGGGGTAAATCTGAGTCGAAGGATGCCGTGATAAATTTAACAAATATCTACCTAATTTAACATTTGTTTTTTGTGATAATGCATCAATATTTGGTGCTGTCTGTGTGATTCGAAGGAGTAGGAAAGAGAAGTGATGTAAAGAATACTTTGCCGAGGGCAAATAGATGCAAGGAAAGTAGCTTGATAGTAAATTTCTTAGTGACATGGGTATTGCATAATGATTGCAACCTAATTCTGCATCAACTTAGCAAGTCTGTTGAACTCTATACATCAGACATTATTTTTTATATATTTGCAGGCTCCTACAATGCTGTAGCAGTGATGCAGTTGGTGATGTCGACAGTTGACAAAAAGGCCTGAAAAAGCACCGCCGGCCGGTAGTACTAAAACCGGCCTGCCGGCCGGCCGGCCGGTTTTCAAAATTTGCGGCCGGGGCCGGGCCGGCGTGACTAAAACCGGCCGGCCGGCGGCCGGTTCCAACCCTGTGTGACACTTCATAAACATTATAATAATAGCTCACTTTTACTTTCTATATCATGCGTCCTCTTAATTCTAGACAACACGCTAGTTTAGCGAATCTAGTGCACGAAATTGATGATTGACGGAGAAAAGCGAAGTCTGTCAGAGGCCGCCGGAGACCGAAGCCAAAGCTACGAACGCTATCTGGGCGCCTCTACGTTCAACGGTCGCCATCAGGAGCCCTATAGGAAACAGTGTGGACCCAACATCAGTGCTACCACGATCCGCCATGTTTTAAGCCACCCTAAGCAAGTATATGCAATACTTTCAGTCTATGATATTCGCATTATAAAGAACTCCATGCACCGCAAAAATTAGCAAACTTTTATGAAAATGCGAAGTTCGCGAAATTTACGATTTTCGAATGCGAAATTTGATGAAATTTTCGACGAAAGATCATTTGACTAAGTGAGTTGAAGGGCTGTAGCAGCGAGATTACATCCCTGCTAAACATCGATATCAAATTTCTAGCGTTTCGTTCTTTCATCTGATGTCTCCCTTGACATTCCAAATTCACAATTTGAAATGATGATACAAGGCAACAAACGACTTTTGGTATAACTATAATTTTAGCCGAGGAGATTTCGTGTAATGGAACGAATGATTATCAGAGAAGGAGAGGATCTCACGACAACGTCAGCTTCGGCCTACGGCAATAACTCTGGGAATCTAGCATCCTCTGTCTGATCCTCCTCTACGATCTCCCCACATCGTCGCTTCACTTCCCTCTAACGCCTGACTCGTTATTGCCCTAATGTCCTCATCCGTGACCTCAATACCTCAGAGTCAACCCTCCTCCAACTTACTAACTGCAGGGACACCAAGAGACATTTCCCCTGTCATATATTCGCCTTATGTTCCATTCTACAACTCCTCTTTTTAAAACAAGTGCTTCTATAATCAAACGGTTCAATATCTATTTTCTTCCGATATCTCCTTATTGTTCCATACTTGCTCATATTCATGTTATCTCTTATCCTATTCATCTCCTACTTTTATAATTTCACTTTTGAAATCCAAATAACTTGTTGCAACGAATTTTTTTGTAACAAGAATGACAGCAGAAGCATGTCCTAAAAAAACATAGCAACGAGACACGAAGAGAAATTAGAAGGTGAACTTAAAAAACACTTCGACACATCCTACCTTGTACTGATCGGGAAAGCGAGATTAAGGTTTTGTAATATTAGCATGATTCGCATAACTAGAATGAAAAGCAAAACATGTTCGTATTATACATATGAATATATGTATGTATTCGCATGCCTAATACAAAAAGACAAACTTACAAATCCATCTGCAACTCTCTTTGTCAAGTCAATAACTGTTCGTTGAGATTGCGGAGCACCTAAAAGTTGACGGGGGAATTTGTGTGCTCTGCAGTCCGTGACGATGTGCTCCACGGTTTGAGGCGTGTGTCCAAAAGGGCAGGTGGCGGACTCTCGCAGGCACCAGCATTGAAGAGTCACAGCTACTCGAGCAGTGTTGGAGCGTAGACGATTAAGTCGAACCCACCGTTACGGTGGGAAATGCAGGTAGGAAATAACCTACCTGTTATTTTACATGAATATATTTACATTTCGGCTTTAAAAGGGAGAGCTTAATCATTATGAAAAATGGCTATGTCGAATCCACCGATTGCGAGGCAGGTCGGTCCCAGGCGGAAGCGTCTGGCTCAATGTGGGGCAAGCGGAATTGAGGCATTGAGAACCGCCACTGATAATGTTGTGCCCAGCGAACAAGGGATCAAAACCGTCGTTGAGGAGACTAGCTGCATGATGGGATAAGGGCCATCGTGACTTCAGTCGCCGGCTTGGTATCGAGGAGGCTCCGGTGACGCATTGAAGATCCTTTTGATAAGCTGTTCTATATGTGGGCGTTCCACTTATGATCGTCTGATAAATTCATACCAAGAATCCGCGCACACGAAGCCGTTTTCAGCTCGGACCAATTCACATACATATTGGTTGTCGAAGCTCCCTTTTCGTGGTGATGGTGATGTTCATCACTGAGGTCTCTGATAAATGCATTGGAAGGCCAACATGTTCGGACCATGTGTACGAATTGCATCATTCTGATTGCAATCTATCATCTTGAGATTCTCGCATGAAGTGGATGACGGTTGGATCGTCAGCTTATTTTATCACTTGTGAAATTAGAATGAATGACTGAGTAGCAGTTGACGACCATGCAGAATATAAAAGGTCCGACTATGCTACCTTGTGGTACTACACCGCCTGGAATTAAGTGCGGGGCTGGAAAAGTCTCACTAAATCGCACACAATAGCCACGTGAGGTAAGGAAGTCGGAAACCGAAGTCGGTGCAAGCAGCCATAATTGATTCATGTGGAAGCTTATCGAAGGAGCGGGAAAAGTCAACTAATAATGGGCGCACTGCACCGGATGAATTATCTAGAAACTCCATAGATGAGGTAGAAATCAAGAAAATTGAGGCTTATATACAAATCTAAATGATCAAGCAAATGCAGTTAAAAACAGTTTAATGTAGACTCCTAGCATGGACGTCAGTGACTGGTCGGCACTGGCATGGTCGTAGTGGTAACAATACGTTCGTTATTCGTAAAGGCGTTTCCACGTATCAAGACCACCAAACCCCATGCGCCACGTAGGCTGCTGTAGGCACATGAAGGGGGTCACTGAGTTGTAAGGCAATCCAGTGGGTCATCCGGAATGTGTTTGACTGTAGTAGGACAGTCACAGCAGAAATCGAACTGGGGAGGTGGCACAACAATTATCAAGAATCGATAAGCGTGCTGCATTATTTTTTCATGACAGTGTGAAGACTTGTCACTGCTCAAGGGACGAAATTACCATCCAGCGACATGAACTCAGCAGGCGTCTCTTTCTGAAAGCAGCACATGAAGATGGTCACTGTCTAGGAGATCTGATGCCCCAAGTCCTCACAAATTCAGGAAAGTTCCGTTCCTTGTTTCACTTCACCGCACTCAAGAAAAAATAATGCCGTCATCCCGTTTGTGACATCTCTACTGAATAACTCTTAATGTCTGTTACATATCAATTCGACTTTTATTGCTTATTCACTTCATTACTTTTTTATGCATGCGTGTGAACCTTCCATATTCAACTGGAAATTGGATTGTAAATTTGTGATTATCATTCCTAAGACACAATGTTTATCTTATTTTATATTATCTTACTTCACACATCCAGCATCGTCATGAATGTCATCGGCCGCTACATCATCCGATCAGATTTCGACTGTCGGTCGCTCATCATCACAGAGAGGACAACTTGACGGAGAAATTTAGGAGGATCGTGGTGCCTACCTAAATCCTTGTTTACTGAGTAGGTCCAGGGTACGCTAAGTGCTGGAGGAGGGAGGGGGAGTCGATCGTTTGACTGCATGATGGAAGTAGCTTCAGCGAAGACCGTTGTTTTGAGTACAGTGCTTGTGGAAAGATTGGTGCCTTGATGGATCGGTTGAAGGGAAAGGGATAGAGTATTCCTTGCTGTGGGACGCCTGTTTTTTTGCTTTTGGTGGTTGAAAGTGCTTGGTTGTAAGTGGTGCAGGCTTTCCAGCCTTTGATACAGATTGCAATGTAGTGCATGAAGAAATAAGGGGCACTGATCAGTTTGAGTTTATGAATGAGTGCATGTCAATGAGCTGTGTCGAATAGTTTGATCAAGTCCAGTGACGTGGTGACTGCGTAATCGGTGGCTTTGCTGTTGAAGCCAGCAGCGATGGTGTTGGTGATTTGATGGAGTGCGTTGAATGTAGAGTGTCATTTTGGAAGCTGTGTTGGAAAGGAGCGAAAGGATTTTATGATGACTGTGATTAAGAAAATTTCAAGACTTTTGGCAAGTGGTGAGAGAAATGAAACAGGTCTATAAGAGCCGTGTAGCGATTCTGTTTTGCGATAGGTGTGACATTGGCCGTTTTCTAAGTGTTGGGAATCTGCTTAGTAGTCTGTGAGAGTGAAAAGATACATTGCTCTGTGAGATGCATTCCCTTAGTCATTACAAAATAATAATGACAAAAACATAACCTCTAGAACAGAGGCCAAGAAAATCTATGACGTAAGATCGGGAATTCAGTGCTTGTTCCAACTAAGTTGCTTTTGATTGCTATTGAATTCATTCAATGCCTTCTGCTGCAATATGTATATTACTATTGACGATGACTCAAGAAATAAGAATTAAGATTGAGAATTAGAATTTTATATTTCTTTGAGTGTGCCATAAGAATTCGTTAATTCAAGAGCATATTGAAATTGTGATTATATGTAAATACATTTCCGTGAGAATTTGCCCTCTAGCATTGTCATAGCACTTTACTTCGTCAGATTTACAACAAAGTCTTCCTTCCTTCGGTACAGCTTGCCCATAATTTAACCATAAATGATATATTTCAATTCAAACCGGTATTCAATTTGTAGTATGAGCATCTTCGATGTAAATCTCCAGTTTATAATATTCGATAGACTTCAATGCTCTATTATTAGATTAAACGTCCATTAACTTTGCGGTATATTGAAAGGGTATTCTTAGCATCATGATGTCAATGTCTTATTCTTTCTGACAGTTCAGTGATTTGTACAATGAAGCATATTTCTCAGTGAAATGACAACGAGAGTTAGCATTAATATGAAGATATCCTTATGTCACTCATACTAGGCGTTTGGTTGTCGGTCGTCGCATACTATTTTCAAATAAACACTTAAAAAATTCAATTTTCGCTAAGTTAAAAAAGCAATTTTAGGAATAGTAATTTTCCTTCCTCTTAGCATTCCTAGCAAATTAATGAAACAAATTTACAATAGAAATTGTAAATCTGATGAATTTAAGTTTGTTATCCATTGAATTATCATGGGCGGTCAATCGATCACATTCAAGCCACTTTCAGAAAAAAATTCCTAAAAGATGCTGGACGTAGAAACTAGTATTCTCATCTGATCTGGGGAAACACGTGTCTTCATGCACATTGATAAGGTCTCATATTACCCATCTCCATGTGTTGGCTTTAAAGCTGTCTACTTCTAAAAGTAACCTGAAAGTTTAACATGTTCTTTTCCTTAAATTTGCCGGAAAATTCCAACTTAGTTAAAACTGAGTGACCGAATCTCTGTGCCCGTGCCCTCTACCGATGAAGAAGTCAGGAATGTTCCTAGATTTCCAGTAGATGTTTATCTATCCGCCTCACTCTCTTTGCAAACTGAACAAATTGTTTAGCCTGTTCATATCCCGGCTTCAGCTACCGGATTTACTTTCCATTGTTCAACCTGAGAACGTGAGAAGAGCAAATGAGGATATCATTATTATTTAATGTATGAACTAATGCCTACTACAAGGTAAGCAAGTGCCCTGAAACAATAAAAGTTGACCTGACATACTCATCATGTCATCTATGTTAATTAATTTTCATTTACATTAACGTCAATCACTTTGCATTGTTAAACGAATTTTAGGTTCAATACCCACAGCAACTGCAGAAATCCGACAATGAATCATCTGAATATTGAATCATGCGTGACGCTTGAGGTCTTGCAAGGACCATGGGAACGGGAAGAAAATATTCACAGATATGTAAGTCAACACGACAACACGGCAGCTAATTCAGTCACATGTTACACAACAATTGACAACAGTACAAGTAACAACAATTGAATACACAGTACTAATGAAAAGAAAGGAAAGCAAACAACTGAATGCAAAGAAAAGTGTCTTAATTAAATGGCTGTAATTTTGGCTTATCCTCCAATTAATGTTTGATGCAAAGCCATTTGTATTCTTTGTATTTTTTATTGGCATTGGCCTTTATCTAGGCACAATCTATATACAGCCCGTTTCGAATACACACTCTTACCCATGGACGAAACCCTAAAATAACTTAAAAAGTTTCATATTACAGGGTGTCCGCGCAAATTTGAATGAAAATTTCTAGGTGTTTTCCAGGATTTCCAGGGTAAAATTCATTTTCCAGGTTTTCCAGGGAAATTTACCCAACAATGGGGTCAAATTTGAACGAAAATTTCCAGACTTTATGCAAGGAAATTTTGCTCAAATGCGCGCGTCAAATTTAAAAGAATAATTACGGGAAAAATCTATCCAAAGTTCTGTGGCTAAGGAGCTTACACACCATAAAATTAATATTATTAACGAAAAAAAATTGAAAAGTGGCGTGAAATTGGTTGAATTTTTAAGGCGCAGGTGATTCTAAATAAAAAATACCAATATATGCATCAGACGGCTACATTAATTTATAAAAAAATGAAAATATAATCGATCGTAACAAATTTAAAGCTTGCGGATTGAGGAGAACAAAATAGAGAAAGAGTATAGCAATAAATAACGAAAAATATAAGACTTAACAATGAAATGTAACATTAACGGAATATGTGTAAAGTCACATTTCATTGTTAAGTCTTATATTTTTCGTTATTTATTGTTATACTCTTTCTCTAGTTTGTTCTCCTATTTGAACTGAAGCATTGCAGCGTGAATCTGTGGAAGGAGGAAGACCAAGAGCCAGAAAGATGAACATAATGGCTGATGTGCTACATATGCATGAGAGTAATCACAATCAGTTTAAGAGAATGACACAGAGAAGAATTGACCAAGGAAAGCTCATTGGCACACGACGTGTCGGGAATAATATATCTACATTTTGAAAACCTACTTGAAATGTGTTTGAAAATATTCGATATTAGCCTAGGATCATTCGGAACAAGCCTGGTGCCTAAGTAGTTTATATGTTCAGTACCATTTTGCGTCAGTAGATTCTGTCACACGGCAATCAAGTGTGTAATAGCATTAATCCTAGATTACGGCTCCTAGTTGCCCATACCACACGACGTTAATGAGGGAATTTACAACTTCTAGTTCAACATACCGCGCAGCGTTTGTGAGAGAATTCACAGCTACTAATTCACCATACTGTACAACGATTAGGAGTTCGACAACAGTTCATAGTTAACCATACCACGCAGTTCAGTCTCATTCATGTTGTATACGTTATGATAGGAGATTCCAGTCACTGAAATATTCTAAAGACAAAACATTGTATACGAATGAAGGCTATAATTGTAACAAATAAGTAGAGATATGAAGAAAATAAAATCTGGAAAAATAGAAAACACTTCAACCATAGAGTAAGTATGACTTCAACAACTTGCAATTAGTGTTTTAATTAGTCTCAAAATTTCCAGGACTTTTCCAGGATTTCCAGGTTTTCCAGGGTAAAATTTCATTTTCCAGGAGTTTTCCAGGTTTTCAAGGTTTCCAGGGAGCGCGGACACCCTGATATTATAAGCAAAGAAGACAAAGAAGACAACAGAAAAAAACAGCCGTCTTTGCATAGGACAAAAAATTGGAATATTGATCAATGATCATGCATGTCTTGCTTGCGCAACGATCCTCATCAGGAATGGAATTATATTTGTTTCACTTACTTACTATGAATTCTATCATGTGAATACATCCGCGATCAAAAAGCGCTTATCACAGCAATCACGGATGCATATAAACAAATGTAGGCTACATCTAAACATGTGCATTGATAAATACATGTGTATATGCGAACTCCGCCTCGTAATTGAAGATGCTGCTGTTAGATTTCTATATATCCTTTATTGCTATAAGAAACGTGTCTTGTAGTTCGGCTGCCACCACGAGCTTCTGCATGGAGTGAGGACGAAATTGAAACTTTCACCATAAAAATTGATAACAATAAAACCTCTAGAATGGAAGTAAAGCTTCATGCAATCCACAATAGTGGCGCAAAAATCGCACACATTTTCACTTAGACACACTTGTCAGCGGCGGAATCATTGGGTTAGAAACAGTAACAAAGCAGGTCTAAGCTTCTCATTGGTGGTCCATTGTCCTAACTTAGTCCCCACGGCTGTGCCGCGACCTTGAGTCAATTTCCATTCTAGTCAACTTCAGATAAGTAACAATCTATTTCTATGACTTTCAAAGAATGATATACACCCTATGGCTACTAGCAATCTGCGTGGCGGCGTGTCTGTCGAGTTCAATCCGGTTCCTCTCATTGGCAGACAGCATCAAAGAAATATATGTAAATTCGATGGTAAGCAGACTGAGGTTTTCACGTAAAATGACATTTGTTTGTGTTTTCTTAGATTAAGTGAGAAGCTAGCATGGAAAGGAAATAACATCGAACTTCTCCGCAATCATGGTTGAATTTAACTTCTGATGTTCAGTAAGTGCTTACTAAAGTAGAGCATCTGTTTAAAGGTGTCACCTTCTAACCTTTCCTTACCGTACATAACTTGAAGACCTCCTAACCTTTGATTGTATTTATTGTCTCAGATCGTGAGATAACGAAAGAAATTACAAGATTTTGGTGTCTCTGAATAAAATTTTTAAACTATGACGAATTACACCCGTATACTATTCTTAGATTGTATGATTGATTGGAATTATACATGTATCAACCTTCATTGCATAGTATAATTCTAATATCTAATGTCATAAATTTTATGACGACATTTACCAATTTTAATACAGATGTACATATGTACGGATGTATGGAGATCACACCTACGCAACTCCTTTGAAAATTACACACGCCTTTGATTTACAACATAATACAGACAATTCATGATGATAAAAGTTCCTAAACCAGTACTGTTCCTAGTACTGGGATGATTGATATCAATGCTATTTTACAACGAAACTGGTGATGTATTTACTCGCAGTTACTGACAGAAGAAAATATAGGCTAACTTAAAAGGTCAATATTTCGATCTTAAAATTAAGCACTTATACAGAAATATTACCCATAAATAACCATTATGGTATAGATAAGCTGATTTGCAGTAATTTTTAATGCTTTATAATTGGGTTATATTAATTTATTTTATTATTGATGTAAGAAGTATTAATATATTTTATTATATCAATTAAATAAAAATCAAGTTATAATTTCTATCATAACACAGCAAATTTACTTAGTACGAATCTATAACGCGATGAGATGTAAGAGGTAAATGTAAATGATGTAGGAATTCGTGAAAAAAGCAAATAATAGATGCTTTCAAAATAACTGCTACATACCATTATTGATTACTGGGGGGTCTGGTACTCTAGAACCTGCCCGTGGTGACCCTGCTTTAACTAATCTTACTGGAGCAACGCCGAGTGCTGGGCCGCGGTTATCAAACCCGGTTAACCCAGGAAGCCTGGGATGGGTAGTGGGACCCAGATGGAGGAAATGCCATCAAAAGTAATTTGGTATCCACATTGACAGCTTCTCTCCGACAGCTGTAAAACATCGGAGTTGGCGTTAGGAAGGGCATCCAGCTGTAAAACCTTGCTTCAATCAAATATGTAAATGTCGATTATGGAAAGGATGGATATGAGGGGGCCACCTCCGGACCCTCACAGGACGATCAGGAGGGCGCATCAGCAGCCCCGGACTGGTGTGACAGGTACGAGCAGGGGTTCATCCCAGGAGCCTCAGACTGGGATGCGACATGTGATCAGAGGAGCGAAGGTGGGCCTGAATGGCCATAATAATTTACGTGCGGCATCTTTGAATGTTGGTACCCTGAGGGGTAGAGCCAATGAGGTAGTGGAAATTTTAGAGCGAAGATGCATTAGTTTCTGCTGTGTGCAGGAAACCCGATGGAGAGGAGGTTCAGCGAGAATGATTACGGGAAAAGCCAGCAAGTACAAACTATTCTGGCAAGGAGGAGATGACGGTTTCAGTGGTGTGGGTATTTTCATTGCTGAAGAATGGGTTGACAAAGTCATTTCTGTCATGCGCATTTCTAACCGGATTATTTGGTTAAGGATTTCAAACCAACGCGAAATCATGAATGTGATCAGCGTTTACGCTCCTCAAGTTGGAAGGACACAAGAAGAAAAGGATGCGTTTTATGATGCACTCATCAGTAACCTTGCTGCTGTTCCCGACAACGAATTTCTTATAGTTGGAGGGGACTTCAATGGCCACGTAGGTAACTCTACAGATGGTTTCGTGGGTGTTCATGGTGATCATGGTTTCGGCACTAGAAATAGTGAAGGTATTCATCTGTTGGACCTGTGTGTTGCTCTTTATCTGTCTGTGACCAATACTTTCTTTGAGAAGACAGATTCGCGGTTAATAACCTACAAGTCTAGCCCTTCATCTACACAGGTTGATTATATCCTGGTCAGGAAATCCAATATGAAGTTAGTAAGAAATGCGAAAGTCATTGGAGGTGAAGAATGCGTTTCTCAACACAAATTACTGGTGTGCGATATGAACATCAACATCGATGTCGAGAGGAAAAGAAAAGTTGCGCCTAAACTACGGTTATGGAAACTTAAGTCTCCTGCGAATTGCGCTGCATTTGAAGAAAGTGTTTCTAATGAATTGCTACGAGCTGGTAAATGTGATCAAGTTGGTGATCTATGGACTGCTTTGCGATCGGGTCTAAGGAAGGCGTGTGAGGATGTTTGTGGTTATTCGAAGGGCGGTCCTGTGAAGCGAAAAGAAACCTGGTGGTGGAATGATGAGGTAAATGCTGCGGTTACTAAGAAACGTAAACTTTGGAAAGAATGGAAAAAAGGTGGAAGTAAAGAAGCGTATGTTGCGGCTAAACGCGCTGCAAAATCAACGATATACTTCGCTAAAAAGAAGGCTCAGAAGGAAAGGTTCAATGACCTTAACTGTGCCAATAAAAGGAATCAAGTTTTTCGGCTTGCACGTAAGATGAAGAGCGAAAATATGGACGTTGTCGGTGAGAAGTGCATTAGATGTGATGACAACACCATTGCTTTCTCTGACGCGGACAAGATGTGTGCCTGGGTCAGTCATTATGACAGACTGCTCAACACGGAGTTCCCCTGGAACCCGGGTACCGTGCGTGAAGTGGACTTGAAGGTTGGTCCTCCTTTGTATATAGATAAAACAAAGATTGAAGAAGCACTAAAGCACATGAGGAATGGAAAAGCAGCTGGTCCTTCAGGGATAGTTGTTGAGATGATCAGATCAGGTGGTGATCGTGCAGTTGAATGGATAGCTGAGCTTGCGAATGCCATTATCAGAGAAGGTCGGGTACCTGAAGATTGGAATTTATCTTTCTTGGTCAACTGCTATAAAGGAAAGGGTGATGCTCTTAACAGAGTCTTAAGTTACAAGATCAAGTCCTCAAAATCATTGAGAGGGTGTTTGAACCTATTATCAGAGAGCAGGCTGATATAGACTCCATGCAATTTGGTTTTATGCCTGGACGTGGTACCACTGATGCTATTTTTGTCCTAAGGCAGCTGCAAGAAAAGTTTCTCTGTAAGCGGAAGTAATTATTTTTCCTCTTTGTCGACCTTGAAAAGGCCTTTGATCGAGTGCCTCGCAAAGTGTTATGGTGGTCAATGAGGAGAATCGGTATTGAAGAGTGGGTAATCAGAGTTGTTCAGTCCATGTATGAGTGTCCTAGATCGAGTGTCCGTATAAATGGGAAATGTAGTCCTGAGTTTAATGTTACCGTTGGAGTCCATCAAGGATCCGTTTTGAGCCCTTTGTTATTTGTTATTGTTATGGAGGCGCTCTCACGTGATTTTCGTACAGGATGCCCCTGGGAAATGCTCTACGCGGATGACCTGGTCATTGCTGCCGACAATCTGGCTGAGATAGAACAGAAAGTTGCTCACTGGAAAGGTGGTCTAGAGTCGTATGGACTACGTGTCAACGTAAAGAAATCGAAGATCCTGCATAGCACGAGTTCCGAAAACCGAGTGCTGAAAGAATCGGGCAAATTTCCATGTGGTGTATGCCATCGTGGGGTTGGTAGTAATTCAATCTACTGCGCACGATGCAAGAGATGGATACATCATAAATGCTCTGGAGTTAAAGGTTCTTTGAAGACAGATCCTAGCTTTTCTTGTAAAAAGTGCCGTGGTGTTGCTGCACAAGCTCCTAAACCCACCGCTAGTAAGCTTCGTATTGGTGATGCTGATTATGAAGTTGTGCCTGCATTTTGTTACCTGGGTGATATGTTAGGACAATCAGGTGGCTGCAGTGAGGCTGCTGGACTGAGAATTCAGCTGGCATAGAAGAACTTTCGTGAGCTCATTCCCATACTTACGAACAGAGACATCCCCTTCAGCAGCCGAGGTCATGTCTACTCCATGTGTGTGAGAAATGTTCTGTTGTATGCAACCGAGACATGGCCAATCAACATCGAGGAGCAAAACCGATTGTGCCGTAATGACAACGCAATGGTGCGGTGGATCTGCTCCAAGCGCCTATCTGATCGAGTTCCTATGGATGAGCTAAGGTCTAGGCTTGGTATTCATCGACTTGAAGATAGTGTGCGCTGGAGAAGGCTACGTTGGTATGGACATGTACAACGCATGGATGAAGCCGACTGGCCTAAGAAAGTTCCGACCATCGAACTCTCAGGAAAGAATCCACGAGGCCGACCAAAGAAACGTTGGCTTGACAACATCAAAGAAGATCTTCGAAAATGGAATCTATCCTTCGTCGACCCTTCGGATCGGACGGTGTGGAGAAATGCCATCAAGCCAAATCGACATTTGCGGACGTCCAACCCTTGCAACACGAGGAAAAGAAGACGGAAAACCGTGGAGTGAGTGAGTGAGTGATTAACTCTACTGTAAGGAAAAATCCGCGTTTAAAGTACTCGACTTGTAATCATCTGTTATATACATTACATTACATTATCTCTTTACATCATCTTTACTTTCTTTCATTCAAAAAATAATAATCTTTATTCAATTTCTGCATTGTGACTGATGCAGGAGTTTTGAACATGTAAAGACTGACATTAGAGTATTTACCTAAATTACAGAGTCATCCATAAACTTTCTTCTTTTCTGAAACGATCCCAACTCATCTTGTGACAAGCAAAATAGGGCAACCGTAGTTGGTCCTGTTTCAACAAAAAATTCAATCTTTGACTGTCATTACCACCACGTCTTCAATCATTAACTGTGTATAGATGTATTTTTGTATTGCTGTGAAATACACCATAATATGTGACTATTGTCGGTAGTCAGTAATTAGCTGAACTCGTGGCTCGCGAGTAGTATTTTTCCGGTCAGATCACGGGCCTGAGGAATGATTCATTTAGGTTATGGAAAGAAGAACCAGCTAAAAATTCATGGCACAGAAAGTATCATGTTTTCAAGTGGTAATAGCTAATTGCATGTTACTGCATGTTTTGAACAACCGTTCGTTTGTCATTTTAAAATTTATGTTCGAAAGTTCATTTCTATGTCTGACTTTAAGTTAGCTCATGGCCAGCAGCGACATCGGAGGTTCATGCAGTCAAATTCACATGTGTGAATACATTGCAATTTGTTATTTCTGCTCATCGTACTGGAATTTATATTGTTCAATGAATAATAAATGGAAATTCATGAATTTGAGTGGACTGTTGATTGATTTCATGCTAATTTTCAGTTCGGATTTCATCTGCAGATGTATTAAATCACGTTTAAATGCCAAGTAAGATGAATAGAAGAAAAATGAATGATAAAAAGTACTTTTTCGGAGAATATTTTGGATTAACCATATTTTACCCCGTGGAGAGAGGTGCTGCTGAAGCTCCCCCAAACGTTCTTTGCTATTATTGAATAAAATATCAAATAGTAAATTAAGGCATGAGTCTTTCAACGCACAAAACTATGATACTAAAGTCGACTTTTCCAGTCCGGACTGAACATTGAAAGAAATCCTAATATCGACATATACAAAAATCAAATGCTAAATCATTTGAAATCATAGAAGCCTAGTCTTTGTCAAATTTGGTCCATGAAAACATTGAAAATTTGACCTTTATCTAAAGCACTTTTTGAAAATAGAGAATTGTTGTCAATTTCTTACAAGATCAAGTATCACAATCAATTCAAATTACTTGTAGACCATTGAAGAAGTATATATGAAGCCACGATCAACAACATGTTCACTCATTCACAAATGCAGTTATGTAATTATTATAAGTTGTACTTAAGCTGTGAGCACTACTCACAATAGATTTATAATTAATACTGTGAGAATGAACACATTGTGATGCCTCATAGTATTTTTCATATATTTGCTTACTTGCATGTGTAGTTCTGCTCAATATATAACTGAGATAGTAGCAGACTATTTGTGATTTACATATGCTGAAAAATCTTTGAGTTCTATTAGGAACGGCTTAACTATCCCAATGCTGTCCGACATACTCCCGGTATTGCTCTAAGACGCTCTATTGGAACGAGCATACGCTAATAGTGCTATGCAGCAATTCAGGGAGCGATTGAATCATGGTAACATCATAATCAGAGGGGACTCCAGGAGCCTCTCCCCGGGTTCACAAAGTAAGAAATCGCACGGGTAAAATAGGGCTAAAACAACCAATAACTATTTTTCGAAATGGGAACAAATATTTCAGTTGCAGAAATACTACAAAACATCGCAAAGTTCGCGACGACACCTCATAATCCAACTTGTCTCGTTTGACAGTGGTAAATCTTCCTTAATCCTGTCCTGTCTTATTTCCTATCTAGAGAAAATGCAATTAATATGTGCAAAATGATCATCACGAGAACCTGGACCAGAAAATGAATGTTTCTAAAGACAGATAAATGCATAGTTTCTACTTGAAGTAGCAAGCAGTATTTAGTACTATTGATCCGTCAGCATGGTCTGCTATAAGAACAGTGCTCAATTTTATGGATGTTATGCGTGGCGGTCAGACACCTTCATAGCAGATTATATAGTCAAAATACTGGCAGCAGCGTCAGTAGACGTTCACCTCTAAGCCGTGACACAGCTACGTTATATACCAACAGGAGGCGCAAGCGCGGTAACTCAATAAGTTCAACCGCTGTTTCAGCAAACAGCTAATAGCATGACTATTTCTGACTTAATTAAAATAGCTTCTTCAGCTTTTCATAAAACTATTCAGTCGACGTACAAAGCAGCACAGTCTGTCTTATATTTCTGGTCCATCCAGCAGATTTTCTAAACTATTTGCCGCCGAAAATCACAAAAAGGTTGCAAGTCACTGAAATATGAATGCCCGCAACATATCTCCGAAAATTCCAAACCTGTAGGAATGGATTTGATTCGTGACGTAGAAAAGGAACCAGGATAAGAAACGTGATTACAAAATGGAAATTCCGAGACAGACATGGATCTTTTCGAACACCAGGATATCAATGATGCTCAAAGGTTACTCAAATTACTCAATGTGACCTAAATTTACATATTTTCATAGTGCTATCACACCCGATTAAAATTATAAAAATCAATGATGCGGTTTTTACGAAAAATTATGAAGATCTCAAATTGGACTATCGAATGGATTGACTCACTAACGAAAAGCAGTCACAGAGAGCTGCCAATAAGTATCACGCAACGACAGTTTGAATTTCTAAGCAACATAATCAGATAAGGATATTTGAAGTGCACACTTTTCACCTTAGAATGGATGATGATGTCCCCCGAAAATGCTAAAAATAAAATACATTGATCGAGTCGAATCGTTGTGTGTACGTGGTACAAATTTGAGAAATGAAACTGGAGAGGGTTTCAGCTCTGGTTGACCTCACAAACGTTGGTAGCAAAAGAGTCATTGATAGAGAAGGACCAGAAGTCCTATCTCACAAACAACAAAGAACTTGCTTCCTCTTACAATCATTGAAGCTAGCATGACCAAAAAATTATAATCAACACATTCACAGTCATGTTTTTATGATTTCAAGGAAGATTTCACTCAATAATTATGTTCAAAAATCTCTCAGTACATGTGTACCATGAATCATCATCAATCATCTGATACACCTTTGTTAACAAATTCAAGGCAGGTATACAGATCATTTACATTATGAATGGCAAAAAAGATTGTAAATACATGCACCAGTGAATTCTCTGACGTAGGCTTTATGAATTTGCTGGACAACCGTCCAAGATGTCGAACACGTCCTGAGAAGTGATTTGAAATAGTCTTTTATCAACCATTAAATTGAAATATTTATGAATAGGCCTCTAATTAACCTTTCCTGAAAGGATTACGTACTAGGGTTGGAACTAGCCGGGTTTTTGGCGGCCGTTGTAATCAAAACCAGCTAGACCGGCGTCTCTGTAACCTTCAGGATAAGGACGCCAGCTGGTCAGCTTAGACTGTCAGACATCATTCGATTTCTTGATCTCTGCATAGCATGCGGTAGGTCTACCGGTGCTCCTGATAAACAAGAGTTCCCAATGAAGCGCACCGTATCTGATTTTAATCAATTTCTAACAAATTTGATCTTCAATAAAATGATTAGACAATTATTTATACTTTGATGATACATTTTGTACGAGTTTATAAAAAATTTGCCACCAATGCGTGTATGTTCAAGATATGGAATAGTTTTACGATAGGCTAGGAAACACACAATTTTTACAAAATTCATTTAGGCTAGAATATCCGATTCTGGAAACTTTTTTGAGACAATGTAGGGATTGAAGCTGCATATGAAAGTTAATAATTGCTTATAGATTTGTAGACCTAACACAGTTAATTAGTGTCAAGCCAAATGTAAGAACTTGCGAAGATCAGAATCCTTCAACAAAAGCAGCTGAGACTTCAGCAGTTTATTTATTACCTAAACGTATTAACGTACTTCCGAAAAATCTTAGAACACTATTCTCTAAAAAACAACAAAAAAATGTAAATTTCCTTATGAGCTGTGACGGATACTCTGAGCATTATAACTGCTTCGTCATCGCTAACTATCAGCAATTCTGTATGTAGTATGCATTGTGTAAGCGTCAATGGTTGGGTGTACGGCTTACAAAGTGCAACACTCAGCCAGCTATCAGATAAAAATGAATGTTCTCTATTTCACATTCATTACACTTTCCTATCGCTTCGACCTTCGGAAGTCATCATATCGTAGTCATTGCTGTGTTGTTGTGATAACAAGGGAAAGAAGACATGTAGATTATTGAGAAGCGGTTTGACCTTGGGAAGCCATTGTCTATATGTTCCTAACCCAACATGTTGTTGTGAAAGCTACAAGGCACCCAACAATTGTCACAAATGATGTATGGTAGAGGTAGGAGCGAATGCAGTGACACTAAGGTCGAAGGCAGCGGTGAAAGGGTTAATTAGAATAACCGACCAGCCGGCGCATGAGTAGCCGGTCGGTCAACCGGTCATCAAAATTTATGACCGGGACCGGGCCGGCGCTGCTAAAAACCGGCCACGCCCACCACCACCCGTCCAGTTCCAACCCTGCTACGTACACCGAAACACATAAAATGTGAAGTAAGGTCTCGTCAGTCGTAGTTTACAGTCGCAGTCGTAATGTCCGGTCGTAGTCGTTTATAGTCGTAGTCTATAGAAATTCATTCCCTTCTTCCCTGGAGATACATGTATGTCATTAATCTGCAGCACATTCTGAGCGTTTAATCTACTAGTAGATTTTATTTATCCACAAAACTGGGAAAACATTCATATCATTCTCCAAAAGCGGACAATGCATAGCTATGGAGTCGTGAAATAAATATGTCGACTCAATTCACATCAAAAGATCAACTCGCTCGGAGAATACATTGTTACTCGAAGATCCTAAACGTTTATCTCCCGAAATCAGTGGGATAACAATATACTTAATATTGTCCATTGCGTCTATTGTCGATGTTCTTAATAACGATCAGACAATTGGAGTCATGAAATTAGTCGGTATACATTAAACTCAGATATTTATTGTGTTTGCATTTCGGTAAATACAAATTCATTGAGCTTTTCATTCTTCGAGGAAGCAGCACTAAGTAAAGTGAATAAAGATCAAGAATAGATACAATCAGGTTATTTAGATTAGTTAAATGCATGCTGTATTGCTGCATATGTTCTGCTGTTGATAAACAAATTGCGATCAGGAGAATATAGAATTAAAGTGATTTCGCTTTAGCAGCAGAGCTAGCTCCTTTGATAGTCACTTCATTTTTAGACCGAATCTTCATTTAGTGATTTTGTGAACTCAAGATATTGCTGTTCATTTCAGGCACAACTTTTCCAGGTTTTCTCGACTTTCTTTTAAGACGTCTTCACTTCACTTTCATCACAGTCAGCTTTTCCTTAGCAGAATTCAACTTACAAAATATTACACACACTATCAGAATCAAGGTCAGTTGCCAGACAATCCGAAATAGACAATTTACCTTTAACATGACTTATTGTGTAATACACGACAAAGGACCGAATTAATCCCTTCTTCTCAATGCGCTAAAAACCACTCGACAGTCTGAAGCGCTCTTGGCGCCTATCACCCAGTCAAAATATTCTGCACCCTTCCTTGATGGCATTCTCTCCGTTCATCAGTTCATATAGCCGTCAGGATGCCACAATTCCCAGTGACCGTCTCCTTTGCATTTTTGTCGCTCATTCCATTACATTGATAAAGGAAGAGTAATGAATTCAGCTATGTCCTTTGGTTTACACTGCCTCGATCTCGAATCTCTCAGGGGTGCGGTGCATATATATCACCGCCTACACTCTAGAAATCAGGTGTTAATCTTCGACACTACAGCAGCAGATGTAATTTCAAATGGAGGTCGTTTGACGCACTGTCCCTAGAGTACGATATCCATCAATGGCCACCGCGCTCACTGAGTTACTGGATGTCTCTCTACATCGGATTGGGTGTCTCAGTCCGAGCTTGATATCCTTCTATCTCAAAGACAGATGTGGACAGTCAGCTCTTCTTATCTTCCATTTGTAAAGGGGTGAACCCTCCAGACTGCAATGCTAATGAAGTGGCTCAATCTACAGACAAAATGTCATAGCCATCGAGCAATTGGCAGCATGTTAATGCATCTCAACTTCTGCTGAAAAGTGCGAGTTTTTCCCCAAGCTTGCTATCTTTGAGATGTGTGATTAGAAAAACACGTGTGCAATTATCTGCTTTATTTTAAAATGAAGGAATTGTGGCGATTCTTTTTTGTTGCAATTCACATCAACCTGCAAGTAATCAAGACAATGCATTATCTTCCTGCTTACTTGGTCAGCTCCGGCATAAGACATCGACTTGCATCTGATAGCACTTCTAGTAAGCCGATGAGCTCATTCCATCTAATTCTGGGATTTCAACTTTCTCCAGGAAAGAGCACACGTAAAGATCTAAGACGTGATGATCCTCAAAAAGCTGATGTATACGATCGCCAGAAATGGAGGAGAATCATCAGGCGAAAGCTGTCCAACGCACCATCTTCTGGACCGCAAGGACGTAAAATGAAAAGGACGTGATGAGATAGTGGGTGTTAATTAACCTTCAGCATAACTGACTATTGTTCATGAATACCCCACTGTCTGTTGATCTGCTGACTTAAGAACTGCTCAGTCATGATATTCTTACTTAATCCATGCATGTAAAATTTGAGTGACATGCCTTGTTTTCTTACTCCTTGCTTCGCTTTTTGTAGGTTGCGCCATCTGTGGTTGAGCCACAGGTTTGAGGGAGCGACATTAGGCTGCGTCGATTCTAATTTGCGCGGGTGCGAAATCTGCAAATCGTCTGGTTTTGCGCAAGTCGAGAGGCAAAAGCTCTATGCCCTTCCTGACGGTGTGCATTCACTTCATTCTCAGACCGCCTCGGATGCTAGGTCCCGGTATCTCGAGATCGGCCACTCTCCAGACCACTTGCGGCATCCAAAGCATTCACACCAAGCATCCTTCATATATCACTAACTCACACATGTACGTGGACGGGTGCTGTTCTTACTGGTGAACAAAGAGCCGCAGATATCATTATGTCGAACTAGCTTAGCAGTTTTTGATACAAAAGGCTTCGGACGACTGAGCGCGGTAATCAGTACATGTACACAACAAAGCATGTTTTCCTTTCAATATTTTGCAATGCAGTTTTGAGAAAATCAAATTTGCTTCATTTTAAATTCTGCATGTTACTGCAACGTTTGAGAATTGCAATTATCCTTGAACTCTAGATTGTATTGGAGATGATGCTGCGCACAAAAATTACTGCTTCCACATTTCATCAATTGTTGATGAAACAAATTTTGACCATTTTATTTTGTTGTTTATAAGTTGAAATTATTGAAATAATATTATTTTTCAGTCTTTCTACGGACAAAAATTAATATGATTTGTCAAAATATATTTCGCCGATCTGGCCTTGCCAATTGCGATATTAGGAAATCCTAAGTCAATTTTTTTTTGAAATCAAATGCTACATCATTTGAAATCTCTATACTGATTTACAAATTATCACTTTCATTATCGATAATTATCGATATCTAGCAATTATGCACATTCGGGAGATATGTGCTATACATCGATAATGAAAGTGATAATTTTTAAATCAGTGTCGAGATTTCAAATGATGTAGCATTTGATTTCAAAAAAATTGACTTATGATTTCGTAATTATATTAATCGTAATTGGCAAGGCCAATCGTAATCGTATATTTTGACAAATTATATTAATTTTTATGCGTAGAAAAACTGAAAAATAATATTATTTCAACTTATAGACAACAAAAAAATTATATCAATTTTTTTTACCAGATCAACAGAAATAACAAAAAATGACTGACCGTTAAGAATCTAAATATAATACATTTTTAGCGGCTTACCCACGGCAGGAAGTCCGGGTGTCAGTGGATCCCCTCCACCTCCACTCATTCGCATATTCCCGAAGATCGGAGCGTCACCAGGGAGGAGCCAGCCTTTTGGATATACTTCAGATTGGTTCCAGGCGAAATTAGAGGGATCGGCATAAATTATGGCACCAATGGCCCCTGCCTCTTCTGCTCTCTTTGCGATACCTGCTCGATATCCGCCTCCAATACGAGCAATTGCTATCCGGCCTTTCACTGAGATGTTGAGCTTTCGCAGGATGGTGAAATCAGATGCTTTCCCGTAGTTTACGTATACAAATTCACCCTAAAGGTAATGTATTTGAAACAGCGAGAGAACGATGAGTTATGAAAATGACTATGCCTACATAATTATCGTTTCTTTCTTACAAAAATCTTTGTAAAAAACACTACATCACTTATACCTACATTCTCAGGGTGTCCGCGCAAATTTGAACGAAAATTTCCACGCTTTCTGCAAGGAAATTTTACTCGAATTCACGCGTCAAATTTGAGGGAAAAATTCTGTGGAAAATCTACCCGAAGTTCTATGCCTATAGAGTTTGCATATCATGAAATCAACATTATTGCCGAAAAAGATTTAAAGGTGACCTGAAATGGGTTGAACTTTTTAAGGTGCAGGTGATTCGAAAAAATGCATAGTATCAAGCTACATTACATTTCAAGAGAAAAAATGAAAATGTAATCAGTCGCAACAAATTTAAAGCGATCGGATTGGGGAGAACAAAATAGAGTAAGAGTATAACAATCAATGACGAAAAATATATGACGCAGCAATGAAATGTAACAATTAACGGAATATTTGCAAAGTCTACTCTAAAATGACTGCTGACAATTAGACATCAATTGACAAAATGACAATTAGAATGACTGCTGAACATCGTGATCTCTGTGGCACAGTAGCTAAGTGCTTGGCCTTGCGATCTCCTGGCATACATGTCGAGCGCCGAAAGTATAACTGGAAGTCAGCAGGAAGTGCAAAAAACGCCTGAATATGTCATCACTGTCAAAGCCTCCAGTGAGGTTGTAGTGACGTCTAAGTTTCGTTCATTGAACAACACTGATCTCAGGATGAGGTGATGGAATTAGTCTCTCACTCAAAAAAACTCCAAAACAGCACATAACAAACATCCAATTGATCAGACAATATTATTTTGAATTAATTAGGATAATATTTGATCATTACTAAGGTGTCCAAATTCATTTGATGTCATTAAACATTATCTTCCGTTGAAACACTTTCCGTACCAACATTGCTTTCAAACATTTTTCAATGGTTGTGATTCACAGTCTGCTGAAAACATGACCAGCTTAATGCTCTATAATTGTCAAGCTTCTGCAATTCGTTTCTGAAAGACGAAGTCGACACACAGTGTAGGCGACAAGTTTTTTGCTATTTTTCATTTTGCGTTTTGGCCGTTCGAAATCTGTGAATTATTCGTTTCAAAATAAATTTTAAAAGAGCTGCCTTCGTGAAAAGAATGAATTTTTCCATCTCTTTAATAAAATTTGGAATATTCTCTCTGCCTTCCCAAAAACTCGAAAATGGTGCTTGCAGAACTTTCTCCTCTTGAGACAAATTAGTATTTCTAAAACTTGAAAACAGGTTTAGTTATTTTTTCCGGTGCTCACATCGCAGTGCATACTCCATGCACATTCAGTTGAATAAGAAGCGAGCTCCGAGACTGTCATAATTTGCATCTAACAAATTACGTTTAAACTTCATCACTCTGTCACTGGGGGTTTGGACAATTGTTTTTGGCTGGAGAGATGTGATTCTTTTGCTCCTGACTTGCAATGACACTCTTGGAACTCAACAGCATGACGAAGAGACCATAAGGTCGATGTTAACCACTGTGGCACGAAGGCCAGGTCCAATAAAGCCGATTTAGAGCTCTTTTTCAGTCATAGTAATTTAATGTAACTGATAAATATGTAGAAGTACTCTTTTATCATCCCATTATCTGACATTCGAATTGACAGGAGTTTTGTGAATATACCGGTGCGTCATACTGACCAAAACCGAGATGTCAGCAAGTGACTTAATAATTCAGGTACTCAGCCAAACATATGCACCGGTACTTCAACAAAATGATTGTCGATGATCAAAGCAGGAAAGTTATCATCTGTCATAGTTAGTAGATTACCATTTTGAGACTACTGTGCTTAAGTTCATATTTTTTTCAACACTGCGATGGGAAGCACTCCAGGTGAACAAAAGGAAGATCAAAATCCTTTCTTGTATTAAGAGCATGTGATTCATGAGTTTCATGACAGCCGGTTGCATTCCTGGCATTTTCTGCATGTCAAATATCGATACTACAAGATACTACTGTATGCCAGTAGTCTGAAAGATAGTAATAATATGTAAATAGCAATAACTTACTTTCACTGTTCCGTTCGGGGAATACGCGTTGTACGGAAAATAACCCTCGATATTTTCAGAGCTTGATGTTGCTTCAAATTTCAACGTTTTCGATTTAAATGCGGAAACAGAGTTAGGCCTAGTTTTGTCGGCATACGAAAGTTGTACTGTATATTCATCTTTGAATACTTCATCGAAATTGTCATGCTTCCATACATTATAAATCTTTGTAGCTAAATCAACGTTAGGAGTGGTTCCAGCCGGGTGCACTTTCTTGGTGAAGAGTTTCATCATCGTCTTCATTTCATCTGCGCTCACTTGAGCTTGCATCTGCTTACTGAGTTCAGATTGATAATCATGTCTCCATTTAATTTGCTTTCCAAGACATTTCTTACAATACGAAGTCAGCTTCACACCTGTGAAATAAAAGAGAAAAATGCCCATTATTGTTAAATATTTATAGACACTATTATTGACATCTAGCGCCATTCATTATGGCAGCCGCAGACGCCGTGTTTCCAAAAGACTCATCAGTGCGGTTCAAGTAGCGCTTTTTAGCAAACTGCATGAGTAAGTGAACTGCGCACATTCAGTGTAACCTGATTACACTGTTTCGCATATTGCTGACACATTAAATCCTTCCAACACTAATTTCTCACAAGTAATGCACGGAAATATAAGTTTTTCCTTTACATTTTTCCTTCTGTTGTTCACTACTTTTCAGTTTTCTTAAGCAATTAATTGCTATGTTATTTTTTATAAGGTAAATGATCGAAGGTTGCCGAGGAAAATGTTGCAAGACAATGAGGTACGTGAAAGATATTTGACGATGCGTCTTTGGAATGGCCTTGTGCACTCGCATTGAGAGAAAAGTACGGAGGCAAAAGTTACACTTGTGTCGGTGGTTTGTTGCTTATGGAGCAAGTCTGACTTGTACACTAATTCTCTGAAGTTTTTGACACTCTTGGTTCTAGGAAAACGTGTACAAGCTAGAAGATGCGCAAAAATTATTATTCCAAATTTTACTTCAAGAAAAACTGCAAGAAGCTTAATGACTGAACTATATACGTATACATTCCAAATTCTGATTGACTGATATGCAAAGAACTTTACATTGGGTCTGACAACAAGCGTCCTCCTGGATAGTTTGCGAATAAAATCTGCTGCTCATAGAATTTGTCAGCTTTTCTCTCTCTTTCTCAGGTAATCTCTCTTTGCAATAGTGGTGTGCTCTTTCACAATAATTGCTTTCAATATAATTGCACATTACTAAATATGTTACCCAGGTTTCCCTCGGGTCCACATCCGGTGATAACTTATCATTGAAAACTAGATTTTTACTCACTTCATAGAATCACTTCTTTATCACTTCCTAGAATTTTGCCATAAAGCATTACGAATTCAATTATTTTTCTTTCCTCATCAATTGAACAATAATCGATCCACTTTCATAGACATCTGTGCAACTCACGAGAATATATGCGTTTTTTATTGTTATTCATTTCTTCCATCTATTTGGCAAAATTAACACTTATATTTGCCACCTCACATGCATATCATTTTGTTTTTGCGATTGGATTGATTTTACTATCTGATCATTCACCTTCAATCTGATAATAGATTTGATTATCTATAGAAGTTCGGTTTACCCCACATCACTTAATTAGTAGTGCATCAACAAAAAATTCTCAAATACTTGCTGAAATAAATAAAAATGATTTCTACTTGAGTTTTACGGAAAGCTTCGTAATTTTGAAATTTCCAAAAAATTATGACATCGTAGAAACGGATTGCTATGTAAAAAGAATTGAGAGATTGTCGGGAAAACAAGAGAAGTCAGACTACGATAGGCAGGACATGTAAGAAGACGAGATGAAATGCCATACAAAGGGGCATGTGGGGTAGCTGGAGGGGACGAGTGGAACGACCGAGCGCGATGGAACAAGACGCGCCGAGGTCGAACCGACGAAGAAGACAATGATTGCCACATCGTGATTGAAGTAGACGTGGATGCTTTGCAGGCGGGGAGACATAGGATGCTTCGGAGCATGGTCTTCCAAGGGTTTTGTTGTGCAGATTCTAGGTCGCGATGCAACAGTGCAACGTCCGCGCATGCTAACGCTACTATGATGACGGGGAGCCTCCTTGAGCTCCGGCGCGCTGACAGAATGAAGCCGCAGCTGCCGTAAAGACAGCATTGAAGGATGAAGTCCTTGCACTATTCCTGAACTTGTGCGATAGAGTTATGTAGGACCACGATGATAGCTTTTTTCGAATCATAGTGCGTCTTGTCCCTCGCGCAGTCATGAAAAATTGCATGAATAAATCCAGTGCACTATAGATTTAAAAAGTAAGTTTGTTTTCAAACCCTAGCTGTGGTGCATATCTGAAATTTCTTTAAAAATTGCACTCACCAACGATCAGACCGATTAGGAATAGAAGAAGCACCAGGAGGAAAACGATAACACAACCTTTTCTGTCACTGAAAAGGCCTTTTGCTTTCATTCTTGGCATGTTGAAATTTCTTGAAAGAGAAAGCGCTCGTGACGAGGCATCATCACCCCATGACTTTGGTGGACTGCAGTTAGAGAGGCTACGATTGTCCAATAATGAAGGAATGCCCGCGAATTGAGGATCATGTGGATCATTCATCTCTTCAGTATAAAACGCAGCCGATTTCGTTCCCAATTCTGCATCCAAGGCCTGATGATGGTGGTCAACTGAAGAGCCGATTCGGCTACGCAGTTGCAATTCGGTGTTGTCGGCAGAATTCGGCAAGTCGGTTTGCGCATCCATCTGTAAAGCATCTCACTATTAATATCATCCATGCCAAATTCTGGGGCATTCATATCGAACAATAATGAAATGAATATTTCTAAACATGAGTGGTCACATTTCTGTACACCTGCAAGGTAACTGCGAAAGCATGGATAGTCCCTCTGACGATTATTAAAAACAGCAACCATGGAAGCGCACTTAGTTAATTCCTAATTTTTTCGGTTATCTTGTTTGTCATTGCAACTTTATATACTCGCATAACATGCACGTTAGCATATAAATGCATCTGTCTGAAAAACATGAAAAACAGTCAAAACGCTACCTACATCAATTCATACTTTTTCAAAAGCATGCACAGGATTTAGTTGAAGGAATTGTTGAATTGGAGCTTGGGGTGGTTTACAGAGTGCCCTGCTCACAACCGGATTGCTCCTGGTCCTACGTCGGAGAATCTTGTCGCACGATGGAAGACCGCAAGAAGGAACATCTTCGAGCGGTGAGGCAAATGGATATTGACAGGTCTGAGATAGCAAGACATGTACATGAAGACCATCACAATGTAGATCTCAACATGATGGAGATAATTGATAGAGAAGTGGTTTAGAGGAGTGTTATAAAAGGAATCGTTGTGGTCTCAGACTTTTGCTTCTTCCAACAAATTTCATATCGGCACTGTGTGGAATAAATGATTCATTCTTTCCTTCATTACATATACTTTTAACTTATTTTCTTACTACTATCTTGATGTCTGAAGAAGTAATGACTTATTTTGTTATTTTCTGTGAATGATTCATTTTATTTGTCTTTGTTGAATATGGCGTGATGTGATCGACTACTAATCATGAACTCCAACACGGCAGCTACATTCATTCGCCTGACGACGGCCGCCTGTGTCGCCCGAAAGGCCTTGTGATTTCCAACAAAGATAAAGTGATAAGTAAACATCGACGCTTTGTGGCTTCCCATGATGAGAATTATCAGAAATTAGTTGCTGTTTAGGAACAATTAATGTGCGATCGAACATCAAATGGAACTAAGACATATCAATGGCGCAAAGCACTGTGCAGTAGATTTCAGGAATGGAGCAACGAAGTGATAAGAGTACAGACCCTCACTATGTTCCACTTCAACCGACAAAGCCGGAAATAAGTTGCCTGACATTTTATCTAGTTCCTCTCAATCCTAGATAGCAAGGTTCAAAACTACGAACAGGGATCCTTATTCGAAAGAATTTACAGAAGCGAAGTTCAAGCCGTGGAAGATTGTGGATCATATAGTCTGTAGACCCCACAAAATGCTTTCGTGGATAGTAAAACCGGAGATACATCTTCCTGACTGGAAACAAATTTTCGGAAACTAAGCACCATAATGATGCTGCGGCTCGTGATGTATTGTAATCAATAGGAGCTAACTTAGTAACACAATTCCAGACATGAATGGATTATTACAATTTAATCATCAATTGTTTATTTAGAGGAGAACAACGGTCTTTGCGCTGGTCGAGCAGACGGTAAAATTAGGCAATCCTCCTATCACGTCGACTCAACATGTAATTGCAAAATGTAAACTAAACAAGGCAAATTATGATACGAATTTGCTGTAGACTCACTGTCGAATACTGAACGTTTATGCAACCTCCTGGTAGAGACCTAAACATGCGCATGCCTCAAACCTCAGACATTTTTCAGAAGCGTTCAGCTATGGTATGTGCTGAACGCTAGACTCAGTTTCCATTTATTACTGTTCTGATATTGTCTATATTCAGATCAGCAATAAATGGAGAATATAGAATATTGCTCAATGTAGCACCAACTAAGGAACCCTAGGATTCATCAGTAATTCTAGAAAGTGGGATCAACATAACCTTAAACTGGCGAAGGTGTAATATAATGAACAAACTTTGTTTTTACAAACGATCTTTTTTAGCAGACAAGAAGAGCAGTCACTGCTCGTCACCAGCCTGATGTTGCTTTATCACGTATCTTCAAGCAGATGGTAATTTGAGACAAAATATATTCGAAATTCGAATTTATCAGCCGCTCTCGTCTACACACCTATTCCACGTGTGTGACGCAGGCGACCAGGCAAATTTTTGCTGCCAGGTAAAAAATAAATGAATGTAGAAGGAGATGCAATTGAAATATTCTGAGTCTTGTCTACGTTCAATGCTAAAATATAGGACAATTTTGATCGATGAACAAGTTTGTGCATTTTAATACACAATTGGCAGTTTGGACAATTTGTGAAAGATCTATATAGTTCACCAATATTGTAAATTTAGTGAATTTTTAGATGAATTTAGTTTTTTATTATCAAACAACATTAAATATGATATGTTGAGATTATTAGCCGTAATTGACGCTTCAGAAACATTATATATATATATTATATATATATATATATATACATAAGATCAAATAATAGAACAAATCAAAATGGTAAATAACCAAAAAAGCACTCAAGGAAAAGTCAGAGGTATTAAAATTCCCGACCGGTTTCGTCCTGATCTAAGCAGGCTAGTCACGGGAATGAAAATGATTTATTCAAACTCAAATATACATAAAATGAAACATAGAAATTATTCTATTTTTAACTGAGGTCATAGTAAAGAAATGAAATCAGTCTCCTTCTTCTCACGATCTATGCGACTGGAATATACATTCATTTGGTAAATGGGAGCCGCTTCAAACTTCGAAGTGAGATGTCTAGCACAATGAGCTATGTGCTTGCTCATATTGAGAATTCTATACTCTTCATGGTCAATCTGCTGCCGATGGATAGTCAGACGATTGCGAAAGATATCTCCCGTTTGACCTAAATAGAAATCTCTACACGCATTGCACCTTATTGCATAGATAACATTTTTAGATGTGCAAGTGAGATTCCTATTTATAGTAAACAACCAGGTGCGATCACGATTACCCACCTTAAACTGTATTGTTCTTCCTAATATCAAAGTGGGACAACATTTACACCTTGGTTCCCCACAAGGAGAAATACCTTCAATGGTCTTCCTATTGTTGTTACTAAGGATTCTAAGCAGAGAAAGCGGTTGTTTGTAAGATCTGAAAAAGCGCATGTTCTGGAATGGATCAATTAAGCACAAACTTTGAGTGACCGGTTTAATGACTTGTGAATACACGTTAATACAAAATTAATTTTCTTCACCCTAAACTGCCCAAACCACCTTTCTTCATCAGAAAAAATTCTTCTTTTGCGGGAAGTTGTTTTTCAATGTCATAACACACAATGAAGTATTTAAAGATAAATAAGTGTTGCAGAACTATAAGAGTGAGTTTGTGTTTTATAATGAACGATGGGCAGTTCAGCCAAATGTGCATTATAACAACTAAACTGATTTTTTCAACTCTTGATAGCTCTGTTTATGCAGAACCAACCCAACTCGGACAAAATTTACATCAGGTATCACACACTGTGTAAGTTAAAGAAACTGTTTTGTGGTTGGTAATGCAATGCAATGATGTCAAATTTTTGGTATAATATAGGCTTAATTATGGCATAATTTGGTGATGGCATGATGTAGCATACAAATTCATTTGACAGCACATCTACTTGGATCAAAGATGCCATCCATCATCCTGTTGAATTCTCGTGATTGTCTCATTGAACATTTATGGATCCAACCGGTAATCCTTTCAATAATTCTCCTAGTAGGCCCAATTTCTTCGGTTTTGTACAGCAATTTCATCGATCTCCTGTAATATCGGCAACGAACCAAGTTTGCAATTCCTGTGTAGGTAATGGATCATGGATGTCATGCTCTTCTCTTCAAGAAGCGATCAAAGCTATGGTTGTGAATATGTAAATATGTGAATATGTAGAAAAAATTATGTCTAGTAATGTTGGCCTACTCAATATTCTGCTAAATATTCGAATATATATATATATTAAAAAAATTCAAATGTAGTCTCAAGATAAAATTGTTTATTCACGAATTTTCGTCTACGACTTCATCAGGTGAACGAAGTAAATGTACTATGTGTATAATTTATCTTTATTATTAAGTCTCATGGCGATTACTTATGATCATAAATATATATATATCGAAGTATATCAAGTAGATATTGTTCTAATAATTGTTTTTAGAGTGCTCAATACTATTAGCAATAATAGAGCATTATAAATTCAGGAAAGTTAGATCAAGTTCACTGCATGTTACTATATTAGTTTCACGGATGGCGTACAACCGATCATCAGACCGCAGTGAACAAGAAGAAATTTCTACAGAAAAAACTAAAGATACACTATGAAATTCAAATGTTCAATGTATACATGTAGATTGTGGCTTGAGGCTTGATAATAAAAATTTTCTTCGATGTCTACACTTTGAGACGATTTCATTTTTCTTATTGAGGAGATTGCTTTCTTTTGAAGTAGCTATAAAATATTTCTCTGAGAGACAAAGATTGCAATACCGATCAGCGCAGGAATAGGGCTTGCTATGATGTACAACTTTCCATTTAATTTCACAGTTTACACTTTGGTCATTGAGAGTCCATACATATTTTGATAGTGAAGTTTCATTCTTATAATATTTAGCAGAATATTGAGTAGGCCAACATTACTAGACATAATTTTTTCTCCTTCATATTCACAACCATAGCTTTAATCGCTTCTTGAAGAGAAGAGCATGACATCCATGATCCATTACCTACACAGGAATTGCAAACTTGGTTCGTTGCCGATATTACAGGAGATCGATGAAATTGCTGTACAAAACCGAAGAAATTGGGCCTACTAGGAGAATTATTGAAAGGATTACCGGTTGGATCCATAAATGTTCAATGAGACAATCACGAGAATTCAACAGGATGATGGATGGCATCTTTGATCCAAGTAGATGTGCTGTCAAATGAATTTGTATGCTACATCATGCCATCACCAAATTATGCCATAATTAAGCCTATATTATACCAAAAATTTGACATCATTGCATTGCATTACCAACCACAAAACAGTTTCTTTAACTTACACAGTGTGTGATACCTGATGTAAATTTTGTCCGAGTTGGGTTGGTTCTGCATAAACAGAGCTATCAAGAGTTGAAAAAATCAGTTTAGTTGTTATAATGCACATTTGGCTGAACTGCCCATCGTTCATTATAAAACACAAACTCACTCTTATAGTTCTGCAACACTTATTTATCTTTAAATACTTCATTGTGTGTTATGACATTGAAAAACAACTTCCCGCAAAAGAAGAATTTTTTCTGATGAAGAAAGGTGGTTTGGGCAGTTTAGGGTGAAGCATAAGAGTATCTGGCTTATCTTTGAGCATGCAATTCTCTAACAGAACAACAGCCATTTTGAAAAAATCGTTTCCGAGCGTTTTCAGAATGCTGCTTATCAACCATGGAAATTAGCGATACAATAGAGGGTCCATCGTATTTAATTCGAAAGCAATCAGAAGTATAAGACATCAATCTTCGCAAATTCCTCATTGTTAGTAAAAGGAATGCAACATATCCATGAGTTAACGTCGATCAGCGTATCGAATCAACACTGTTAAATTGGACAGCGAGCAAAGCAAAAATAAGGTTCCGAGAAATTTTCATTCAGAACCAGCATCCAAAGGTCTTGAATGAGCAAATGAGATAGACTATGGAGCAAATGGTCACAAAAAATTAATGAAACAAAGAATATTCCTAGCAACTCAACATTTCGGTGCATATGACATGTCCATCTGCTTGTTCTTAAAGAGATTCCAAATATGCATGTATCAGCATATTGAATTTCGCACAGGCAGATGTGTGTCATATCTTTATCGAAGGAGAATTTATTCTATTTCAGTTAAAGCACATTTCTATCAGTATCAACCTTAGAATGAAGGCAAAAATTATGCAATAAACACAGTATTTTCTTCATATAATTCTACTCATGAATTAGCGCAAGTAATCTGTGACAAAGACATGAATTTTTATAGAAACTCAAACTGAAGATGCCATAGTTCAAATAAAAGTTCAGATGATACTCTATAAGCATGTTTAATATGGTGTACATGTAGAGTATGATTAGAACTTCTAGGTCGATTAATTCGGTAGTTTATATATTCAAACCGACGGATGTGGAAGCTGATGAATTCTCGGAAACATTTGAATTGAGAACCGCATTAACTTCAGAAAAACTGCAATAACAAGAAGGTGAGATTCAATAAAGAAGCGTGAATAATATGGAAAGTTATTCTCGCACTTATGTAAGTGGTACCTTACATGCAAATGACTGTTAGGCCCTATTATGCTTGATACTTGTCACTCAAAAAAATTATTTACGAGGCTGAGGTAACTGAAAGATTAGAGGTTCTGATGACTTACGCAGAGAAAGCCATGAGGATTATTCATAATGTTGTTATCAGTATAATAGGTATTCTATGAAGCCAGAAGGGCAAGAAATGTTGCACCATTTTCTTGCCCTCCTGGATTGATAGAATACTTAACCTGCCAAATCAATGGCAACTGTCCAATAACCAGTGTCATTACGCGAATATTTTCATGAAAGTTTATCATTTATCATGCCCTAGGCAAGATAAGAAGTATTGTCCTGCGACACTTTTCATATTATGGCAGTTTATCTTCACAGATTTATAATACCTCCCATCTAGATCATTTCGATGTCACATAAAATGCATGCATATACATAAATAATAATAAAATAAATAAATAATCTCTTTATTGCTTCACAGTAAGTATTCGGTGAACGCATATACACGTAAATCTTTACTTAATCAGAACCAGATTAATGGTTTTAGTCCTCACTTGCTCCACCGAATTCAATTTTATACTAAAGAATGCTGAAAGTAGAAAGGAAAGGGGTGATATTGAGTAGCTTGAAAAATTGAAAACAACCGCAATCAGATGCATGATGTGGTCCTCCACGTACCCGGACAGACCGTTCAGAAGACAATGAAGAATTCCTTAGGGTAATATGAGTAACTGCAATCAGATTAATCTCGATGGGAGGAATTTTGGCATCGTCACGAACAAGCGTGCAAAATCATGGAATTAGAGAAGAAATTTTAGAATTTTTACAGGTACCAATAAATCAGAAATTCACCCCGATTAAATAATTTTTTAAAAAACACAACAATGAAATTCAAAGCTAAATGAAATTATTCTTGTGGTGTATATTTTCAGATTCTTGACACTTGCTAGGTTATATACAGGTGGAAAGATTGAAAACCTCTACGCAAACTGTTTATATATCGTAACGCCTAACATGTAACAAGCGATATTTCAGAAAGTATATATATTGTAAAGTTTGTGTATTTGAACTCCGTATTTTAGAATTCATTGTGCCCAAATCGCAAATCGAAATGCTCATCAAAAAAGACAAATAAAATTCAACTTCAGATTCTAATTATCAATCGAATGCATTTGTTCTGGTTGAGAGGTTAAATAGTGCAAAAGAGTGAAAAAAATCTTTTCCTCTCCTTTCATTTAGATTTACTCATCTAGCTAAGCGAATGACTTAAACTTACAAAAACATAAAACGACACTGGTTTCTGAAAAAAGCTTATGAATAAAAAATAATACAGATGCATTGATTCGCCAATGTGACCACAATCAGAAACGGCAGCCGCCTGAACGTAATAAAATTTCTACTCATCATACAGCTTCAAAATCCGCCGAAATCCCAAATACCCACTTTTTCATACGAGTTATATTCATCGATATTTCATGATCTAATTTTGGCTAGGCAATTTTCTGAAGTATGAGTTCTTCAATAGAAAAAAAATCAAAATTCAAATGCGATTCTCAAATTCTTAACTTTAAAAACACGTTCACAGACAGCTAGCAATAATGCGGAACTGTCTGTAAATGTGTATCAGTGAAAGCATTTCAGATACATGTAGAAGAGAAGCAGTTTGCATTGTTCATTGACATGTACAATTACATGTGCATGTAGTTTCTAATCTGGGCCCGGATTTTAATTTTTTCACATAATTTGACATTTTTCGGAATTTTACATATCTTGCTGTTGAAACTTTTCTAAGTTGCCTAAAACAACTTACAGTCGCAAAAATCCAAATAATAGAAGCAATAATTTTTAGGAAAAGTGTGACGTAACTGATTCATACTCATATGACGCAAGCTATACACTTCGGTTTCTATATGAATTACCGAGTATATACTTGCAAAACGGAAAAAAAGTTTTTTAGTGACACCTAATAATTTTCGGATACCCTACCTCCTAATCTACTAACTCCTACCCTACCTTCTACTCCCTGCATACTTACTATCTTAAATATTTTATAAAATCATAAACTTCTTCAATATGAGAAAACCGACTCTGAATCAGCATCACATAACAAATGCTTCCAAAAGAAACATCTATAAAATCTCATGTGAAATACGCTCTGCAATTTACATCAGACAAATGTTGAAACCAGAATTCCTGAGCAGGATCGCTACCTCGAGCAAAATTCTGATTGTCGAATTGTAGTGCTTAACATGAGGACACGGATTTTGAGCTTTTTATAATGAATGTGTTTATAAGTACACACATTCATTGGCAAGCTAACTTCACCATATGACTTTGAATATGTGCAAAGCATGCGACGCAAAACGAAGAAATCAAGCCCAAAAAGTTGGGTCGACTGCTGACGACTTAATCCCACTGTTCTTTTCAAATCGACTACTGACTTTTTGGAAAAGTCATAACTCATAAGTAAACAGAGAGCAACCTGTTATGCAGTCCACAACTTGTTCAGCTATTTGAGATTTCATAAGCTAGCTCTGGCCATTCCGAGCACTGCTGATGAATCCTTGTAGGACGAAGTGCGCGTTTGTGACTGCCAAGGAACTTTGTGCTCATGATATTGAAGTCTTTGGACACCTTTCCATTCGACAACCATACGAACTGGCACTCATCAATTTGCTAGATTTCGAGATCTTAATTAAGAACAGCATATTCAGTCGGTTTCGAAGGAGCGGCCGACTTATAAACACACCTTGTTTATACTCGGAAGCACATTAGGCACGGAGCCTTTCTTCCAATGTGACCGAGCTGCTATTTATCTCACTCTCACTCTTTTTGTGCTGAGTGCCTAGCAAGAATGAAAAATGTACCTATTTTAAAAAGCCCTTGGTTTGACCTGATCAAGGTTTGAACCAAGGTCTCCAGGTCGCAGAGCGAACACTCTACCACAAGGCCACAGCGCCGGCAGACTTGTAAGTGGGTTGGGCTTGAGCATGATATTTTGAAACTAACACGGGGCCGGGCCGGGTCTGAAAATTCATCGGTTCCATTTAACCAACATGTAACGGTCCATTTGTTGCTTTTCTCAATGCTGATGGCTATAGTCAGAACTAGTCTCGATGGATCAGAAAAGCATTTTTTCATTGAGTAGTGTAAATTCAAGTCTGAATACTGACGAATCAGGACATTTACACGACTTCAAGCGTGCACGGTTAGCAAAATTATCTTAAAAGCAAATTGAGGAGCGAATTGAGAAATCGAAAATTTTTGGAATGAATCAAGTTCGTGAGACCAGTGTGAAAAATATTTCAGTTTGACGAAAGTTTTTGATACTGCGTTATTAAGTAGACAGTTGAAGTTCACGGGTGCTCTCTAATTCTGCTGAATTGCGCTTCCTTGACCTTGACCACTCGCGTGAAACAAAGGGAGAGGAATATCTCCTTGTCAATCTCCGGCCTGTTGATGTTCGACTTTTTCTCGCATAAAGATACAACAGTAAAGTAAGAATTCACAACAGAAATTTCTGCTAGCTAAATCACACATCATTTTTGTAAAGCTTGTGACAAAATTCAAAGTCAAAAATTTATAGATCAAAAGTCACATGTTCATGAAATTAATCATGATGGCATAACAAATACAGTATTAAAAATGCCTATGTATTATGTATGACAAAAGCATTAATTACGGACCGAACGGTTCTAGATGAGAGGGGCGGGTCGGGCCTGAGGATTTCCGATGCAGCGGGCCTGGGCAGGGCTTTGTCTGAGCGGGTCTTGGCCGGGCCTGAAAATTCAGGCCCATTTATAAGTCTGTGCACCGGTTAAACAGCAGGAGCGACCTACAGACCAGCATTTAATGCAGCCTTCAAAATGTGGAGATCCTCGCATATTGTTCAAACCAGAGATGGAACCGGCTCATGCTCGGCCCACCAGGCATTCGCGCGGGGCATGACTTTGATCAGGATGTCATCTATGAATATGATATTAACATTTAACAGCATATATTGAGCATTGTGATATTTTACTGCATCGTATCCGGTTATATCTGATATAATTCTAATTGTAGGCATACATTTCATTTCAGCATATCCGTTAACGTTGTATGCAATAAGAGCATGATTAATCAAATAATTTGAAAATTAATTATAGTGATACATTGAGAGTAATTCGTCAGGAGTAGCCTACCTAAGGACAGATTTGCCGCAATTGAAATATTCTGCAGTAAATAAATATTTTAGAAGGTAGCAAGCTTCGACAACAGAAAGTAATCGCACAATCAAAACAAAGTCATGCTCACGAATGTGACATGAAGAGAGCATTAAAATTTCTGACATGATTAGTTGAAGCTAGGCCGTAACCATGGATTATAATTATCTTTACCGACTCATACAAACTCCCACTCCGGCAGCATAATCAACGCAAGTCATCCATGGCACGTACAATGTGGTGACATCAAACTCTGGCAAAACATCAATGAGTTTCCTTCAGCTTTGGGATTTTTTCTGCATTTAGAAATGTATAATTAGCCTCAGGTTTGTTACTGTCGATCAGGTAGACATCGGACGTGTCAATGGTGCGAGTTTGTTATGGAACCAACCTCAGAGATAGTTCGGCGGAATTGAATTCGCCCTTTATATGTTAATATAACCCAACAGAAGGCCAAAGTTTGCTAAATAAATTGGAGATAAACTAGTTGACAAGGGACTCTGCAGTACATGCCACATTTTTCGAAGATACTGTCTTTTACAAGTAAAATCCTGTGATAAGTTAAGATTTTAAGGAGCATACGGTACAAAAGTAATGCCTTCACTCGCATTCCTTTTGCACCGTCAGCTTCGCCTAGTGAAGAAGGTGCGAAATCGTCTCCACCGCGGACTTCGGTTAGATTGGTTAGATTTCCACTCGCGACCCCTCGGCGAGTGCAGTCGGGGAACCAAGGGTATGGGTGTTTTTTATTGACTTAGCCGCTGTCATTCTCTTTAGATATCCAATGTAATGAGCAGTATTCCATGAGCATTATTGATAATGGGATATTCCCATAACGAATTCTACACAACTTTAATAATATGTAATATCATCTATAGTTTGCCCTATGATGGTGGGGTAAACCTTGTTCCTTTTGGTTCATTAAACACATGATCCTGTTCAAATGCTTCAAGATCTTATTATTTGATTTCATATTATTAAAATGCATACCATCAGGTCAATTCAGCTATCTTTTTAGCGTCTTGCTCTCTTCGCATTATGATGGTTATGATAAATATCACAAATTTATGCTGTTCAGCGCAGAATTTGGAACGCGGGCAGAAGAGTGGGTCGGACATTCTGGGACGGTTCGAACTCTGGTTCAAACCATGGAATGTCCAGTCCGCAGCAATTATAAGCGCTCCCCATTATCATGCCGGACAGCTGATTGGAGGCTTGTTTTATAATATCTGCTTGAACAGATTGCACTCGAAGATCTACCTTCTGCAATATATTTTTTGTAAATTTGATGAGTCAAGTGAGATAATGCTAAAGGAAATGTTAATACAAAATGATGCACAACAAATTCAGTCTTAACCAGTGTTTATCTTCAGGCGCACTAAAAGACGATGTCCTTTTGCATCTGAAGATAATCACTAAATGTGAATGCCTCATATTAATTGTGTGGCTGTTAGCATTACATATTAACATACAAGTAACATCAATTGACTCTTCTCCGAACCTTTGCAATAACTTTCGGGCATATAGAATCAAAAATTGTCTTTCATCTCGTTCATCACATTTCCTATTTGACAGGATATGATAGATTAAGTTCATTCACTCAAAAATAGATTTTGTTCTAACGTTGCATTAATTTCAAAAGCGGTTAAGAGTTCTTGATTAAGCATGAATGTACCAATAGTCGTACATGTCATCACATAAACAAATCATTTTTGAAGTACGACAAGGTACTCCGTTAACGTCAAAAATCATTAACTTTGTATTCCGGAAAGACACAAATATCTTGAGAAAGTTGAACGATAGAATGACATTCTCAGCGCCTGCAACAACTAGGAGAGGTTCATGGAATTAGTTTTGCGCCCGTCAACTAAATGGGAGAAGACAAGGAGAAAATTTTGGCGAGAACTTAAGTTTAACGAGGTGAAGGGATTTTGGAGATTGCACAGTGATGGAAACGGCTCCATTGGGAATAGAGATCGCTCTCAATGAGGAGTTGCCTCTGTGAACATTACGAACGACTGAACTTTAACTGTATCAGCAAACATTGGCGGGAGACAGAGAAATGAATAGTCTAGATTAAACTCGTCGTATTCATCATTCGGTCTCAGACTTATTCACAATTTGTTTCCTAATTCTCCACTAGGAAACAAACGAGGAGAGTATTTGCAAAACATCATGCAATGAAGATCGCAATGGATTTATTTATTGAAAGGGAAACAAATTCTATTAAATCGCCAAGTTGAGGCTAGTGATATTATGACAGCAGACACTCGTGTGTTCTACTTCGTTCTGATTAATTATTGTACTCACTGTTTTTTCAGACGGATATCATGGAATTTTGGCTGGCCTGAAATTTGTACATTTAACAAAATTGATGAGTTAGATAATATAATCGGAAATCATGAAATTGAGCAAATCAGAAGCTAGAATATGAAGTTAGATTAAACTACAACTTCGTCGCAAATTGCAAAAATTGCACTAGTGAAACAGTGACGAACCAAACGTTGTCAGCTTGACAATGTTCAGGATGTCCATGCTGTCCTTCTAGAGTTAATTTGAAAGCAAATAAAGCGGGTTGCAGCATTGTGCATGTGGCGAATAACGTCGACTAGATAGTAATGTATATATGGATGGCATAGGCTATTTCAGGCGGTAAAATAATAATGTGTCTTTTTGAGCCTTTCAAATCTCAAGGCTTCAAAAAATGAAAATAACACGAAAATTATTTATGCACAGCCATTGTAACCCACTAGCGGTTTTGTCAACTTTCTCCTTCTTTTACGAGGGTCATCCCCAAAGTTCGTGCGCGAAGTGTCTCAATTGCGTAAAGCAATATTTATCAATCTGAAATCGTGGCAGTCATGAATGACCGAATGATGTGTGTTCAGCTGATCTGTGTCCAGCTTCGGGACTTTATAAATGAGAGATTATAATTGCTTTATAATTGCGTGTTTTCTTTCTGCAACTTTTGTCGCGCACTCGCAATGGAAGTCACAATCGTAGAGCAAAGAGCATTCGTCAAAATCATGACATTACGTCATAAAAGGCCGTCAGAAATTCACCAACAGTTGGTTGAAGCCTGCGGCGAAGCTGCCATGGCTCTGCGAAATGTTCAGAAGTAGCTGAAGAGCGCAGAAGACGGTGAGAGCAGCACACAGGATGCAGCTCGTTCTGGAAGGCCATCGAACTCCAACGAGGAGGAGCATTTGGATCAGCTGCGTGCCCTGATGGAGACGGACCGCCGTTGAACGTGTGACGAGTTGGCGGAGCAAATGCCCCAGACTCAAGAACCAGCACTTATCCGCCGTTGACGGATGTCCTCGACATGCGGAAGGTTGCTGCTCGCTGGGTGCCCCACAACCTTTCCGAAGAGCAAAAGGCTGAGCGCGTCACTATCTCGCGTCGCTTGCTTCAGCGGCAAGAACGAGATTTGAACTTCCTCGATCGAATCGTGGCCATCGACGAGACATGGATTCGTTCGTACGAGCCAAAACTGAAGCGGCCATCTGCGGAGTGGCTACGCCCTGATTCCCCGAGGCCGAAGAAGTTCCGACAAAAGCCGTCATCGATGAAGCTCATGATGATCGCCGCCTACGACTCCACAGGCATCATCCTCTTTCACTGCGCTCCTCAAGGACAGACGGTGAATGCTGCTTATTACAGCAATTATCCACGAGTTCATTTGAGAGACGCGCTGAGAAGGAAACGTCCCAACCTGATGAATCCTCTGATTCTTCACGACAACACTTCCCTGCATCGTAACAGAGAAACTCTCAACACTCTGGAGCAGTTGAAGTGAGAAACCATCCCACATCCACCCTTGAGGATGTGTCGCTGATCGTGAACACCTAAGGATCGTGAAGAACTAAGGAAAAAAGATGAGTCTAGATAGCATTTCCGATGTTCTGCAAAGAAGAAGGCGGCAGTGGTGTATCCCCATTATGGGACGTGCAGAATTCCGATTCTCAATGTCATAACATAATTACAAGCATCATCCCAAAAGTCTGTTTGCAGCTGAATAATATACGCTCTGATATTCAAATGACAACTGATAGACACAAGCAATTAAAGTGTCATGAAAACTCAGGGTGGAAGTCACTAACCTATTCATAAGAAGCAACTCTTGAGTAGCCACTTTATAACTATCCTACCATTTTGGCGGATTATACTTCACAGTTCCACCATTTCCTCAATTTGGTGGAATTGTATTCTTGGTAGACTGCTGCACTATTGGATTTGCAGCTCAGTGAAACTGACTGCGGGATGATGCCGTTAAATTGACGTTTGTCTAAGTACACAAAAAAAAGATCTTTCTTAAACACACCCATGTACATGGTGAAGTATATAATCTAGGGGTGTGGAAGCGGATGCCCGACGATCGCTTCCGAAAGTATCATGATACTACATGGAATGACTGACGCAATTCGAGTGTCAGGGCGAGGCGAGCCACTTCTGACTTCTGACCTTAAGTCTTGATATGAGTTATCATCTTTAGTGCTTAGCCTATTACACCTAACTACAAATTGGCACTTGTACTAAATTTAGTTACTCCTAATTTTCTCATAATGATGAAAACGAAGGTGTATTATCTCAGAATACTGACAATCGAAACCTCAGTATCATCTTATCAATGACAATTTTACACAATGCAGATTGGTGCGTCTTGAGGCAATTTCATTGTAGCATTCTCAAACAGTCTCCTGGTCGCTTGATGTTTTTTTACTACATACGTGTTGGGAAAATATGACGTTTTTACTTCACAATTTCCCAAAGGTCAAAATTGTCAGTAAATTTGAAAAATATTGGACTTTTTGGCAGTCAAAAAAGCGAATATAGTTCAGCTAGGGTTTACGACAGAAAGTTCGTGGAGACTGCGGAGTGTCAACGTCAGAACCTATAACTCGCAAAAAAGTGGAAAATGGAGAAGAAGGAGGTCGAAATAGGAAGGTGTGTAGCCCATGGTCGGTCTCCAATAATTGGAAGCGGAAGCGAAAACGGTTGCGTGGAAGCGGAAGCGAATAAAAATCAATCGCCTCCACAGCCCTGATATAATCCTCAATCGCATTCATTATAAGATAAAACTACATCTTAAATATATCATATTGGACAAATCTACACAACTTTGAGTTGATGCTCAGACACTGGTACTAATACCATGTCTCTATTAATTGATTTTGTAATGAAAGGCGATGAGTTCTCAAAATATAAATTACCTTACCTTAAATTAAAAGATTTTTAAATGAAACAATGATGATTATAATTCATTATTTTATGAAATTGGAGGAGCACGTCCCGTACAAAATATTGCTAATTTGTTTAAATTTAGCCTTAAAGCACTACCTGATTAATTATTCATCCAACTTTGAAAAAGATGAAGCCTGTCTACTCATTACAATGAATTCAGTCACGGTATTTTGATTGAAAAAACCTTAACTTATACAATCGTAGGCCATAAAATAATAACTACTTTCAATTTTTTTCTTAACTTTTATAAACATTAATACCACCACAAAAAAGTAATCACTTTTATAAACGAAGATGCTCTTAAGAGTTGGAGAAAGCCATTGGAAGGTTCAACGACCAAAAATCCAAAATCACGACACACTTATACATTTGATCAGCCCTTGAACTTATTTATCAAGTTGGCGAACAGCATTTGTTGACTTCGGGCAAAGAATGGCTGAGATTTATTGTGGTCGGAAATGCTGTCAGAAACTCAGGAACAAATTTCCCTGATTACGTCAAAACTTTCATTATCAACTCCAATAATTGCCAAGCGCATCTCTAGGCTGCGTATTTGCTGTGATTAAAAGAGAAATTGTCTCAGACTTTGATGATTTGTTCGAATTGTTCAGAAAGATATGAGAAGCCAGACTCATTGAAAAGCGATGCACTATGCAACTTCTAAATGAAAACATCGGTAGTGTTATCCGCAATTAAGACCTATACTCTCGATAAATTCGCCTTTTCGAAAGATAAACATCAAATTAAGGTTATAGTACAAACAAATGACAGGGAAACCGGCGTCCGTATGTTCTAGCAGTAGGCGTTCAGTGGCAAAACGCGACAGCGTGAATATTCATAGAAATGTGAATGATATTAGGAAGTGCTAAGTGTGAAAATAAAGTTAGACGGTTCTTGTTTTCATTTGATTATGAGCTGAAGCTGCGTGATTGCATTTTTTAATGCTGTGTCTTGTCTGCACTTGTTGAGTTTAGGGACCATTCATAAATCACGTGATGCTAAAATGCTTTATATTAACCCTCTCCCCCCTCGATGATGCTTCGTGATGTTCGCATGAAACCCCCCCCCTCTTTCACAAATCACGTGATGAAACTGTCTTATTAAAGATGGTAGGCCTATAGAGCATATTTCCTTGCCATAAAGTATACCAGATTATTGCATAGTTGTAGAATCGTATTTCAGAATCCCTTCTATATCTAATAAAATTTGTTCCCAGGGAAAATCTTGGTAGAGGGGGATTCTATCGTGAAAATTTATGGTCCTAATAATCTGGTAATCTGGTAATAATACCGGTAGTTCGTGAAATTATTTGATATATCCCTCGGGCTAAAGCCCTCGGGATTCATCAAATAATTTCCCTCTCCATATCCCAGAGACTCGCATAGCCATCCTCTATCTATTACATAGCTCCTTGCTCTCCCTTGTCAACATCTAACCAAATAAAGGTAAGAACCTCTTCTCATTTGCTTCATTACCTAATTTTTGCTAGCGGTGCGCATGTTTCATCTGTAAAACTTATCTCAGACCTCGGTTGAAATATCTTACATTGCTGTCACATTCGAATTAATACCGCCATGTATTTAAATTGTATAAAGGTCCTGATGCAGTTAAATTATTTGCTTCTATAGTCTAGTGTCATTTAAATAAGCCTACCTGAGTTGTTTCTATCATTCAGGGATTTGATTGACCAAAAGAAAAAATCAAGAAGCCAATTTGTGAAGGGGCCCAGTATAAACAGCTATTACTACATTAACAGTAGAACCATTAGTTTGGAACATTCACATATTGCCTGGTATAGTTCGATTATAAGCAAGAAATGAAGTGACACAAAATGAAAACAAAAACTACGCGCTAAGTAATGTATGCAGACCATATAGTCTACGTGTAATTTTTTGCAGAATCTGCCTTGTCTCAAAAATGACCGAAATCAGCCCAAAAACTGATAAATCACGAAAAATCATATCCCTGATTTTGGCTTGATATCAGTCGACATCTCGTGATGAAGAAGAGAGGCCCCCTCCCCTGATGATGTTTCGTGATAATTTCTCCAACCCTCCCCCCTTAGTAATGTGTACATTTACGTATATGAATACATGCATCATTTACTATCTATAATTCATCAAATGTTGCATTCAGTTGGTGGCTGGCTATGTATAGAAGCTCATGAATATCATGCGCCACAATTCTGAGCGGAAAACATCCTGAGTGAATATTGGCACATGATAATTGATTATTCAAGCACAATTTGCAACTGTACTTAAATGGAAGATAGATTTAAATGCGGGCCGGTCATGGTCTTTACTTTGAAAATCGCTGGTCGGGAATGAGCTGAAAGATGAAAATCGCCACCGAACCCGGGTCTTGGCAAACGGGCCCGGTCCGGTTCCAACTATGACTGCGCTAAAGCGGCAGGTCCAGCTATCCTAGCTGGTCATGAACTGGGTTCAAGTTCTGCCATCAAGTGTTGTATGACAATTCAATTATTTTTATGGCAAATAAGCTTGTGAAGAGAGAGTCAAGTTTTAATCATTACTTTGTATTGACGACACCTGCATGAAAATCATAATTAATATTTCAAAACTCTTGAAAGACCAAGACACGTGACAGATTCACATCAACACAAACATCTTATTTAATTCTTGAAGATTAAACTTGAAGACAAGTATATTTTGTTGCCTAATTAGCTCAAGCGTCGGAGTTAGACAGAGTCGGAAGATGTCTAGTTTCTTGCAATTGTCATACTTGTGAGGTCCCAGGCTCTTCGGCAGCTCTACTTGCACCTGAACTCTTTGCAAATCAAGCGAGGTTTATTTCATGGTGCATCTACTATCTCCTAGAAAGAAAAACAGTACGTCCGGATAGACTACTCCATATTTGTGAAATTGCAACGATCGACGGATGTTAAGCAGGAGTACCACAAGGTTCTGTGTAGTCCTTATCGTTTCTCCGTTCACATATCGTCACTTCGACCGATGAATGCCTTCACTCCCATGAGGAAATACGCTAATAATATTGCATGTACTGATCGCATTCCATTCAAATCAGCTGCAGAACATTTCATACTGATACGTGATGAGATCAAGCATGTGATTACCTGGACTGCACAAGACGACGATAAGAACAAAGACTTTCACTCGAGCACACTCGATTCATTCGTCGCGAGCGTACAACATTAAATCTTGAGGGACCCAGCTAGACTGTGTGATAGCTGTTTCCAGGCATTCGCATGTAGGGACCCAGATTCTGTGAAAGTGCCTCTGATTGTCCCCTTTTATTGTGTATTATTACTCCGTTTTGAGTATCTTCTCTAACAGACTGCTTGTTATATCATTCCTTCATGACTCATGTTTATCTGAGTCGACTTGATAATTTTCAGTCGGTTCCGTTTTGTATTGTAATTTACAATGAATGAGATGAATGAGATGAATGGAGAAGTTAAATAAAGCTGGTATGCAAATATGTGCTGAGGTTGAACACACGACCAAATCAGGTTATCCACGATACCTACGTAAAAATCAAATGATAGCCTTGATTACTTAAAGTAGATTATTCACAAATGTCATTACTGGTATAACAGGTGGTTGGGTGAAGTTGTCATTGTTCGGTTTGAGCACATCCAATTCGATCGATGAACCGAAAACCATATTATTTGCTAATGCGCTTTTCGGTCATGCACCGCTGGCCATTTTCAAAGCAATTACATTTATTACATACATGTACATGTATATGTACAAATTTAAAGATATCTATAACAGTATGCCAAGAAATGGACGTAGCATCATATGGTAACGGGAAACTATAAAAGAATAGAAATTTAGGGCAGTGTAACAGGAAGTGCATAAAATCGGCACATCAAAGAATCTCATCAAACAGATGTCCAATGTCCACAAATACACAATTCTGGCTGTTGCTTTTCCTAGGTTCTTTAATCCTTCTTTGTTGGAAACCTTCATCATAATCAAGTTCCTTCATATCTATGCTTATCTTGTGGGAAGTCTCAGATGCATGCTTGGCTATTTCCGAGTGGTGTGATGAGATTCTTTGATGCCATACCGCTTTTATATACTCCCTGTTACACTGCTCTAAATCCCTGTTCTTTTATAATTTCCCGATGGTATGTCCTCTTCTTGGCATATCTTGAAATTTGTGCATATACATGTATGTAATAAATGTCATTGCTTTGAAAATGTCCACTGGTGGTGGACCGAAAAGCGCTTTAACAAATAACATGGTTTCCGATCCATCGAACGAATTGAGTGTCCTCAAATCGAAAAATGCCATTACTGGCAACTCACCAAGATTATACATCTACCTGGTGATTCAGGAGCGCTCTATCTTCTCGAGTTCATCATTTAGCTGTCAAGAACTCGAAGGAAGGAGTAATAAATGAATGTCTTAGCATTCCCTGGTTGTTGTACAAACCATAATCGACGAGAAATACCATGAATTAACTCTTGTAAGTGCGTATAGGACAAATAACAATGTAAATAATGCTTGATGTACGGTGACGTTTTATATTGAAATTCGGCTCAGTTGGTTGATTTGTTTCCTTCGCCCAGTATGGCAACAAGACTTGTAAGCCGGCCTACGAATCGGGCTTGACCTAAAAAACATTATTATCATTAGTTAAGCCGATAGCATTGGTTGAGCCCGTTTTATTGTTTTATCTAATAGCATTTTCGAAATGTGCCATTAGTGACGAATGGCAACATTTGTTGCCGTTTCACTCCGCATTCTCCTCCAGGGCGCCCAAATAAGTCCCTAATAAAGAAGAGATCAACAAGGTTCCCCAATCTCTTGCAATGTCTAGAACGCCCGTTAATTGCTCTTAATTTTTTTTTAAAATAAAACTTTAACTTTTGAGAAATATACTCGCCATAAGTGGTTTATTTCATGAGTCGAATTTTGCTTCAAACTTTAACATGCACATATATGCGATATACATGCATATAACACAGTTAACAGAACTTAACAGAATGTTAAGTTAATAACAGAGTTAACAGAACAGAGTTAACAGAACTTTTCAAGTATTCATACAATTGTCTGAAAATGCTCTCAACTACGGCATGGTAGTGGAAAATATATCCGAGTTTCTATAAATTCAAGTACGACGGAGATAGCTTCCATCTCTTCTGGAGTCATAGAGGCTCTGGCTTCATAATGCTGTAGAAACCTAGCTAAAACCTCAGAGCTGCAAACAAACACGGAGAGTGCCACAGCACTTAGAACAGGAAATTCCTGCTTCTTGTTGTACCACCATTGAAGAACATCCAGTTGATCAGTTATGAAAACCTTAAATTAAAATTGATCAAAATAATCATTGGAAAGCGGGTCAGCACGGGTCACAAGGGTGACGCGTGACCCGGGCTACCCGAGACAAAAAGAGTGACCCACGACACTTGACCCGTTGACCCACGAACACGCTTTCATCTCTACTCAAACGTTGAATATTTGGATTTCGGAATAATCAACCGCAAATATGTGGACATATACGTAAGATACGTGTATATCCTGCATATATAACTTAATGATAAAGAGTGATTATAAGCCGCACGGCAAAGTAAGGAAAAACAAACGCACAACAGCTTGTTGTGCAGTCCATCAGCATGTTCAGCCATTCAAGACATTGTAAGTTCGTTCAAATCCTTCCAAGCTGCAGTCGCACACAGCTTTCGCCTTTTGAAACTTTGTTTCCAGAAGATGCTGGGTTAGACGAATTCTGCTTGATTATCGACCTCCATTTCGGCCGTTCGCGGAGGTCCTCTTCATGGCTCCAAGGTGTTTGAGATGTTCTTTCACCACGTTCTTCAGGTCTTCTCTTATCTTCCATCTCCTCCTTTGCAATCCACAAAACGTTTCTGATCTGCTCTGTCTCATCTCTTCTTGTCACGTGACCAGCTAAACCAAAGTAGTTGTAACGTATCTTAAGCAGCATTTGTAGTCTCTGCCCTCTCGTGATGTGTGTTATGTTCCCGAGACCCAGTGCTTTTCTGATGTTGTCACTCGATTTCTTGTCCAAGTCTCACACCACACATCCACAGTAGTGCTTGCATCTCACACTACACTGACCAACCCTCATACTTTTGTACTTAGTTCCTTAGTTTCTCAGGGAAAGCATTATGAATTTCGCATTCCATTTGCCGTCCATAATCCATGTTGTCCGTAAGACATTGAAATAGACCGACTTGTGTTTGATTACTTAATTACCCTAAAGAATTCTGTCTTTTCAACAGCAAGTGCAGACAAACAAGACAATCCATGATTTTTGCTCATCAATTGTGTACAGATCCCGTCTATAAAATTTAGATGGATTACTTCAATCCTCTTGTGTACCACGTTTGACTTCGTTGTTTATCATCATTCTTCAGCGAATATTTATGCTCATTCAATTCTTTCATGACGTGACAGTATTGCATGGAGCACGCGTGTTCGAAGTATTCCATTTCTTTGAATAATTGCTATTCTTGAGCATTACCATTATTGCAACGTGATCTTAACAACGCCACTCAACCTTCCTACTCGAATTGATGTCGTCTCAAAGCGCAATGAACGAGGGTTTACTTTGCAGTGCAATATCCTCAGAATCGGCGATGATCAGAATCAATGATTTTCATTTCATTTAAAGTTGAGTAGGATATGAGAGCTGAATTCGAAGGTTTTGTAAATATGAAGAATCAAAGATTTGTTCATCAATAAACAAATAATTTCTGATGACGATTTATAGAACCCTCTCATAAATTTAAGAGCGCGTGCAATCATTCACTGACTGTCGATAATTTGGGCATGGAAAGAGGCCGAGATTGTCAGGCCGATCCTTATGTTAGATGAAAATTTATCTTAGAATTAGACATGTATCATGGAATCCATATGCATATATCAACGTTCTCAACGGCTGCCATCTTTTATGGCTAGTCTTGTGAACCACATCAAACAGTACGGGATTGCTTCATAATTCAGAGAGGAGGATCCATATTTACTTGGTCGCTATCAAGCTCCTAATGCCAATGGATACTTTCCTAACCTAAATACATTTTCTGAGACAACGATATGTTTTCTGCTTGAAAAAATGTTTCTGATCTGAAAGAGGGATTAGATTACCTTTAAATTATTCATACATGTCATCGGTGAAACCACAGTGGGAGTTGGTTCATCAAGTACATGCACATTAAAAACTGCGATAGATTCTATTTGTTCTATAGCTCATGACATTCGACGGGAAGTTGGAGTTCATAATAAGAAGAAGACAGATTCAGCTTCACTCCCAGTAAGTTTCTGTTTGTCAGGCAACATTGTTTTAGGATACACAGACACCCGATGTTTCGAGCCACTTGCTATTAATCACGCGCAGCAGAATTGGAACCGTACGGGTTTTTGGCGGACGTAGCCGGGCCGACAGATAAAAAGAGTCGGCCGGTGTAGTCAAAACAGGCCGGAACTAAACCGGCATCCCCGTGACATGCTAATTAAGACTGGAAGCTGCTCAACTTAGGCTGTTAAACATCATTCGATTTCATGTAGCATGCGGTAGGCTTACCGGTTCTCCGGATAAACAATTGTTCCCGATGAAGCACAGCGATACTGGTTTTCATCAATTTCTATCCAAATTGATCTTCTATTGGGTAATAAAACAAATATTCGTACTTTGATGACACATTTTGTACGCGCATGAAAAAAAGATTGAGCAGCAATACGCGTAATAACTCATTCAAGATGTGGAACAATCTTACGATGAATAGGCTAGCGAACACATGGTTCTTACAATACTTATTTAGGCTAGAGAATGCGATTCCGGAAACTCTATTTGAGATACAGCACAGCTAAAAACTACAATATATGTATAAGAAAATAGTTGTCTATGGATCAGTACTTAAACAGCATCAGTGGGTCCTCACTTCCGTCAAGCCAACTATGAAAAAAATCGTAGTACTCATTCCAAAGAACCAATCTGAAGCTGCAATCAGAATCCTTGAGCAAAAACAGCCGTGAATTCAGTAATGAATACACTTATTACTTTTGCTTATCAATGCACTTCCAAATAGTTGTGTCTTTGAACATTATCCCCCACAGAACGGAAAAACAACAAAAATTAATAAATTTTTTCCTCATGCGTTGTAACGGGTATTCCGAGTACAAAAGCTGCTTTTTTCATCGCCAACTTTCAGTAATATTGTATGGCTCTGTCAACCGTTTTGAACAACGTTTGCGTCATAAAAACTAAGTCGTCATACTTCGACAATGTTGCAATTCTATTTTAACTGACAAGACAATTAATTCCCGTGACATGCTAATTAAGACTGGAAGCTGCTCAACTTAGGCCGTTGCTACATGCTACATGGGGTCTTCAATCGTTGACATAACCCTAATTAGAATAACCGTCCGGCAGGTCAACAATTTTTTGGCCCGACCGGCCAGTACCCGCTACCACGAGCAATTACTGACTCCAAAAGTCAGATGTCCATATATATTTGAAAATAATTTTACCTGACAATAGAAACTAGGAGTGAAACTGAAGCTGTTTTCTACTTGTGTTGCACATGTTATCTTTTTCGAATTTCATTAGGAAAACAATTAAATATTTTATGATCGGCAGTACCTTCCCCACATCTACTATGCTCTTTTGATGCTATGTGGTTAGTGAGATAGAATTTTGTAATTGTGAATATCTGAGAACTAAATCGTTGAGGATCGTGGCTGCCAAGCGGTGAAAAAACGCAAATATCAGACAGGAAAGAGTGACAGAAGAATTTCATATTGAAACGGAAGAATGCGAACATAAAAGTCGGCACTATGGACGCTAGATCGCGGTTGCTTACGCTCATACTTTAAGACTGAAGCGTTCTCCCTAGGAACATTCCAGCTTTCTTTAAAACGTTTTGCCGCGTTGCCAAGACACTGCTACAGATCTGAAAGCGGCATGAGTTAAGTTTGGAATATATACGAGCATCTCAGCGAAAATATAGTCTGTCACAAATTCTCATAATTGGCACTTCATATTTGCTCTTCATTCATGCTATTCATGGACTCACACAAATGGATGCGTTCACTCTCATAGACGATCCTATCTTTCTTTCTCATTTATACTCAAACATACACACTCAGAAAACATAATTGGTAAATGTTATCCCAGGTATGAGCTGAATCTGGAAAACCAAATCTATATAACATATAATTCTCAAGAGAAAGCAGTCGTGGTATTACTTATCGTCAGGTTAATACACACAACAGAATGAGGAAGAACGCGGACAGAACACGAAACATAATCCTCAATACAACACGTCACCAAATAATAATGCCCGAATACATTCGTGGGAATATACAGCGAATAGGCGATTGTAATTAGCAAATTTTATTAAACCCCAATCCCTAATTTCTTCTTTCAATTTCTTGGTCGGCTATCAAATAACACATGGTAGGATGCTTAAAATACCAAAGTAATGGATACAGAAGATGGCGTTGTAGAGGAGGGTGACGGTGAACCACATGCCAGGTTGGCGATCTATTGGAGGTTTTGCGGTATACAGGTTTGTCATTATTTGTTTTAAAATGCTAGGATTGTAGCAATCTATTGAATCTTGCATTGATACATTCCTTCTAACAATTTCTTTATATTCATTAAGTTTCTCAAAGCATAATTTGCATAATTATTCGAACCAAGACCGGTCCATTGCATTTTGCCGCTTGAACCAATGACCACGAGCAAAAGCGTCATTCCCCAGGTGAGCATGTCATGAAGTAGACCTATTCTATAATCTATATTCAAGCTTCCGAATTCGACGTCAGATATCAAAAATTCCTCGGTGCAAAATATGACATAAAATGAGGACTAGCATTCTTAATGTACGCGTACATCAAACGAAGATAATGTCTTCTTCCTGAAACTCGTCGTCATCAAAATTAAAAATGTCTCATAAAATGTGACTAAAATGTGAATAAAATGTCTCATTACAATTTTGGTTCTCAATCAAGCTAAGAAATATCTCCAAGGTTCGCGCTCAGAAACATTAATGGAGTTTAGGGAAGGAAGATAGCTGGAGAGTTTCCGTCATGCTCCGATGAGTTCTTGCAGTCAGAATAAATGATTAACCTCATATCAGGAGTTCTTCACAATTAGGTTACGGTCATCACTTGTCCGCAAATGAAGAATGAAATTGAAATCAGCTGTCGAAAAACGTGACCCTTCAGTTTGCTTCTTTTTTCTGCCAGTGTAGCATAAATTCATGTTCAAATGATTAATTTTACATTATCAGCTGTCAAAGTTGCTAGTTTTTTCTACAAAATTTTAACTATAGCTGACAGACTTGAGAATGTAAAAGATGAAATAGGAAGACATTCAAAATAAATATTGCAACTTCTGTCTACAGCTCACGCGAAAATTTGAGTAATTTAGTTGTACTTATTTAATCATCATTTTCAATAAACGGCCGATGAAAAAGGGATCTTAAGTTAAGTTTAAAGTCAACCTACTCCCCTCCAACGATCACAAAGAGAACGTACCGTTGCGATGAGGGATACACACAGGATCTGACAAATTGCATTTTATTGTATTTGTACAATATGTATATTACATTTTATAATCACGGCTTGAGGAAAGAGGACGAGTCTATAAACCAGAGGTGTCTCTCAGCAGAAGATCAAAGGAAAAGAAGCAGAAAATCGAAGAAAGAAAAGTGGGGATGATAAAGGAACTATAACTAAGCAATTATGTAACAGTGTAGCAAAAGATATACATCTCTTAACTGTGTAACTAAGCAGACAAATATCAGAAACACTAAAAATAACGAGGTAGAAAAGTGAATAGACAGACAGATATGGGGATTTCATTTCCATTTAATTTTGTGGTCATGCTGCATACCAACATAACTTGATATAGGGCCTACATGTACTTGCTTGTACATTTCAAACTTGAAAATTCATTGAAATTAAGAATTTGAATACTACGCTACTCATGTTGTCTGCCGCAGAAATAGGGATCCATTATGGAGCGAGGCCTATGGTATGAGAGCAAGCTACGCAACTGATTCACGTTGATCCCGCCCGCCGATTTTCTGATGGAAGATTTTCATGCAATCTGTCGATTGTGTGAGCCGATTTCTATGTGAAATGAGGTCAGGATGAAAAAGTTTATACCGTATATCAAAGTTTTGTTTTATTGATCTGAGATATCTGCTACCGAAATGTTACTCCAGTTTGTCACGCACTTGATTCTAAATGATCATGGAGTACAAAAACTTAACAACTGCTGAAATAGCGACTGTAGTTTCCTTTTCTGTTGCATTTAGTTGTGAAGAGACTCGTCGTTTGTTTATTGAGAAATTCGATAAAGCACCCCCGGGAGGATTTGCTTTAGCGACGAAGCCACCTTCCACATCAACGACTCTGTGAATCGTCATAACAGCTTCGTATACTCGCACGATAATCCCTAAGCCATAACTGTGACACCCATGTGATCACCCAGTATCCTTTGCTGGTCAATGACATCTCCCAAGTTCGGCATCAATGAATGGCAAACTCTATAAGGATGTGCTGACCACGCACGCATTTCCACTTCTTCAACAACGAAGATACAGACATCTTCTATTTCAACAAGATGGTGCACCAGCGCATTACGATACGATTGCTCGCGACCTCTTGAATGAAAATTGCAAGGAAGGTGGATAGGACGAGGAGGAAGTAGTCAATGGCCCCAAGGTCTCCAGACCTATCTGTCAATGACTTCTGTCTGTGGGGAGCTATTCGAGACAAGCTGTATTCATCAATGCGTCCTCGCACTCTTTCTGAGTTGCGAATCCGCTTAGAGCTTGTTGCAGAACATCCCCATTGAAGTCATCGAAAAGGCTTGCAGTTTGTGTGTTGCAAACCACGGTGGACACTTTGAACAGCTACTATGACACTTTTCCTACTACATTTCAAATACGGTTTGTTTTATGCGATAGCTAATGTACATTTTCATCATTAAAATTCAAGTTTGAAAGGATTTATATTTCTTAGAAAAATCAGCGGGATCAATGTGAACCCTGTAGGCCTATTACTTCTTTTAAATGACCATCGTTTAGAAAGCATATGCATGGCGATCAACTTAGCTGCGCATAGTTTAGACCAACTCCGTAATCATCTCTGCAACATATAGAACTAAAGACGGTTATTCAATTCAAATGCAAGTAATATTAAGCAAACTGAGCCAGAACTGCACAATGTAGAAATCGGAATAGCAAAATTAACATTTCCCACAAAGTGATAATGAAGAAAACTAAGCAGTCAAACCTCAAAGCTCTCGCGCCTGAATTTTAACGTCTCAAAACGTACACACGGTAGATGACAGATTCTGTTTGAAAACCGAACAATATAAACCAGATTTAGTCCCACGACAGCAACTTTCCTTTGAAAAGCGACACAAAACTGAAACTTTCCTTCTTACGAGTGATGTTCACACTTAAATGAATTCCAAACTCTGTCTTTGAGGTCTGAGAAAATATCTCATCGTCTGCGCTCATCAAAACACCAGGGAAATCGGATATTATAGTATATATATTATATATATTATAGTATTCGTCGAATACTCACGAAAATGAATAAAAATAACATTTTTAGAAAAGTATATTGATTAAGTCAGACTGCAATCAGGGAATTAAGATTTAAAATATCCTGGCATGGATGGCAGTTGACATTGTTGTCCTCCGTGAAAGTTCTGGTTATGTGAGTTGACTACATAAAACAGTTAACTTAATTATCTACTATAGCTATCTTAAGATGCTTCTCTTTGATTTCATGGCTCATTGTCGTGTTGGTCTGGCTGAGTGCTCAAATCTAACCACAAATTGCTGAGTAGGGAGATCATGATATAACCGAAGAAGTGAACTATATGATCGAAAAACAAGTCTTCAAATGACTAAATTACAATGAAAGATGGTATTTAGCATATTCAACTGTTCGCTCTTCAAGGCTCTGATAATCAACGAGCACAGGAAAAACCAAAATAATGCATATTAGGGTTGAATCCGGGTCCGGATCGGACGACCTGAATGCTTCGGGTCAGGCAGACCCGCGGACCGGTGCAAACACTGAACCCGTAGGACCCGCGGACTCGGAGTTTTCTCCACATTTCCATAACTAGAAAAGACAGTATGTCTATGCCTATACAAAGGGGGATCCGTGTTGCACACACACATCGCTATACATCTAGACCTATATTTAGGCTTGTACATAATAACCTATTCACAAGATTCAATACCCTTACTGGCTATACAAGCTTTAGGGCCAACGGATTGTGATAGCCTAGGCATTATGCTAGTAATTTTGATAAAGCTTATAACGATAAACCCAGATGCATAGGGCCCAGACAACGCAGCTATGCATTCCGTCGGGCCGCGTAACTACTTCTTTAGGCAATACCCCTGCAGCATGCAGGTTACCAATTATTGACTAGACCTAGAGACAACGATTTAGAAATCATGATGAAAATTATATTATTATTTAACCGTATATCATTGGTTAGTTTTGCCATTTGGCAACCATGTAGGGCCTTGGAAGGCTATAGCTACATATAGCTATAGTCATGCGACGTAGCCTATATGCCTATACCCGCTAACTAAGCTATAGACCTAGCCGGCTGGGCCCATAGCATAGTTTGCGTGTAGCTTATATAGGCACATGTCGTAGATCTAGTGATCTATGCGGTAATGATTTACATCATGATTTCTAAATCGTTCTAAGATAAAAGATAGCTAATTACTGGAGTGAACGCAGTGGTGGCATCGCGTAAGCGATATCAGACTCTTGAAGCCGTGTGGCCAACATTTTTTCCTTTACATAAATGAATGAATGAACCTTGTTTATACTCGGAAGCACATTAGACACGGAGAGAGAGAGAGAGAGAGAAATGTTTATATTGTATCGTCGAATAGAAATCAGAAATAAAATACACAGATAAAAGTAGCAGAATGACAGTTTTGTTTAGTCGAAACTATGAACACATTCGTATACGCGTACAAAAGCAAGTATAAAACTAATAGTCACGTGCATTTAGTGTCTCGTAGATGACCTTGAAAGGGTGCTACAAATGCGTGGAACAAAAGAATTCTGACGACGCAAAGTTCTACAGAATGGTACAGCGAGACGCCCACTTAGTAAATAGCTGGGGAACAATTCTCTGATGGAAGTCTCTAATCTTTCCAGGCTGTTGAAGGTGTTGATAGCTTGCGACCATCTTCTAGCTTCAATGTCATCCAGCTTCAGATCACGCGATTTGATTTTCAGACAGCGCCTCTGAATCTTCTCCAGTCGGTTTGAGTCTGTTGAGGAGATTCCCACAAACGCTGGGCAGCAGTACTCTATCAGCGACCGAACCAATGCTTGATAAATGGTAGTGAAGTCATCAATACTAGTGACAGATCTGACCCGCCTCAGAATGTACATGCGTTGAGCACACTTTTTCTCGATGAACTTTACATGGCCTCTCCATCCATGGTTCGCATCCAAATGAACCCCAAGAAACCGAATGTTGTCTTGGAACTTGACAGTTGGGATGGCACCCTCGATACTGCAAATGCTCTTGAATCCACCGCGGTAATTCACTAGACCAGTGGTTTTCTCCGTATTCAAGGTCAATTCATTTGACGCAACCCAATCTGAAATATTGTCAAGATCACTTTCGATCTCAGCAAGATCCTTTGGAATGCTGGACTTTCGGACTCTTGATAAGAAACAAATGTCGTCAACATACTTGATTATGTGGTTCGAGGGGAAAATAGTCTGAAGCGATGAAATATAAATGCCGAACAAATAAGGTCCTAGGAGGGACCCCTGTGGCACTCCTCCTGTGACCTTCATCAATTCACTCTTCTGTCCATCAATGCGTACTCTCTGTTGCCTGTCCGATAAGTAGCTCTTCAATAACAACAGAAATCCCGCAGGAATATTCATCTGACTGGCCTTGGAAAGCAGCTTTGAGTGACAAACTCTGTCAAAGGCCTTGGAGAGGTCAAAGCTGATCAGAATAGCGGCTCCCGTCTGTGGGTCATCGGCAAATCTGGTTAGGACATCGTGAGTTGTTGATGATTTCTTCCTAATCCCGTATTGATTAGCACCAAGGTGAGCTGTTAGCTGGGGACGGATGCCTGATAGGATGACACGCTCAGCAATCTTGGCTGGAATTGGCAAGAGGCTAATCGGTCTGGATTTTTCTATTACATTCTCCGAGGCTTTGGGGATCGGGATTATGTCACCAATTTTCCAGATCAGTGGAAAACGTCTTTTGCGCAGGCATTCACTGATGAGGTGATGGATCGGCTCAGCGAGGACCAGAGAGCACTTCTTGTAAACTGCAGTAGGCACAGAATCACTTCCAGTTGCCTTTGATGGGAGTCGTGAAAGAATGCTCCAGATGCCCTCAACACTTAACTCAGGTAACCAGCAGTCGTCTGGAGACCCGTCGACGAAGTCAAAACTGGAGTTGTTGGCAATGCTACAGTAATAGTCATTGATCGTATTGAGCACCTCGGATGGATTACTGGAGTTTCTGAGCCAATCACTGGGATCTCTTCCAGATTTTCCCCTCTCCATGTTGACGAATGACCATAGACCCCTTGCGGAATCCTAGCATTTAGAGCGAAAGTAGTACTGCTTGGCCTTCAAAATTTCTTCTTCTACCTTGACTTTCAAACCATTGAACAACGGCCAGTTTCGAGCACGATAAGCCTCCCATCGGCGGTTTATCAGGATCTTTAAAAGAGGTGAGATCCATGGAGCATCATTGTCAGTCAAATAGACTGTTGTTTGCGGAATTAACTTCAGTGCATCATACATGAATCCATAAAAAATATCACATTTGGTGTCGATATCGTTCGGATCATGCAAGCGTGAAAAGTCATTGTCAAGGAAAGATCTTTCAAATGCAAGAATGTTCGACAAGCGTAAGTCATAGAAGATATGTTTCTTCACCACACGCTGCTTCACCAATACTTTTGTCTTAGCAAGAACAGTAGCATGATCGGAGCCGGCTATTGGAGCACCAATTGAGACGTTTTCGGGAAGATAGTCATTTGACAAGCTCTTGTCCACGAAAATGAGGTCGAGGTTGGCAGTCTGTCGAGTCGCACCATGTACAATATTAATCAAGGAGAATCCAGATTCAAGGAAGGAGCGACTGTATCGGTTAAAGTCACCAGCCACGATTAGTCGATGAAGAGGAAGATTACTGAGATGATGATCAAGACAGTCACTGAGGGTGTCACAAATCCTCTTGAAATTTGAATTGACGATCCCAGGCGGAATATACATTCCCGTGAATACTATTTTGGAAGTAGGGATTTGGATGCAACAAACCTCAACCTCATCAAAAGTGGGCGTGGATATCTGGGTAGCGCGCAAAAACTTCTTTGTCCAGATTGCCACTCCTCCTCGTCCAGAATCCTTCTGTCGATCGGTGCGATGACACTCATATCCTGCCATTTGAATGCTCTGCGTTGGATTCTTGGAAGAGAGCCATGTTTCAGTGCAGATAACAATGTCGGGCTTAAGTGCGATGACTTGGCTGTGAAGATCATCAAACTTATTATTGATCGAACACAGATTCCTTAAAAGGATAGAAGGTAGACTCTCTCTCTCTCTCTCTCTCTCTCTCTCTCTTGGAATGTTGAGATATAAAATCCGTTTCTAAAAATCCGGTTTGATCTCATCAACAACATCTCCATTTATGTATAATTTCTTATTACGGACATACTTTCTTCCATGTGGCCCAGTTGCCATTTATCCACTCTCATTCTTTTTGTGTTGAGTGTTTTAGCAAGAAAGCAGAGTGCGCCTATTTTAAGCGTCTTATGTTTGACCTGACCAAGATTTGAACCTAGATCTCCTAAACGCAGAGCGAACACTCTACCACAAGTCCACAGCGCCAGTGCAGGCGCACTTTAGCCGGCAATTTGAAGAGTCTGGTTTTCCTGCGTTCATAATTTCCGAGGCGGATCACAGTTAAATTACATGTAGATGTCTCTATAAGTTAACTATATTATTTCATACATTACTATGATTTCAATTTTCCATGTCGTTAATAGTGGATAAACGTAATATGTGCACATAACTCTAACTGTTCAAAATGTTTCGTTAACTATTGATGCGAGTTTTTCAAGGATTTCATATGAAGAAACAATGTTTAATTGTGGGAGTCTGTCTATATAGCTTGGAAGGGCAGGATTTGTTATTTCGGCTATGACTGGGAATGCAATTCAACATTCTTCGATAACGAAAAATAATTGTTAATACTAATCAGACTTAATACCTATTAGGTGGGCCTATTGTACTAGCAAACGTCTCTCAAATGCCACCCTAGCTTAATTCATCAGAATACTCACATGTGCGGTAGTAAATCGCACTAAAGAGATCCTCTAATGATATTTTCTTCCTTCTCGCCCCAAGTCAGAGGGTCTTATAAAGAATGTAGACGCACAACGGGACTTTCTTCGATCTCGGAAATAATAGCAGAAGGACGACTGTGATAGTTTAGGCAGGTATGGCGTAGGTACCAGATGGAGTGGGACAGGAAGGTGACGTTAGAGGGAAAAATATTAGCTGGAAGACCACGAAAGATCTGGCATGCACAAACTCCACCTCAAAGAAGACGCTTAAAACTGTCAAAAGTAGAAGATTACCATCAGTACACGACCGCGCAACCTGGCGGAACCTAGAAAACGGGCGTGAGTAAAAGGATTGAGTAAATGAGATAGGTCTTGACAAAAATATGATCAAATCAGCTTAAGCTGAATAAGGTCGACCTCAATAACCGCAAGACGTGCTATAACACTGCATAGTTCAGCAGTTAGTTTAATTACACATCAAATTGCAGAATTGCCTAAAAAGTGAATGACAGTTTTTAATGTTCAGACATTGTGAAGATTTTACTATAGTTGAGCATCTCCGAAAAGGAATGCGGGATTTGTGATTTTTGATCCTCAAACACGTTTTTGATGTATAAAAATATGTGTAGACAGCAGAGTAAGTCTTGGCAAGTGATCTGGGTAAGATACCAGAAACTGAAGTACCTTCAATGCTATATATCCCTTACATTGATTACTTGGCATATTACAGCAATAGAATTAAATCTAAAATCGCCAAACCGTGGTTTTCCATCAGTCAACTTAGATAATGCAAAAAGAAGCCAAGTATTCAATCTTTAAAGAAATTAAATCTAACTATGTAGGGAGCATCAAAGGGTGGGGAAGATCGCTCTTGTCTTTGTTTTGTGAAATTATTTCTCCACAACATTCCAGTGATACATACAGAGAGAGTCAAATTAAATGTCCATGTTTTCAAAGTGTTGTAGATCAGTGAAAATCCATCTGATTTTTAAATGCGATGTATCATTTTGAAACTCTCAGTGTGACCAACAATTTTACGGTTATGAGAAGCTCATAGATAAGTTGACTTTGTAGATATCTAATTCCGAAAAATCATGACTGAGAAATCAAAATTACACCACTCTTTGCGTGTCTAGTTGTGGTTGTGAAAGATCCTTCTCTACTCTCAAAAGAACTAAAAGATTTTCTATGAGGATTATGTCCAATGAGAGTCTGTGTAGCTTGTCTTTTCTTTCGATTGAAAAATAACTCATAGCCCGTATGATAAAAAGTGGCCCTGAAAAATGGCATTCAGATGTCATCGATCGACAATTTTTCAATTGGAATGTTTTGTTTTTACTTCATTTAGAGTGTGCAAGTGTGCGGATGCTGTATATAATCGAATGCACTTTAAAACGATGTGATAAAAGGCGAACAATTACATGTTTTTTGTTGTCAAACAGTACTTTGACTCGATGACTTATATTTTGGAACAATTACATAATAGTTGGACCTGCCGCTTCTCTATCGATTCTAAGTAGAATAGGTCTAGGTGCTTACCTAAGAATGAGAGACAATAATCGCCGCTGGGAACGTCACATTTCGAAAGTGCTGAACGTTGATGGGAATTAGAATCCAACGAAGCTTTAAAAACAAAATTATATGTCAAATATATAAGCAGTATGCCGGTATACATAAGTATTAGTGCATGAAGGTTTGTATTCGTCATTCGTTTCCCTAACGCCAGCTAATTATGATTGTCCTTCATACACCATCAATCGCAAATAAGCGGCAATTGGTGTCGTTTCCGATAGCTAGTAATGCAGTCCAATGGAGCTCTTCACATAGAGTAGGCCACTCAATCAGTAGCACCGCTGACCCTAGGAGAGAAATCACCGCTGACGTCGGTGGCGACCACAAAAAAGTCGTGCTGCTCACGATAAAGCAGTGGTTGTTGAGTTACGCTGCTGTTTTCTCATGATTCCACGAAATCTTCATATATTTAACAGAATTCACATAGAGCAAAATTACTTATGACATCAGCATAATTGGACATTGACAAATTTGGTTGTTTCATTACATTTAAAAACATGAATTAAACTATAAAAATCTAGAACTAATAAAACACATTTCGCTTGGGAACGAATCTGCAGCACACATCTTCAGCTTTATGACAAAGTCAATATTTCAAATGACATTCCAAAGCAATCTCATCCAAAAATGCCGATTTTGATTGAGGCAGGATGCTCAACAAAAATTCAGTCAGTCGAAATAATGCCGTTCCCTTTTTGCAATTCCCAAAGGGGTTGTGTTTCTATTCAACAATCTCAATCATAACTGTTAACAAAATTATCTGTGTAAACTTAGATAGAAGAAAATTCAATTTACAGTGAAGTTGAAAAGTTCCTTAACCAAACTTCATGATTGTTTTCAATTAACATTGACCTATATACATACAGCACAGGACTATTCCAAAATACGAAACAGATGCATCCTTAGACCGGACCCAAGCATAAAATGCATCATCATGAAGCATTTTAGTGTGCTCATGGTCGTTTTTAAGTATTTTATTTGACTTGAATATATGTGCACTTGACACAAAATTAAGTCAATCAAATATCTAGAGCACTATTCATTGTGTGATCGTTTAGCAAGACGAGAGAGGTCCAGAATCTCTCCACCTAGGTTCAAAATCTCAAGTTGCTGCAGATCATTTTCGCAAATCACAAAAACAAAGTCGCTTTCGTTCAAATTACTTTAAAATAGAACGATGGTTGCATTTGAGCTTCAGTTGTTTATTAAGTCATATAGTAATTTAGATTTGTAAAAAATTTCATCGATTTCTATAAATAATGTGCTGCTTTTTTAATTGCAGAACAAACGAAAGTCACAAGACGAAGTATTCAGAAATTCACTTAATTGGCCTATAATTCTATAATATTTTTCTTGTATTGATCTATCACAGTTGATCATGACTCTCATTTGCTGCAAGTTGATTATGTGTGTGGAAGATTATGTTGCACATGTTCTGTAGATATTCTGAAACGCTAGAATATCGACTTACTATCAATGTGCACACCAGCAGATTTTGGACTATTAATTAAGATTAAGCATTTCTACAAATTCATAGTGTATACGCTTCAAATTTAGTCACGAAGTCGATTACACATAATATTATGAAAGTGTATTACAAAATCATCAGATAGCAAGCCTACTAGCTATCTCGCGTGTCAGTACAATAGAAATGACCTTGAATAATCCATGTCATGATCATAAATGAAGCTTAAAAGAATATACAAAAATATTCGAAAATGAATTGTCTTGGATTTTTTGAACATCTGAAGTTATTGTATTCATTACGTAATCTATTGTCTCTTGCAAGATACTTTATGATTCTATCATGTTGTCTCAATAACATTCGAGTACCGTACCAAACAAATTGAAAAAATGTCACAATTCCGATCGACTAGAATCTTAAATCACTTCTAAGAAATTAAGCAATTTTTCATCATTTCAATGCGAGCACAATAATGCCTGTCAGGTGCCATCCAATTTTATTTACTACATGACCATTTCCGGTGTGTGTAACAAACTAAATAAATATGTCATTCTTCACAAAAAGATAAATTTTTGATGTGAGAGGAACAGACGAAATGCAGCAGTCAACCATGGAAAGCGAAGATATTGAATGAATGATGTTTTATGGTTGAATGAATCCACGGAGACCACAGGATAGATAAGCGTGAGTTTTTATGTACAACAAATTGATATTCGAATCTCTTTCGCCTTTGATTAATTGCAAACTAACCGCAGGCCACATACTCGAAGCCTATCAAGCCTCCTGATTTAGCTGTATCCACTGTCCCGGCCAGAGATTTTCGTCCAATTTACGCGCGTAAATGATCTATGAATTTTTGACCTGAGATCTCAAGCTAGCTTTTCAAAATGCCCCTCTAGAATTTCCCGATTTCACATGACTGTCAATATACTCGTACATTGTCAATGAAAATATAACGATAACAATATAGCGATAAAATAGCGACTAAAAAGTATTGATATCAAAAACAAAGAATTAAAAAGTCGTCTGATTGACTTACTACAAAAAGCGATATTACGAGGACTGGCTGGGCGAAAAGTTAAAGCATGCGAAAATCGTTGCTTCTTTTTCAATTTGGATGCCCTTTAAAAAGAAACTGGTAAAATGACACTTTAGCAATTGTAGTAAGTTACTTATGTGTCATCCTTTCGACCGACCAGCAGCAGAGATATGAATAAAAAATGACTATCACTCTTTAGGGAGGAGAGATGAAAACGTGTAAGAAAGAACTGCTTAGTTAGCTGCACATCCGTGTTTGTTTTCATTTTCTTCGGAATCGTGAAATTGGCCCACGTTCTCTGCAATCCCTTTCTCAATCATACTGGAATAGTCATTAAGTTTTTTTTTAACTACGTTAAGTCACTACGTTTTTTACTGCTCCTTATTTTTGGAATTGAAAATATTTATACAAGAATTCAAATGTGCCAAACAGTATTGAAGTATTGAATATATGAATGCCGAAAATGCACGCATCAGCAGAGAAAGTCAGTGATTGTCCATTATTCTATTGTAGTATAGCCCTATGTACGCATATATAGACAGAATCGGTTCATTTTCCTTATCACACCAAGGAACCATTTACTTGATCACCTGTTTGACGGTATAGATATTTCATTTGTATAACCAAATTGTCTTGGTAGTTAAATGAATCAAAAGCGTCCAGATTTTTGAAAATACTTTCAGTTTTAAATTTTTATACCTTTCAAGGAATGTGTTTTTTACCCATTTAAATGAATGCCATCGTATTTTAGTATTTTGGCATAACCGAAATTGCGTTCCTCTGTAACTTTATTTGTTCAACCTGCGTAGATATTATCTCTAGACGTACAGCTGAAAGCATTTTTAGCTGCTGCTGTATTATGGTAATCAATCACTGTGTGAGCTGTTTGATGTGCTTAGCATCAGTCGAAATCCGTACCCTTGCTGCTTCAGGAGCATGTCACTTTTCCTTTTGCAGTTCAACTCTTGGCGATTCTAGTGCATTTTCTTTCAATTTCTTGGCTTTCTCTTCCAATTCCTTTGAAAGTTTCAAACTCTCATTGGAAGCCGCTACTTTCACATCGATTGCGGAAATTGTCTTGTCAATTTCCACCGGCTTTGATGACTTGCACGCTCTTCTTCTAAAAGAACACGTTGGTGTTTCAATTTCTCCTCCTGTATTTCTCGAGCTCTCTTCTGTTCTTTTTTCAGTCTTTCTTTGTATGCTTGTTTTGCATTTTTTGCATGCGTCAAAAGTGACATGTTGATCGGGCATATCTGACTTGATGAAAGTCAGCGCAAGAATGTTGTGCAGATTCTGTCTTTACTTTACTAGATGTTATTACTTATTCTTCTTACAAGCCAGCATACTAAATAGGCGCTCGACTTCCGCATTGACGTAAGGCAAAATCAAGCAAGCTCGAAACAATTTAGTCAATATTGGGCACTCGATAAGTTCCAGAGCCTCTTGCCAATACTTATTGACAGCTGACAGGCAACGTGTCGTCCACTTTGATTTTTCTTTCGGTTTTGTATCGACGGACTTCCAAACGAAGAGCGTCATATTCATCAGGAGAAACAATTGCTGGCATAGTTTGCGCGACATTTACTGCCCACTTTTCCAGCTTGGCGAAAGATTTCGATGACGGTTGTAGAAATCGAAGATTTCGTAGTACAACATTGTCAAATGGTAAGTAGTGAACAATATTGTCCGTCGAATAAAGAAAAAATTCACGTGTTTGGTCGTATAAAACAATACGTTCCTGTTCTTTCAGTGGCTAACGGTGCTTCTTGCTGTTTCTCCGCCAAGCAAATTTGTATCGGCCAAAACATGGTCTCGATAAATTGAAAATATGCCACAATAAGTTACGGAGAAATGTTTTTCCAAAAAGTCACGACGTTTCGGAAGACACTACTTCCCTTCTCAAGTGAAATAAAATGGTAAGAGATCATTGTACACAAAATCAGCGACGAACACTATTTACAACGCACTTGGCTGTCAGCAAATCAGGCTGGTGGAAACCCATATTTTGATTCATGACATCAGACTGACTGACCTTGATAAAAGAGGATTCAATTATGCGTCTAACACGAAAATCGTTACACCGAGACAAGATATCATGGTTATCAAAATCAATAGCATGATCAGAACCTATACAATGTTGAGCTATGGCATTATTTGGATCAAAGTTTTGAACAGCTCTTTTATGTTCTTTACACCGAACATCAAACGTACGACCTGTCTCACCTACATAAAATTTGGGACAACTTTTACAATTAATGCGATAAACGCCGCCTGTAGGTTTCATACAATTATTGTGGATAAGATGAGACTTAATACTGTTAGGAAATCGGAACACAACTTTGGAATCGTAGTGTCTAGCCAGATGGTGGTTAGTAGGACGATCCAGACAAGAAACATAGGGTACTGACAAAAAGTTCACGCTTTCCGAATCACCGGGGTGGGCCACAGGCTTGAAATAGGAAGACTTAGCCTTAGACAAGGCCTTCTTTAAAACATGGTGAGGATAAGCAAGTTTCATAAGCGATTTAAACAGAAAATCAATTTCACCATCAAGATACTCGGGGCTGCTTATGCGAAGCGCACGAAGAGACAATCCACGGGCGACATTAACTTTAGTAAGCATAGGGTGAAATGAGAAAAAGTGGAGATAAGCGTTAGAGTGAGTGCTTTTCCTAAATACAGAAAAACGCAAAGATTGACCAACTTTCCGAATAAGAACATCTAAGAACGCGATAGAGTGAGAACATTCCAACTCATATGAAAAATTCAGTGTAGGATAAAGTGAATTAATGAAAGATAAAAAAGAGTTGATGTCAAAGTTATAGGGAACTAAGGCCAACACGTCATCAACATAACGAAGCCACATAACAGGAAGAAACATGGTCTCGATATTTTGTCAGAGCGGGCTTCTTCCTTTTGACTTTGTCCTTTTCAACAAAGTTCAACAACAATTTGCGCAGCAATGCATTCATGTTTGCCCACAGTAAATGGGTGCGGCAACCATTTGATTGAAAGGTTCTTGCAAAATCATCCAACAGCTTTAAAGCATGTGAAAGGAATTGCAGAATGCACAATGTGAAGGGATCGTCAGGTTTCCTTTTGACTTGTTTGGCCATCACATTCTGGTGACGTTTGACAAACGCTTCGGATATGATAGAATTTAACAAATTCGGTCTATTTAAGAAAAGGTTTAACAAGCTATTTGCTTTGTTAGATACACGTGCATGTAAACAGATAGAAATAGGACATCAGTTCCATGTTGAATTACATTTCTGCAATAGGTTAATTGACGTTGGAGACTGAGGAGAGGTAAGATCTTGTAAAACGACTTCCTGTAAAACATACACGATGAAAATTATCATATTTAGAAAAAACAACATCATGATATCGATCCACAGAATTCTTTGCTCCATTTGTTCTATCCACGAGAGATCTCCATCGCCACATGAGTTCGTAAGAAGAGTATAGTGTGTGACGTAGTGCAGGGGATTGCGTTTTTCACAGGCACACTGATGTAAATTTTCTGGGTTAGAGGGGGAGGGACTATCTTAAAATATTAAGCTAGCACGCTAGAAAGAAGTTAACGATTTCAAGAGGCTTGAAATCATGCCAGTTGCAATACAACATACAATGTAGTGGGAAATTATCTATTTTAATCAATATACTAATGGTAAAAATTGTGAAATGTGAATCCTGAACTTAATTAAGACTTTACACACTGGCCGGACACTGGCTGTATCAAATATTCAAGTATAGATTTATTTTCATCTCACTACATTTGAAAATCATGCACCAAGCAGGGTTTTACCAAATACGTACGTGCGGGTATGTACCAATACACTGAACTAATACTGTCAGTGCACGGTATTACACTGCTCAAAAAATTTTCTGTTTAAAAATAAACTTTAGCTCTGATTTTCATATATTTCGTATGAACGAGTCTTCCAACCGATGAAAATGAATGGAAATATGGGTTAGTAAACAACGTTAAAATTCATGAGGTAATTGTCTATTTGTGGAGTGATCATAGGTTTTGCATGATAACTACTTATTAATATGGCTCACGACGGGATGCTGCCACCAGTGAACAGGAAGCTAATAATCATTTCTGGTGTCTATATCGACTACATGTACGGTTCCTTCTGCTCATAAGTTTACAAAAGGCATCAATTTCCTTATGATTCTTTATGATGGTGTGAATCGCCTAAGATCACTCGCTTATCTTAAAAAGGACCCAACGATGCTTAGACATGTTTTAGTCTAGAACGAGTTCCCTTCATGGTTTATCCATCACAGTGTTCCCGAACTGACTTTCGTTGACAAAAAAATTCCAGAAAGAGTATTGATATTTTCGGAAACTACATGGCATTAGTACTTCGGGAAGAGTAGTCCGCAAAATTAGTTTTGAAGGAATTGTTAATATGAACCATTTTTCAAAATGGCGGAATTTCCTAATATTTATTGCTTATATTTTCCATTTATTTCTATTTATGCTTTGTATTTTTTACGATTTCTAATTATTATATCATGAGAAGGTTTTAATTCATGCAGAATTGCTGTATATGGCACAAATAACAAATCTGACATTAATTTTATCCAATTAAGATGGATAATATGTGTAAGAAGTATACATACAACGTATATTAAAAATAAGAAAATATGTATGTTAACTTTGTTGAACTAAGTAATGTATTGAGGATAATATAAATTGATGTTACATATTTGACAACACAGCGTGATTCATACTGAATAAAATACAATTGGTACAATGGTAATTGATAAATGATGACCTTTTATGTGTCGACTGTTATACATGCACACTTATTGATGCAATTTCCTAGCGAAAGATGCATTGCATTCAGAAACTCTAAAGTTCGCCCAATGTTTTTCAAACTCACTGTGAATTGATTCAGGGGTATGCTCACTGAACATTCCAAGAGACGCACTCATCATCAAACAAAACGCAGGGACGTGAAAAAAGATGGCATGAATTTTGGGAGTAATGGAAATGTCAAATCTATTATACAATTTCTGAAATCGATCAATTTTTCTGTCAAAGTCTGACTGGAGCTCGTTTCCAAAACACGACTCGACAACATTGTTCAGGGCATCAAATTCCTCTACAAATTCTAAGCAGGGAAGTGGACGAATGGCTCGAAGCCCGGCCATCTACTCTTCAATTCCTTGAAGAGAGTACAGACCGCCCCAATGAGAAGGTGGAGTTCTGGAGGAGGAATGTGAGATAATACAAGAGAGTCATCTGAACCTTTGATCAAACTGGGATGAAAAACATTTGAAAAGATTTTTGCCGTATCCTGAATCATAGTATGACCAGAAAGATTCGTTCAATGTCGCAAGAGTACGTGACTGACCTCCTACATTTAAGGAGTGTTTATCAGCGGTGCACCAACAACACCGATGCAAGCAGCTGTGGGACATATAGTCCCAATAAAATATTGCACATTTTGAGATCAGAAGCCATGTGAAAATTTCTACTGATCGTATGGACACCAGCTCCAATCCGTAAGACTTTCACGTTAAAATAGCTCTCTTGAACTACTGGTGCAATTGCGATGATAGAGCATTTTTTACCCCCGAATCAAGAAAAGCTGACTTACTTTTAGCCTGACGATATTCAGGAATGATGGATACCGTTACCTTTATGAAATTTCCTCCACCATCTAATCCAATAATGTACGTCAATATTGTTTGGATACCTTTTCTGGATAACGAAATCAATCAATCCGTTAATGTTATCACAAACAATGATTTTTTTTCTCTTCATTCCGCTTTCTATTCACGCTAAAAACGAATTTTTTATTGAGATAAAAAAATCATCCAGCGTGTGATCTATTTCAGAAAGAGAATCATGCACATATAGCTCAATGGCAGTGGACTCCATAACTTCTCGGATTAAACGAGCAAGTTTATTTCTACCACGAACGCTCAAATTCAAGTCAAGTTGGATTTGCATCGTCAACGTTTAATTGTCTTTTGGAATCTACTACTTTCGGTGTTACAATAACTTTCATCGATTTGCCGGCCTCACGTAAGAGTTTCATTTCAACGTTTGTTTTGCAGGATTCCGATTCTAATTTTTGGTCAATGCACTTGGAAATCAGTTGATCTGCTTCCTTTCCATCTTTTACAAAATTTGTTATATTTTGTTTTACGGAACCGAGAGTATGAGACTTACCTCTTGAAATAATGCTCACGCACTGGACACATAATTTTAACGGTTCCTTCTATATCTCATGAGGAGTGTCAGATGATGGTCGACCACGTTTACGCTTTTCGCCACTAAGTTCAGACGAACGTCTTCCACTTGTCGTTGCTATTTCACAAATAGTGCAGCAGCAACCATGGTCCGTGATGGAACGAGTTTCAATAATGCGTTCTTGGGCAAGCACAGATGCATGATTAAAAATAGGAAATAAAGTGATCGCTCTCACCGTCTCAGTCTCGCTGCTTCTGTCTATCTTGTCAAGCCATAGTCTGCATGAACCGTATATGCTCGAAGGTAACTTTGTGTCATCGATAGAAAAAATTTCAATTACATACTTTCTTATCGAAGAATTGATGCTGTCATTTATTCGATGAATTTCTTTAGCTTTATTAAAGCATAACACACAAATACGTTCACGATTCTGGTTCTGTGATCGCTGACCAGGCATTTCTTTGACACAATGACAATTATTTGTGTTGGCATTCAGTTAAACAATTTGCATCATATATTGAATGAGAGAATTGTTAAAATCAATATACGAGTAGTTTGAAATTTTGAATTACACAAAATGGAAAATTTCTATGATTAATTCAACATGAATACTGACGTGATTCATCTTGGCCATCTATTCGTGTAGAAATCTCATTTGCATTGAGTTGATAGAAACTATTGCATAGATGTTTATTCGCTATGAATCAAAATGTCTTGTCAAATATATGTAATATGTATATGTAACATCAAGCGTTAACAGGAGAAATTGTCAAATGTCAGAAATCTGTGTTTATCTTGCAAATCCGAGATATATTCATAGCAATTTTACATCATTTATAGACATAAGAATGTCAAATTAATCCAATATCTGTGGAATAGCGTCCGGGATGCATCTGTACTCCGGAATATAACTAGAGAAATCCCAGAAGGTGAGCTATTAAATCCAATAGTTTAACATACAGTTAGATAATACATGACTATGGTGAGACATATCAGATTTAAATCCCTCCAGCCTTCGACGCTCGAAATTTAAACAGATATCCACCTGCAGAGTCATTAATCATCACTTGCGTATTGTCCTCAATACATTACTTAATTCAACAAAGTTAACAATTATTTTAATTTTTCTTTACTATACGCTGTATGTATACTACTTATACATATTATCCATCTTAATTGGATAAAATTAATGTCAGATTTGTTTTTTGTGCCATATACTGCAATTCTGCATGAATTTAAACCTTCTCATGATATAATAATTAGAAATCATAAAAAATACAAAGCATAAATAGAAATAAATGGAAAATATAAGCAATAAATATTAGGAAATTCCGCCATTTTGAAAAATGGTTCATATTAACAATTCCTTCAAAACTAATTTTGCGGACTACTCTTCCCGAAGTACTAATGCCATGTAGTTTCCGAAAATATCAATACTCTTTCTGGAAATTTTTTGTCAACGAAAGTCAGTTCGGGAACACTGTCCAAAGACATTCAACGTATATGCAAAATTGTTACCGCGTCGAAGAGGCCTTCGCTTCAATCCCTTACACAGAAGCTTTTTGGCGAAAGGGGGTAGATGAACGTTAGAAGAGAAATGGTGCCCGCCACTCGACCACAGAACAAACCCACCACGTTCACGGGCCCTCATGGTCACTACTTTGACACTCCATGCATCAACAAACGCCCATCCTCAATTGTGCAACAGCAAATTTTTTGGTCGCCATTTGAGATGCGCATTGCAGATGCGGTACAACTCAAAATTGCTCTCTAAAGTACAACTCTAAAGTGCTCTCTGACATGAGCAGCAGTTATGAGCTTAGTACATACAAATAAATAACTATCAAGATGCACTTCTGCCTACATAATGTGAAATAGATTCATTCCCGAGGCCCCATTTTTCTCATAAATGATTACAACGATGGTTAGCGTGCAAAAGTAGATTATCAAATTCCACGTAGAATAGAAAGATATTCAAGCCCACTAATGACAGAATGCAATGTAATCGAAGATCTAATTTTCGAAATTACTTATAATCCGTTGCATTTGTTTCTATATTTTAAGCTAATGAAATAACCCTGAAAACTTCATTACTAACTCTTTATCGCGATCCTCCTAAATATTGAATGCTCCTTTAGTATACATTCATGGTTGTGCACTATCATTGTCCCTAGCGGTTTTGCGGCTTGTTATAATCTGTGACGTAATCAATTTCGAATTTCAATTCATATATTCACATTTTCAATGAGTTACGTAGGCCTGCATTTCACTTAGCGTCCGGCGTTTTCCCCAGATAAAGTTGGCAACCCCGGTGGTAAACATGAAGTTTATGTTGGTTGCTTTTCTTATGAAGTTAAATCTTCATAAATATAATGACATTGATAAATCAATTACGTCTCCGAGAACTCTCCCTTTATAACAATTTCTTCTGAAATCATAAAAGGAAACAAAACATCAAAGAAAATCAGCGAAATTGAAAATGGAGGGAATTCACTATTGATCTCTCCCCTGACAAATATCAAATTTTCTTCTAATCACTATTCTGCAGTCTTTGAGCTGATGATCAACAGTTTGACGGAGTATCCCAGCATCTCATCAAAGTCAAGTCATGCACGATTCATCAATGTCCTACATTGACGTGAATTATCAGCTTTAATCATATGGATGCGATTTGAATGTTGAGCCGCATTTTGACAAATTTAGAACATCGCTAAACTTAATAGTACATCACGTGAGTTTGTAGGGGTTTTTGTGTAATATTTCTGGAATGGAAATCAAATGTCTGAGACCTGACAGACTGAATTCAAAAATAGAGTGCTATCTTTGAAGTTCAAGAGACGTCAATGATGCTTCCGAGTGTGATTGGACGTTCTTCTTTGAAATTATATTATTATATTTTCCACTACACCGACAGAATAAGCACGTGTAGCAGTCAACAACTACTCGCCGACAAAAATAACTCCCACCAGTGTCAATAATTTGAGTCTCCAAGTTGAAATTATGCGATCAGATTAAAGAAGTGCCCTCTCACTTGTGAGAATTTTTTATTGTTTTGATAAAACAATGCTCGGCGTATCAATTGGTAGAAGTAAATCCGTCACCTGGTTGCCAACCCCTGTCGACTAAAAATCGGGACAAAAATTGGGACACAAAAATCATACCGCTTTCTTCCATCTTATACGTAACTATGCCATTTTGATATGTGATTTGTTTTTCATCTGTTTTGTTGGACCTAACCTGGCGATAATTCTTAGATTTCGTAGACTTCAGCGCGCATCAGTTATGAACTACGAAGTAGATTTCATTACTGTGTTTAGCATGTTGAGCTAAAATGCTCCATTTTATATTACTCCAGAAAAATCAGAAAACAAGCAGTATGCTACCGCGATAATGCTACTTACGTGTTCAATCAGTGTTTTTTTAATGTGTTCTACGGGTCACATTCTGCACCGTGGAATTTTCGACTTGAACCGTGGATTTGAGCGTCATCCGTTGCATGCAGTGAGCCATATCCAACACTATCAATACCCAGAATTCATCTCAGGATAGCTCATTAACATGCAGAATCGCAACTAAAATTCACTGCCAAATGTTATACTGTATTCATGACTTCTGTTTTAGCTTATGAATCCTAAGGCACTCACTAATCAAAGTCGATCTTGAGACGATTTGAGTGTGATCCGTGGGAATGGTCAGATGACCCGTGGCAAAAACCTTAAAAAACCCTGGTTCAATTAATTACCCGAGATCTTCTACTCGAACCAACCTTTGTATTCCACTCCAGGAGATCTTGCCTTGCATTGCCCAAGCAATTGTCGATATTCGTGATTTATGCAAGCTTAAATATCTTGTTATCGTATACTGTAGGCTATATTTTAGCAATTGCACGAATAAATTGTACAAGCCTTCCGCATACATGCATTATTTATTACTTCTAATAGTGCATAATCTTCTAAATGCATGAGCAAAACGGAAGAAGCCCGAGATCGCTTTTCGGATTTTATTATAGAGCGAGTATACCCGACTCGACCGGATACGACCGTGCGTCAAATTTTAGGGGCGAGCTTTTGGTAGGTTCACTTTAATGTCCATTATTTGCTGGAACCAAAACTAATTCACATTTTATGAAAGTGCACTAGCTAAGGAGTTCCTAGATCACAGTGCAAGATATTACTACGACGGAGTGCAACTTACACGACAGTCATTAAGTTTCCTGAACATGTACAGACAGACAAGAGGTAAAATAGTTTGAGAAATGTATGCATGCGTGAAAGTGAGAATTTCAAGAGAATTAGAATTGCAGAGTTTTTATGACTAAATGAATCATGAGTCTCAACAAGCTCTCACATAGTCTGAACGGAGCCTGAGAGCTAGCACAACAAAAAATATATTCGAGTAAATAGAAACATTTTTCAATTTATCTGCGACCTGATGTCGGTAGTGTGAACGGGTCTCAGCAGGTAGGTCTCAGCATATCTCAGGTCATGTCTCAGCGAGTCTCAGAGTCGAAAATTAAGTGAAAGAGTGGTTCATGAAAATGAGGGGCAGCTCTTTTCCTGAGATCTCTCTCTCTCTCAAATGTGAACGGGTTGGTCTCAGTCTCATGTTCTTCTCTCATGTGTGAGCGTAGCTTTACGATAGTCCTAAATTTCTGTAGATCTTTATGGCATCAAACTCAAAATAAGTGATCAAAAGGAATAATTCAAATTGTGTTAATTATCGTGCCTCAAGTCAAAAAATGTTGGTGAGAGACTTTATGGCCACCCTGCATTATGTAATCATTCAATTCAATCACGCATTTTCTAAATTTCGCAAATATCATGCTTTTGAACGCATCTGTCCAAATTCTAATGACTTCAATAGGCACATTTCGTGTAATTACATACAGTATATATAATGCAATGAAGGTTTAATTTTTAACCGCGTCTGACTAATACAGTCCGTTTCATAAAAAGTGGATCATCCTAAAATTTGACTAAATAAAACATAAGTATGATAAGTATGATACAGAAAGCATTTTTCATGTTATTTAATGTCCCTAATATATTTAAATGTCCTTATATAATCTGATAAGCTATGATACAGTAACGGTTCTTAAGAAGCTAATATTTTGTGGCCCTACCCTTATTGTCAATGACATTACCAATTCGTCTAGGCATTGATTCGATGATATCGTTGATTTTTAACTGATCTAACTTTCTCCACTCTCTTTTTAACAGTGACGTAAGTTGTGATACGTCATCTGTAGGTAGCAGTGAACGACGAACGTTACGTTTTAGAATACTCCATACATTTTCTATGGGATTCAGATCAGGAGAACGAGCTGGCCAAGATAATGTCCTAAGCCCTAATTGAGACTTGCATAAGTTGACTCTACTACTCCTGTGACACGTAGCATTATCATCCATAAATAACCAAGTCGATGGATCACCAAGTTGATGTCATTTGGCCAATGTTCATTCGTAAAACATTCACATAGCGTTCAGAATTCATGGTTCCTTGCTGTAGGTGAAGTTCAGAGCGGCCATTGGTCCAAATGCCAGCCCAAATCAGTAGAGTCGCACCACCCTGTACCCGGGGACGATGTAAATGTCTCGGAATTTCCTGATCAGATTTTATCCATAATCTCAATCGACCATCACTATCCTTCAGACGGACTGATGCCTCATCAGACCAGACAACCCGATCCCATTGATTTCGCCAGTGACAATGACTCATTGCCCATCTGAGACGTCTTTTTGTATGCTGATCTGATAATTCGATTTGAGAGGGCCTCTTACAGCTCTTGAAATTCGACTCAATAAGTCTTCTACGAAGAGTGGACTTAGAAATAGACGAGACTAGTGCAGCCATCTCAGTTAACGAGAGACTTGGATCAACTTTAACAAATCTCAAAATTAGGCGGTCTCTACGTTTGGATGTTTTGCGTGGACGGCCAGAGCCCTCTTTACGACAGAGTCGAAAATCATCATTATGCCATCGATGCACATTTGTGTAAGGGACATTTAGTCGCTTGCTTGTAGCTCGCAAAGAAAAACCTAGTTCTAGCAAGGCTGACGCTTTGCCTTTTGTGAATGCGATCTCGTTATTGTTCATTTGTGCTTTGTATTGTTTTCAACCGGTAAGAGATAGATTTCTAGCTGAAAGCAATCAGGAGTGCTGCCAACACCACCGCAACGAAGTCAGGAAGCTATGGAACATGAAGTCCAGTTAATCACATGTAGCAGTTACATTATTGTTGATGAATAATGGTGCTATACTGGCTCTGATTGACCGATTTTCTTTATTTTTGTTTTGCTTGATAGCTTTTGGCTTGTAGAACAACATATTGCATAACAAAGGAAACAAATGTAATTTCATAAGAGTGAGGCATGATTTTGTGTAACATTGCTAAATGAAGATCAAATTATCTACTACTTTTTTTATCTATAACAGAAAAACAACTCAATATTCATGCTTGAAATCTCCAACAATGATATTAGTAAGCACAACTAACATATCTTCAAAATTTCAGAGAAATTCGTTCAAGTTTGGCGGAGTTAGACAAAGTTGAAGTTAAGGCGATGTTTAAGGGTGATCCATTTTTTATGAAACAATCTGTATAATATCGTCGGGTTGAGTTCACGCATGCAGCTCTGGTTTCCATTGTTGGATTCAACGATAAATCCTTGAGTTTTAGCTCAGATTTTACTTGACAGATCATTTTCTTATGAATTCCGATGCAGAAATCTCTGAGGAATACACCTTGCTTCAATATTACTGAGAGACAGAGTGCACATTTCATACTTGTCGTATCAAACTCATCCCTACGTACACAGAAGTTGGAGATATAATATCCAAAAGGGGAGTTCGCCGATCAAAAAGAATTCTCCTCTAATGAATCAGAAATCAGAAGATATCAACTTTCTGACATATACAGCAGGTAATTGATGAAATTCGTACTTTTTCTTCTTGTCTGACTTTGAAACAACCAACGCTAGATGAAACGCAGAGTTCGATCTCGAGGTTGTACGTTTCGATCGATAGCAAATTTTCGACTGTTATCTTTGACTATTCTTTGTCATACTTCGACGAATCAAGAAGCATCGAGTCAATTTTTTCCTGAGCTATGAATATGTATTAAAGTTTGCTAAACGCCTTTCCGGATAAAAAATATATAATTGAGAACAGCCAAGTGTCGGGACGTTTCGATTATCTTAATGAACATTTTTGACTGATTACCTTAATATCATATTGACCTCACCTGTATATGTATCGGTGGAACTTTTTTTAGATATTGAAAAGTAAAAGATCACGACATGTCTCATAGAGAATATTCATTTAAATTCAGACTCGAGGGATAATTGATGACTGTATGTGAAGAAATAATCAAAAGGACGAAAGGATATTGTAGGAAATAAAGGATGGAATTAATAGTGACTACAATCTTAATTCTGGTCTAATTATTTACCTCATAAACTGTTTGTAATTCATTTGTATTCCCATGTCTACGTATAATCAACTTTTTTATATTTTCAAACAATACTTTTATAATAGCAGGTCGACAACTCGATTTACATGTGCCATGCTTATCCATATTGACAACCAATTAAATAAACTCCAACGGGATTTTTTCAAAAATTGACACTTAACTGAACTTAATGTCGGTAATTTTTCAACTGTTCGTAGCGGTTACTAGCATAAAGGGTTACATTTTGAATGAAGGGGAGACTTACCAACAACTGATAATGCGTTTTTATTTCTCTATTACTTACCCCTTCAAGCAAATATGATTCATTTTATTACAAATTGGACAGTATTTAGCATAGTGATGTTCAACTATGGTAGCTTATTTGGATTAAATTATTTACTTATTGTAATCACTGAAAGTTATCATCCTTTAAATAAAGAAGTTTCTCGCATTAATTGTACAGCTGAATTATTGTCGATCCAATGATTACTAGAGAGGCAGGTGCCAGCTATCGACATCACAAGTTCGCATTTTCAGCATACGTGTATGACTGAGGCTATGCCTATCCTGAGCCAAATTGGATTAATTTGGATGTCTTAAACATTGAGCCAAAAAAATTGATGCCTTCGCAAGGTATGTTGATTACTGACCCATTTTTTTAATGTGCTGACCTAGTTCCCCAAAGTCTATTGTATAGAAATTAAATGTCACGACATAAAGCCGCAAAATAATCATGCAGGCCTACGCATAAAATTTCAGTATTTTCATAATCGTTGTCGGTCAATAAAATGCGACAAGCTTCTTGAGTTAATTGTAAGGTCATCAACACTTGAACCTATTTGACATAGGACGACATCTTTAGGTCGTCGGAGTCCTTTACTGAGTCGGTCATTTGAAAAATAAAATTGAATTTACAAAACAGCAAAAGGAAAAACAGAAGCAACATTAATATACTTTTACACAAAAAACGCAGGACACTTGTGAGGGATATTGCTACAAATGGCGACTTTATCATCAAAGTGAGTCTGACAGTTTCGATAAGACGCTTTCGTAGCGATTCATCATCTTAGATCAGAAACCGAGAGATGCACGTCGCGTGAATCCTCAAATGGCGTATTAATGCCGGGCAGCTATTATCTATCTCTGTCTCCTTGACATCCGAACTCCCTCCACAGTGTCCACAGCAGTCAGCAAACTGACCATCCGTTATCCATTGTCCTAAACATAGCTATCTAATTGTGCGGTTCTAATAGTTCTAATAATAAATGGAGGACAAAATAGAAAGAATTCTGTAAATCTATTTGGATTGTGCGCCATTGGTGTGAGTTATGTGTAAATCATAAAATTAGCGAACACCAATAAAAGTTTATTGACAGAAAAACTAAGTCATACGTCCAAAATTTCGGTATGCGCCTCGATCATGATGTGCTCTGTAAACATATTTCTACATAAATAAGCTAAATAATTTTCTTAACTATCATATCCGTATCGTCAACACATCAGCCAGGTAAAAAATAGAGCCTCTTTTTATCATAAAGTATTGCGGAAAAAAGGAGGAAAAATGAAACTGTCTATTTTTTCGCATCTGCAATTGATTGATAACAGAAATTCTATTCTTGCACACACAGATATTCATAGATCAGAGACCTGAATAAGCCCATCCGCTTATTAAACCCCGTGAAGCCCGGTCCGGATTTACTGCATTCATTTCATAAACTGAATATTTCGATTTATAAGCCCATCCGCTTATTAAGCCCAGGTCAATGAATAGGGATTGTGACGGACAGAATCCTCACAATGAGAGAGCATCTAATGACATCATAATGCATTGCGATGCTACTGTATCAGTTGCCTGAAATGAAGAGGAGGAGACACGAACATGAACAAAGGTAGTGATGAAGATCATGAAGCAAATGAAGACGATACCATCCAATTCAGGACTGTGGTACCCCTTGCACCGAGCAGAGAAGGTTTGGTCGGATGGAAGCTTCCAGACTCTTAATCGAGATATTCGAGATTTCCTGCCTCGAAAACCACTAACACAAACGGCCTAGGATGAATTCTTCCAGAAATAGTGATTGCATTCTTGTGTAGTAGACGTGCACTGCATCCTATGTAACTGACCTCAGTGAGCTGACGTGAGTTTCTGTAGAGTAAAGTGTAGTGCATGTAATGTAGTACACTAAACCGTTGTCGAATAATGGTTTTGTGTTGGATGAAATAAAAGTATACATGCAGATGTACTTGAACTAAATCACAGCATTCTGACGTAGAAAATTAGTTCAAACGGACTGGAGTATCTAACAATAAAGTAAAGGTCATCATTAATATACAGTGGAGAATCTAAACTTTCTAAACTTGCATTTCATTTTACAAGCCCATTCGGATAGCAAGCTAAAGTTTCTGCTGCCAAGGTCCTTTAATAACATTATACTTTGCGTTCACTGGGCAGTGAAAAATAAAAACTGGCAGCCTAAATAATGACAACATCGTATAAGATTTCAAGATCCCGGGATTCATCCCCAAAATTCTTCACCGGCATTCGAGATCCCGGGACTGACATCCATAGATCATGCTGCTTCATGGAATTGATTGTGCTTGTCGGAAGTAGCTTGTAATGCTTGATAAATCCATAATGCAAGATCCGTAGAAAATCTAAAACATTTTGACTACATGACTTCCTCTGCGTGGAAGTTTTCCCTACATTCAAGATCCAACTTTAAGATGATTTTGCAATCAACGATTTAATATACTGGATCAAGACATATCAAGTAACTGACACGACCACTGCTGGTGGCGAGAATGACTACAGGCGCCAAGTACAGTATCAGGTGAGTCAGAAGTTTTTGCCAATTCATCAACCTATCAATTATGAACCAATTAGCAATCTAAGGAAGTGAAAATAAGCTAACACTTTACATATAAGCCTCTTTCCATACTCCTTGCAAGCCATGGACTTCTACATATGCACAATTTCTCTCTCTCTCTCTCTCTCATGAACAAAGACTTACATGAACTTCGATAATAAACGACACCCATTTTTGTAACTGCTGCATATCACGATCGTCAATGTTATCAAACATGGAGTGCACAATTCATGATAGTGTTACTATAGCTGCTATCGTCTGGGATATTACATTGAAAATTAGCTATCAGAAATTTTTCGAATTAACAAGCAATCACTGCCCTGGAGAGTTGTCTCCTAATTGACAGACGAACTACTGAAGAATGGCAATCTTGTAACAGACAGCCCTCCTTCCGGCAGGCCTGTGACTGCAACTGGCGACGACAATGAAATAACAGTTTTAGAGCAGCATTTGAAGACCCCATGATCTCTACTCGACGGTTATCGGGCGTGGCAAACCTTTCGCAAACGTCAGTGCGTCGAATTTTGAAAAGCAACAAACTTCATCCGTACAAGCCTTGACCAAACTGTAATACTGACCGGAATTTATCAGATTTTATCAACAACAATTCTAATACTAAGTTATATACTAAGTTAGTATATACTAATTCTAATACTTAGGAAGCAATAATGCTTTAACTGGAAGTGTCTATACTACTCGTACTTGGAAGAGTAAACTTAGCCATCTCGGTTATTAGTGGGAATACATTCGACTTTCCCCTGTAACCAAAAATGATGTAAAAAGGCTGCTAAAAGAATTGTGAATATTGAGTAATATCAAGGACCAATATTAGGATTCAATCAATATTAGGAGTATACGTTTCATAATAATCATGTCACCTGTGCTAATTCACCAGATGATGTGAAGAAGTGAACTATACATAAAGAAGACCATCAGAAAGCAACTTCCTACCTCTAAATATACCATAGAGCGACTTGCTTCAAGATCCTGAGATTGATTATAAAACCCCGAAATACAGGAATTTGCAGAAGCAACCAGGATCGTAATCCCTGGATTCCATTTAACATACTAAATTCATCAACGTTCCGAATATTGTCTTGATTTTATGCTTGACTTCTCAATCTGCACACTATGTCCTTCCGTAACATAGCAACGCAAATAATCCATTAAGCTTCATTAGTAGACGGCGCAAATTATAACACTGCTAATAAATACACGGAAAATTCATTGTAGTCTGCGTCATTGTCTCCTTTAAGTACTTTGTCAGACTCAGAAGAAATTGAAAGCAATGATGTTCTGCGAAGACTGTGAAAACAATTACTCACTTATTGCAATCAACAACAAATCTATTCATCTGTAGTGTTGAAAAATGGAACCTACTGATGAAAAATCGTAGTGAACGTTTCACTGAAGTATATATCATATTTAGAGGCGACTGAAATAGGGTATATTCTTTAGGAAACCCAATTCTCAAATAGTGCCCGAACCTAGAATAACTGATTCTGCTTTTTGAAATTGCTCTTACGCTAATTGTCATGAAACCATTATCATGTAACACTTGTGAATTCAATTTCATTGCGATCATTCATTTTCACGATCACAAAATCATCCTTATAGTAGCATCATATTTAAATACATTGGTGATTAATTGTAACACATTTATTGCATTTAACAACTACTATCATTAATATTTGTTGTTATTTAGGAATAAATCGCATAGCTGTTGCTGAACAATGATTGTTTATTAAAGAAAATCTATTTCCAAAAATCATATCGAATTTTCTGTGGAACATAGAAGAGTGCTAGCAGGAAAGCAAACGATTAACGAATAAATACCAACATCGTGTCGTTATGCAACTAAGTTAATAAGTTGGTAATTATTTTCATTTGATTAATGTATACATCAGTCTCAGCCCTGTCATAATTTTCTTCTTCCTCTTCGTTGTCGTGGTAAACCGCTAAAATGAGCAGCTTGTACATTGGAGTAAGTCATATGAAAATTCTGCTGAATGTGTGCCTGAATGTGTAAGGCAACTAGTTCACACCATTCTCATAAAAGATCTGTTTTGAAGTATGATAATATATGCAATTCAAAGACAAAAAAAATTTTTAAAAAATGAGTGACAAGCGATTCTTTTAGTGCCACTCGCACTTGAATTGTAAAAATGCATGATATCCTCGGGCTCTTTTCTGGAAAATACAATTTGCCTATACATAATCATGCATGCTGATCCAGAATACTGTGACCAAGAAAGTGAATAGAAGCATTTCAAAACAATGCAAAATTATTCTCAGATAGGCGATTGAAATCTTTAGATTGATTTGTTAGCCGGTTGAGGAATTTATTAATCGATCATCCAGTTTACGATTATCTAATACTCATTGACTATAAGAACAAGCTTCTCTGACAATTGTTTGTCGTAAAGATTTCAAATGCACGTTTGTGAATTTAAGTGCGCTAATGGGCCTACTTTCAAACTGTCAGATGCTACTGAACTTTGGGCTAAAATCTTAAGAGAACCTTAGGTGTTAGATGCTGATTAAATTGTTTTAAATAAAAAAGAAAGAACTTTAGAGAAAGTTTTAAACACATCAAACCATTTGCACGAAAACCATTTTGACGTGACAACGGATAAACAGTATCTTATCAACTGAAAAATAAATAACTTGCGTGAAAGATTGAGCAATGAGCGAATTTTGTTTATTCTACTCATCCGATCTAGAAATTCTTCTCTAATTTATCGAGTTGATGCACTGTTTGCCCATCATGAAATTTTATATTCAAATCAGTTACATTGAATAAATGAAAATGTACAAAGAATATACGGTACTTATTCTAGCGAAGGCACGCATCAAGACTAATGACGACACAACACATACATGCAGAAGACCAATCTTTTCTGAATAAACCATGTATCAGATTAGATGCGTGCAAATGAACATCAGCTCAAAATATGTCTGGAGCAGAACTATTTGACTCCCATATATCAATCAGATTCGTCCGAATCACAATTGTCATCGAAGAAATCATCATCACTTTTACATACTGACGAGCACGGTTAACCTGTTAAATCTAAAAAAATTGTCTTGCAAATGATACCTTATTTTTTCACATAGCCTATGACTGAAAGGACATTTCATATGTGACTCATGTGAGAATCCTTGCAGCTCCGATTTCTCGTGAATCGCAGCAACGGTGAGAACATCAGCAGTTTTCCAAGTCAGTCTCCACTAGCGAGAAAATACCTAGAAAGTCCAGTTGCATCCGCCAGTTCACAAGGATCGTTTATTGCATTCGGAAGTATGTTTTCCAAGAAAAGGGTGAGACATAACACCACTAAAGGCAGAAACAACACAGATCATCTTGCTCCTACATTTGAACAATGTTTGAAAAATTGTTCAGTCACATTAGCTATGCTTGTTAAAGCTTTATATAACAATTATTTTTGCTTTACAGATATCATAGATTACATTATATAATCATAAAGTATGCCAAGTGCCAGTTCGCCGGGGCATAGAATAGAAAGATGTCCTCAGACTTGAACAAATTAAGCACGAAAATTCTTTGGCAGCCGCAGACGTTGCGTTTCGCCCTACAGGGACTCGTCAGTACGGCTCTGAATATTCATTATGTTATCCAATTGCTTCAGTTTGTTGCACCATAGGTAAGTAATTTCAACCAATGCTTGGATAGCAATCAACAGTTATAGCCATATCCGAAAAATTCAAGGTGAATTCATCTGGGATTTCGCTTCTGAACTTAATATCCTGATGGATGCTTAAGCGGATTATCAAATAATTAGATATACTGCTATCTTTACCAAAAAGTCGTATCATTGTATATACTGTACGTAGGATGCTTACAAGAGAAGATTGATGTTTCTATTTGCAGGCAGAATTTCTAAAGCTTTCGTTTCTATTCAGTTCATAAACACTATCGCAATTAAGACAATGATACAGGCCCTATTCTAACTGTAAAACAAATTTCATTTGAATATGACTTCCTTTTTTGGATATTAAAGGTGATGCGCACATGCTCATACAAAACAAAGGTGCAAATATACTACACTGATCTACTTTAGCGAGAAAATTACAATGTCATGCGACGCTTCAAGTGAATTGGAAACACGAATGGTGAGCCAACGTGGACGTACACTGTTAATAGATAGGCCTACCTACTCAGATAATATCCCTATTTACTTATAGCTTGCGTTTTGTTACGATCGTTTAAATTCATTGATTCCTAGATAGTCTTTCGCATTTGCTGCGAACCTCGCACCTACTAAAACACAAAATGATGTAAACAAATGCCATCAAGCAGGTCTTCTTGATTGGCAGAAACGCAAAATGCAAGAATTTTCGCTTCTCGACTGACCATTGGTCACCCTCTGAGTTTGTTCACTATAATACACGGTGGTCGAAGTGGTAGATTGTGTATTATAATGAACAAACTTAGATAAGCAACCAGATGATCTGTTTCATGATCGACAGAGTTGTTAGTTCGAGATGTGCACTATAACTGATAAATAGAAAACATCTCAGAACATAATGGTCACCTTTATGAGCTGTAGGAGTTAGTGCATTATAATACACAAATCGTGTAGTAGGCCTGTGGAATAAGTAATATGTCTGTACCTGGCTTCATCATTGCATGTTGTAATGTTCGACGATCATGTGCGACTATTTTATACTGCTCTATAGAATATGAGCTGTTTTAACTGATTTTTACCCTTCTCCATCCCATCAATTATTCCTGCATACCATATAGACCTATGCACCGATAGTCTAGATTCATGATGTTCATTCCCTAGTCCCATATGTAGACCTACTTTTGCTATAGGTGAATGATTTTTTGATTTGGTTTCCACATCACTATCATACAATTGATTGTCCACATTTTTCTTATAAACTGCAAGTTAGCTACAAAATAGATGTCAGTTGGCCCATACTCGCTTTTTCCGAAATTCCCATCCTGCGATAGTCACATGATTTTTGCATGGTTTTCAAAATTCATGCTGTATCCATCAACTGACGTATTCAAATTACAAGATCGACATAGAACAGATCGATCTCATCAGTAAAGAATTGATCACGTAGACATTGTGAAAAACTCGGAAACAGTTCCTCTCCTTGGTTATGCACAGATGCAGCTTGCACTTGCTGCACATGAAGAATGTCTTTGAACTGCATAGTTGGTTCTTGCATCGGCCGATTTTTTGCACACTATCTGGCCAATGTCCGAAGCCGTCCAGCCGCACATCTTGTGCAGGGAAACTGAATTGTGGGCCGCCCTTCCTTCGCTTTCCTGCCACCGCTTCATCTTGCAAAGATGGGCGACCTACACGGATGGTAGGAATTCGTGTCAACAGCAACGACTTGGCGACCTCCGATTTGAATTGAAACAGGGTTAGACGAGTTGATTCATCACAATCCCTGCAGTCTCTCATGTAAGTCAGCCACGAATTAGCACAAGCCATATCCATGACATGAAAGAAAATCCGTAGGTAATACCGACGGTTGCAGTGGAAGCTTGTGCGATACAAGGCGATTCATCTCATCCACGTATCCCATCGACTCGTTGTAAGTTTGTACAATAGGCGGACACTCCACATTCACCTGACGTTTAGAAGCACGATCAAATCGAGAGACTTCCTGGGTTGGTTCCGCGCCCATGAATGTGCTTAGAAGATGAACAGCTTTATTGTCGTACCATTTCACCGCACGCACGGATATCAATATTGTCTTGCAAGCAACGAAATTCCTCGTGCGATCCACGCCCTTTGCTCTTCATTTCTCGATCTGTTGAAAACTTCAAACCTTTTGCTCGACATAGCGGCAATGTCCCAAATGAATCAATACCGTAATCTCTGACGAGTTTAGCTTGCAAAGCGGCCGAATTGAACCAGTTGTCATATACCAACTTGAAGTGACAGTCCCTAGGTAGAAATTCAATCAAGTCCAAGACCACTTGCCCAGACTTGCCGATGTCTGGCGAGGGTGCTGCTGTCGATGAAGATCCATGCTTACCGGAGTAGAATATTATATAGTGCACCAGTCCTCCTTCGCCGCAGAGCAAGAACACTTTGTATCCACATTTTTTGGGCTTTTGAGGATTATATTGTCTCAAACCACCAGATTTCTTGCCTTTGTAAGGAATTATTTGCTCATCTATATTAAGAGTCGAACCGAATTTCAGCCTGTTGGCTACGGACTTGAATTGCTGAAGCAGGAGCTCAAACTTGAAGGTCTTAGGCGATGAATCGGTTCGTTCACTGTTGGAGCAGAAATGGAACATGCTCTTAACTTTTTCCCATTCTTTCCGCGAGATAGAATCAGCTACTTGAGGCAAGCGAGTCGATGAGTTCCAGTAGCCGCGCGTATCTGGAATTCGAATAAGGGACATCCAGGTAGTTGCACCAAGAAACTTTCGAAGAGTTTCCACTGTAAGCATATACGTCGAATTAGGGTCCTTCTCCCTCTCGCAAATATTTGACAACTCACAAACTCGATTTATAAAATCAGTCGAGCAGTAGTCTTCATAATATTCCAGTGGGGTACGAACTGTTGAAGAACGTTTGCGCTCGTAGCTGCAGGGCACGGAAGGCACTTCTTCAGATTGCTGCGTTCGTCTACGCCATCTGCACGACTGCACCTCGGAATTCTCTTCTTCGTTCTCATCCTCACTGCTGCCACTGAATGTTACATCGGAGTAATCAGAATCACCTTCCTCGACTTCTTCTTCTTCTTCTATTTCGTGGAAGCTAAGCGATCGTCGATCTCGAAGTCTTTGTTGCAACGGGGGCTTGCAAAAGAATGAACTGAAAGGGCATTATTAGTGTCGAAGGACCTGACTGCATGACGGTGCTCCTTCATCCGAACATCAAAACTCCTACCAGTTTCTCCTATATACGACTTAGAACAATCCTTACAAGAAATGCGATACACACCTTTACTATTATTACTCTTTCGGGACGAGTTATTAATTAATCTAGATTTCAAGCTATCAGGATAAGTGAAGGCAATACGGGTATTATTTAAGTGCGCTAAGCGACGATTAACCGGGTTATCTAAAGATGGGACAAACGGCATGGAATAAAACTTCTTAGGCAGCTCCCTATCAATGTTAGGTCTGAAAAAAGAAGATTTGGCTTTAGAAAGCGCTTTAAATAAAAATGCATCTGGATAACCGCGTTTTTTGAGACATTCCCAAACGAAATCAATTTCTCCAGCACGAAATTTTTCACTACAGATGCGAAAGGCTCGATAAAATAAACTGCGGGCTACATTTAACTTAATTTGATAAGAATGGAAAGAAAAGAAATGAATATAGCTATTAGAATCCGTTTCTTTTCTAAACACTTTGAATTTAATAGAAGAACAAACTCTAGAAACTAAAACATCAAGGAAAGGAATCAAATTATTACATTCATATTCAACCGTAAACTTCAAAGAGGGATAGAGAGAATTTATAAAAGAAAGGAAAGAAGATAAATCAAAACTAGAATCGACAATAGTAAAAACATCATCTACGTAACGTAACCAACATAGCGGCAGATGACCAGAAAAAGTGGGCAGAAGCTCAGATTCTATGTCCTCGAGGAAAAGATTAGCTAGAACAGGTGAAAGAGAATTTCCCATCGCAAAACCAAAAACCAAATGAATGCCATAGACAGCTATTCATGTTGGCGCTATTGGAGTCCACCGATATTGCTGACATTCGATGAAAGCAATACTACAACATAGCAAAAACAGCATGCATAATTGTAGAATGTAGATTCAATATGATTTCAATTTGTTCTCAATACAGTTCCGACAGATAGACGTAACTATAGGCAAAATCATTTATCAATCATACATGCACATGTGCACGTGTGAGGGCCCTAGTCAGCGACACATCGCTGCAATTAACTATAAAGCGTATGAAATATCCTGAATTGACATTTTCCTACACTATCTCAGATCAATTTCGATACTCATCCTTGATTTAAACACTATTTCTGGTTTGTTCATTATAATACACTAACTTCCAAATGGACCACTGTGCATTATAATGAACAAACCTATTTTCGATTGTATCCATGCATCAGATTCCATCCATTCTTTGTGGTCATAACAGACATATCAATGGCATATTTCTACACGTCGTGTAATTTTTTCATTGAAAAATAGCTAAATTTTGACCTATACAATGCCTAAATAGAAAGTCAGATATTTGCTCTTATGACACGATTCAGCTGCCTAAAGTAATTTGGCCTACAATGAAAGCCAATGATCACAATTATCTATTTTTGATGATGGGTGAGCGCAATATATCTGAAAGGTTAGGTTCTTCATGTTATCAGCTAAGTAACAATAAAGCCTACGGACTACTTACATGATGAATTAATATCTTCACAGTTTTAACTCAGGATTTAAACATGCAACTACATGCAGACTGACACATGTAGATAACAAGGGCCGAAATTTTATTCGCTGAGGTGCTGACATGTAAAAGAACAGGTTTCTCCTCTAGAAACATAATTATACATGTGGGTCAAATCACGAGTTGGTTGCACCGACGCAAAATTTCAAACCAGTTTTTGACGAATTATGCCGATGACCATGATATACTACATAGTCTAAAGTTCAGACCTATGCTAGCTAAAGAGCTGAAGTATGTCTGCATAGATGACAAAGGGTAGTCTAAAAACTATTATATAAGTTTCAATTATGCCCCTATTTTATGAGATGTGTGCTTCAATGCATTTTATACATGAAAATGTCTATACTAAGTTGAAAAATCGTTTGTGATGCTAGAAGATTTCACGTTATTCAATGTATCTGAAAGACAACTTTCTGTCAAAGTTAGTTATGACTCTTTAGGAAATATTAAATTTCTATATTAGAATGTCGCGAGCTTTTTTTTGAAGCTTTTACGTCACTACTCCCCATACTTGGGGCTTGGACGGTGTTGACATAGTCAGACTTATGGAGCGTTGTAGTACTTTTAGTCCGGATGCCCTTCCTGCCGACTACCAATGACACCTTTGGGGCTCGACCTCTGGACCAAAAGATCGCTAGGCCAAGCACTTAACCACTGTGCCACGGAGCGTTACCCAAAATAATGAAAAAGTTTTTTCCGTCGGAGACAAGAATGATTAGACAGTTTATACTACCAAAGATTATCGACTTTCCATGAATGCAAATCAGTGTGATAATCAACAAAGTTATTCTAGGTCTACTTCCTAGTAGAAAATAAATTCAATGTCTGTCGCGAGCGTTACCATGACATGCACCTAGTGAATTTAGTCTCGAGCTCGAATCTCAATCTCGAGAATCAATATTTATCAAATACCGAGATCTCGAGATATCTGATTCGATATTGCAAATAGGCCTATATCAGACTGTGCCAATTACTCAAAAAGTGTAATTAATTACAGAAAACTGCAATTTGCTGCACAGTAGTCTAATTGCTGGCATAATTGCAATTATCTGGTTCTATTTGTTATTGAAATTAAGATAGCAATACCAATCTGGACCATATTTGGCATTCATTCATGCGCCCAATCCTTTATTGAAGTTGTTTAACCTACAACACAGACAAAATTAATTCATGTGCCTAAGTAGGCCTACGTACAACGACAAAAGTGGGGAGGGGTAAGTATATGTACAGCGACTTAAGAAGTTCCATTTCCTGTCCTAAGTCAGAGAAAGACTCGTTGAGGTAAGGGAAGTTTCTTCCTCAAGTGACTAAAGCTTGTTCATGATTCATGGCTATGGCTACCCAAGATATAGTAAGTTCTCCGATGTTGACGTTCATCTTGCATTATGCTTAACTTCCGTGTTATGATTCCGGTAAAAATAAAAGTGTTTGGTGTGCTGTTTCTAAACTAATCGTTCAATCTTGTAATCTTCATTATTAGTATCTTCTGTGATGACAAATTCAATGGCAAAATTTATGTTATCCGTAGTTTTTTAGATAATGTCGCGAGTGTTACCGTCAAGATTAACTGAAATCTCGTAATCGGTGCTTTCAGTAATCTATTGAAGCATGAAGAAATCATCAACTATTCATTATTTATCCATCATTTCGTTTTTGAGACAACAACTTCTTTAGTTTAGATAAAATATCAATGCAATCTCAAAAAATCTATAATGAAATATTTATCTCCATCGCGAGCGTTGCCATATTAAATGATCTCTGTGCACAAATGCAGAGATAGTATGAAGATATTTTGTGTGTAATAGGTCGATGTCGTATTACATCAAACTGTATCTTCAGAATATTCAAAAAGAATATCGCATCATGGAGAATGTTGGTTTTCGATCGAGTTTTGCTATCAAATGTAGCGAGCGTTACCGTGGTTTGGCCCAAGTATAATGTGTGAGCAAAGCAGCAGTGCCGTTCCCTATTTCTATGGATTTGATGTTGTCAGTCGATCGGTCACAATGATAAATGATCGGATCTAGACAATACCACGATCAGTGATAGAGAAACCGATAGTCAGACATTCTATCAGCTCAACAATTGATCTTACTACACAAGAAGCGAGTATTGAGCCACAAGTCAGCGAAACTGCCCAAGTAGCTTTGGTCTTTAACTTATCCCCTCCCAGTCCCAACTCACCTGACAGATCGTTGCACTCTTTAGAAAAGCATAGCATTGCGCGATTCATCTTCGGCGACCGCGGCAGTCATTGGAAATGCGGCCAGCCAATCGTCGATCAAGAATGATCTTGTTCTCTTTCTTATTTTCGTGTAAATTGTTATTACAAAATATGTTATGAAACGGTAAGCAATGCTCATCAACTGATTTTTCTTTCTATAGAGGAATTACACGATGGCAATTATTTCCATAATGCCGTACTTCATTATTTATCGCTGTCTGGATGAGATTGCCAAATAATTGTCCTTTAAAAGGGTAACGACGCAGATTAATGCCTTGACGAAACATCAGATGAGTACTTTGACACAGGTCCAAATTTTCGATCTGATTTGATATTTTGAATTTTTATTAGATTCCAATAAGGAGATATATTGTTCAGATAATGTGCTTTGGATGAAGTTTCACAAAACGTCGACGAATATTTCAGGTTGTAGATTATAGGAAGATAGCACAATATTGGCCGCTCTTAAAACATAATGTTACATTGAATTGGTAATTGAAACATTAGCTCATTTGTGGTCGTCAAGTGTACTACATACAATGCACACACTCGTATATTATATACCGTGTGAAAAGCACTGACATGATATTGAAGATGCACAACGCTAAATGAACATATCTTCGAATCTCTGTCCACCACATGGGCCTACAATTATTCCAACAAAGCCACTCACTTCATACGAAAAAGAATTATATCAAAATGATGAATTCGAAAAATAAAAAGTACGTCAAAATATAAGCGAGTAGGAATGTTTTAGAGAAGTATTTGCATCTATTAATAGAACGCCAGTCCTTAGAAGAATAATGACCTCAAGATCATTATGGGCTTCCTGTCAGATTTACGGGAAATCATTTCAATTTATCAATTTAGGGAATTCATTTGGCAAACTGAGATAGCTGCATCAATGTTGCTAAATAGTGTACATGCATCTGCATATTGCAAATAAAATATTTTTGCTTGGCATTACCATAAGGATTGCTGTTTATGGCGCCAAACTGTGTAATACATTGGAAAGTTTTTCATGATTACAAATAGGGATTCTTTGATGTTCAAAAGAAGAACTTTTTTCCACTCCCAGTTTTGTTTTTGACGCAGGAAATGACAATATAAAAGGAATACGATCACCAAATTTCCGCTACACAGTAGCTTGATCATGATGAAGTACAGAAAAATGATTGTGATTATTATGATTAGTAAAAGACGCAAAAATGACTACTTAACTGGGCCAACAATAAAAATTTGAAAAAGCAGTATTCACATAACATCTGAATTTCTAATGCTGTATTTGATGTTTAAAGTAATAACAGATGATCATGATACGATTCAAAGACTTCATCGGTTTTCATGCAAAAGGTGGTAAATTTCAGACCCTTGAGAAATGCAAAGTTAATGCAAGTCTCCTTTGAGTAAATTCAAAGGAGGGCACAAATTTGACTTTTCAGTGAGCCAAACCGACCGAGTTTCAGGTAGAAGCTTGAAATATGCTAAAACTATAAGTAACCAAAAGTCAAGAAGCGTAGGTCAAGCGGATTAGCTTTAGGAGCAGAAATGCGACAGAAGGTTAAACCGCCCCTCCCCGGAATGGATAGGGTCAAGTCCCTCATTGATTATATCTAAATGTAGATGAATTTGAAAATAATGTTTGCTCTTCTGCATACACGTTATATGCTATAGAAAAATGTACTCAGACTTGAACGATTTGAGCACTAAATTCTTTAGCAGCCGTATACAGTGAGCTCCGCCCAACAATGGCTTCAGTGAGGCTCGCAATGCCCTAACTATAATCAATGACATCTAGAATGGCTGAACAAGCTGACGGACTGCACAACAAGTAGTGCTGCATTTATTTATCCCGGCTGACAATCATGTAAGATTGCAACTGCATCAAATTCATTGATGATTTTCCAATAAGAACAGATACCTGTGCTCATCTGGTTCACAGATATCTGTATATTAGGAACATTTGTCTAGTAATGACATAATGTGAAGGAAATGTCAAGAAAACTGTCGCTGGTGTTCACTTTTTCCGAACCTATTTTCCGACTCCTATTTTACGGATCCTAATCACAAAGGAAAATTGTCTGAGATCCGCATCATACTGCACATCCGGTAGAGCAGCAATCGAATAAATTATAATGTATATTATAAATGCTGTATAGTCCACTTCATGTTTTCACCAATTTTTTATGAGACTCTATTCTTTGCCGTATATGCGACGGAATCATTATTATAGAGCAGTTGAAAAGGAGATATTTTCATTGACATGACAGTTATCAGCAGTCTGATATCGAGGGTACTACATACTATTAAATTGTTTCTAATACAGAACACATCCTTTTCCTGTTCGAGATGCTTCGCATAGACAGACTGCAAGCTGATTATTTGCATATATAACCGACGTTAAGTGCATTGAATCTTGCTTAAATGTATATTTATGTTCTCTTATGATTATGAACACTTGACGTAGATTTTTGATAACATGATAATGCAGAGGGTGGAATGAATACTCTCATACACACATGCTTGTACATTTGATTCAATTATATTTTAATTAATTCCATTTGAATTCTACCTAATTCTATTGCGGAATCAGCATTTTTCGTCGTCTTCATTTTACTAGTTACGGTTAAGCTTTCAAGAGCAGATTTATCCACAGATCGACAAGCACGCATGAACAGCACAGAAATTTCAAAAATACATCATGTAAATCTAATATTCAGCTAAAATTCCATGTGTCGGATAGGACTTCTTAAATAGCAGTCACTCTTGAAAAGTAGCTGCAGCCAAGAACGACAACTGTGCAATAGAAGTCGGGGCTACTTCTCGATTTGAGGAAATACGGTAACCACATATACCTACTTCACTTTCTCGTTCGAAGTTATTCATTGATACGCAAATCTCGTGTTTCTACGCCTCTATTTTTCCAATAAATTATCTATTTGACAACAGATGAACATCAAACTTAGTATTCTTCCAACTGTCCACTTCACACGGCTATGACAGTCGATAGAACGCCACAATTGAAGTGAATACCTGCGTTCAGGGTTCAACCTCCGACAATACTCATGTCCCATCATCCCGATACTTGGCATAATCCGACGCCATGCAGTTTCACCTGAATATCCTGGCATTTAACCATGAAAGGCCATCCGGAAAGCATGAATAATTGATTACGAGCGTATTGCGGCTGTGTTGCTGATAACGCTATTGCATCTGGGACATGCTATGTTTCTTCGTCGCATTTAAAAAAGACAATATCATGCAGGGGAGAATGAGTTTAGAAGGGAAGTAAAGTCGTTTTGTCTATCATGATGTGACACTTCAACCTATAAATTGTCAAGTGCATAATTTGAAAGCAGCAGATAAGTAATCTGCGTCCAATTTGATACGTCCATCCCTTTGTCATCATTAGGAACGAGGTCAAGACGTAATTTTGAAAAATTTTAATATTATAGTCAGGCAGCCACAGCGAGTTTCAGCAGAGAACAATGAGACTTTCACAGAATGATGTACACCTTTTGGCTACAACGAATCTCCTCATCTGCGAGTTTTGCGCGGTTCCTGTTCTTTATAGACAGCATCGAAGAATAAACATGCAAGTCCAATAGGAAGCAGATTGAAAATGAGATCGTTCGATGTTTTCTCCTGTTAAGTGATGAAAAACATATCTGTGGCCATAATTTTTGGTATGGAATGTCTTCAAACACAACATTTGAGGTAAAACTCCCCGGTCTTCGATAGTCAGCCGATCTTATAAAGTCTAGTTTTTTAAAGTTGACAGGCCTTCGTCGTCCAGCACCTTCTATGATCGATCTCACTATATAGGATAGCACAGTTGCATAGATATCAGTAAGTGGAGAGCTTTACTTTAACTGCAGTGCCTTATTCAAAAAATTAGTCTCGTTAATTGGTCAACTAGTAAAAAATGTCTATAAGTCATTTCCTATCATGTGCATGTCTTATGGTCATACTTCTGTTCGTTGATATATGCCAGAATTATTCTGGCAGAATGTGACTAATTGTGGATAGTGGGAGTAACTTGTGGGAGCGACGAACTGAATGAACCACCTCTCTCCTTGCATTCAACCAAATGAACACTGCAATTGCAATGGCCCTCACAGTGTGGGAAGCGTCACTTGTCCCATGTTCCGCTTGCGATACGAAACATTAAAAGAATACACTCCTCATGACTAAAATCTGGCATATAAATATCCTAGGTTGCTTACAAACAGACGATCTTAGAATTGACATGATTTCTAAACGACCGAGCCACGTTTTTGCTTCCGAAACTTTCCTATCCTGTAATATACCCGACAAAGTCTTGAACATTGATGGCTACTGCTTCATCAAAAAATACCACGGTTCATTTGGAGGAGGTCTACTCATGTACGCTAAAAACAACGATACCTCCTAGGAGCGTGTCAATAACCTGGAGACAGATAACTTTGAAAAAATCTCCGTTGCCAGTGCAAACTCCTAACCTGCTTTGCCTATCGCCCGCCGTCTTCATCCATGGACATACTAAATCATATCCGCAATTCACTGGACACCCACAAGCCTCGTTTTAACGCTTCACCCCTAATCATTGATGACTTCAATTGCCATAACTCTGCCTGGCCTGACATCGAAACCACTGATCGCAATGGTTTACTCATGGAATACTTCTGCACTGAGCTGGGTCTCTCACAATTTGTCCAATCTGTTACTTGAATTCCAAACAATCATCTTTCTAAACCATCGCCCATTGATCTTGTATTATCGCCTGACAGAAATCTTTATAATAAAGCATCAGTTGAGCCTCCTATTGGGACTTCAGATCACTGTCTCATTGAGATCTGTTGCTGTACATCTGTTAGCAACGCCTGCAATGAAGTAATTCCTAGAATCATGTACGACTTCAATGCAATGACCGACTGGAGTGGCATCAAAAGAATAATAGCTGAACAGAACTGATCCCTTGTCTTGAAAGCGACCTCAATAGAAAAAGCATAAAAGAAGCTCACTAGCCGTTTATACAAGTTCTCTTTAGCATCTGCGCTGATGCCCGGTCTCTCACATCAGAACAAAATTTTTCGATCCAGCCTCGAAAAAGCAGAGTTATTAAATACAAAATTTTTCATCACCAACTCTAGTCCGGCAGCTAGAACGAGTTTCTGCAGGGAACGAGGCCGAAAGTGAGACTTTCACAGAATGGTGTACACCCTATGCCTACTACGAATCTACATGTCTGCCGAGTTCTACTGAGTTCCTCTTTTTGTCAGACAGGATCAAAGAAAAACACATGTAAATTCAATGGGACGCAGATTGCAGTTTTTGGCTAAAATGGAATTATCTATGTTTTCTATGATTAAACGAAAAGTACAAAGCCCAGAGTCATGATTTTTGGCATGAAATTTCTTCAGGTCATTTTCTATTATGTGCATGTGATATCATGTGACATCATGCATCTGATCGGCAATGTATGTGAGAATGTGGTTGAATGTGGATAAAGTTACTCAAAATGTTTGTGTTTGCCGACATTAAGAGGCTTGCCAAATCTAAATGTGTCTAGCTTTATAGACAGGGGTGCATGAACATAATAGAAAATGACCTGAAGACATTCCATGCCAAAAATTACGACTCTGGGATTAGTACTTTTTGTTTAATCAGAGAAAACATAGAAAATTCCATTTTAACCAAAAACTGCAATCTGCGTCCCATTGGATTTACATGTGTTTTTCTTTGATCCAGTCTGACAAGGAGAGGAACTGAATAGAACTCGGCAGACGTGTAGATTCGTAGTAGGCATAGGGTGTACATCATTCTGTGAAAGTCTCACTTTTGACCTCGTTCCCTGCAGAAACTCGTTCTGGCTGCCGGACTACTCTCAATCGACAATCTACCCACTAACATCATCTTATACAGATGCATCTATTTCTGACGTCCATGTCTCTGACAACGATGTCTTTCGAAAGCTTACTTCTCAAAATACATCTAAATCCCCTGGTCCTGATAAGATTAGAAACCTTTTCTTGAAACAATGCATCACAGAAGTATTGCCGCTTCTTGCGAGCCCGTATCGGCTATCCATTGCTTCGTGCAAGCTACCCAGCGAATGGAAGCACTTAACAATTGTACCGGTGTACGGACGTAAAGGTGAACGCTCGAATCCCGATTGCTGTCGTCCCATTTCGTTAACCTCATCGGTTATGAAAATTCTTGAAGAGATCATCAACATTCAAGCAGTGGTCGGGCCAGAGATTTTTCAATTTTTTTCGCAGCTGTGCTAAATTTTCGCAGGCCTACTAATGACAGCGATTTATAGCATCACATTTCATGGTTAAGCAGGGTGAGCGCCGCTCTAATCAGAGCTTGACCAAGAACACCCGACCGGGAGAATCTTATAATCTTACATGTTTTATGCAATTTCCACAAATTTTGATACAGCTACAGCGCAAGGATTCAAACGGAAGCTTATCTTATAATAAAGAAGACTTTCCGAAAGCAAACTGCGTTTCGTCGTTGATGACATTCGGAGAAGTTTCTTCACAAAGATCTAATTACATTAGCTCGTAATAAACGCCATCAACTATTGCTTCTGAGGAAATATTTTATCAATGCGTAAATTTTTAAGCTTGCACATTGTTGCCGAATCCATCTCTTCAACCATTGTATGCACTGAGTGCATGTAACAAATACAATCCAAAAGTCATTAATCATACAACTAAGCCAACTACATAACTTAACAACAAAAATTCGTGTCTCTAATTTTAGACAAGGTCTGTTCCAGCTGATATCAGACGTCGACATCAGGTTCAAAAGAAAAGGAAAAAACTTATTCAGCAATAAGCAGAAAGTACAAGTTTTCATCAAAAGATGAAAGCAAAAAATAAATGCGAATCAAAAGAGAAAGGACGGATAATGTAGAATTCAGCAATGAGGAAATGTTAGCTTTTAAGGATGTAACAATGATAATCTTGAAATGTAGCTAAATAAATATGACGTTTTTCTTCTTTTGACGCCTCCTCCTACAGCAGTCTTGCTTGGGTTTCCATCACTGTTGCAGGAAACGTACACTTTGTTAGGCACGAATTAGTTTTGGTGCACTAACTTTCGACCTCAGACCTTCGTCCGTCGGGTAGGTGCAAACAATTTCTTGGCTACATGATTATTTCTGCACTTGACGAAGGCTCCACCACTGGCTTTCCATTCCTTTGTGCGTTTGCTTTTCTCCGATTTCTCTCAATATAGTATTTTCAAGCATCGAATTAATTTTCATCAAGTCATTTTCCTTTTCCTGCTTCGACGGTTTTCAACCTTTTCTGATATTCGTTTGTCGGTTCTTTCTTCCCTCTCATTTTGTAAGTTTAAATAAACAAGCCTTGGAATGTCGCTTGGACAACAACATATTTTCACGTAGACCGTCTGCTATCGGTATCGTGTCGTTATCGGTATTGATTGTGAGATTAGTGAAACATGCAATAGTTGTTGATTCGGTCCCATTACATAATTTTTTCAAATGATGGTAACCGTGAATCTTTACAAAGGGCATTGACAAGGAATCGGTACCTAACCATAAATTGTCAGTCACAGTCAGTTACAGTAACCATAAACAGCCATCATTTCTTAGGTACTGCTGTTATAGCAACGCGTGTACACTGCGTAAAAGTATTGTTTTCAATGTGCATGTCTGTCCAAGCCCTTTAATATACAGCATATGTACTGTCGGATTTGTATTATTGGATATCGATGGTAGCTTCTTCGCGACATTCACTGTCCATGCCTCGAGATTCGGAGATTTTGTGGACTTTGCATCACTTACGTGTATCAGATGAAGTTGACTTTTCTGCATATCTGGCATAAAATGTGCTCAATTTTTCGCAGCATCTACTTCGTTAGACTGCTTTTTCAAATTTATTTAATGTCAAGCAAGAACCGCTTGTAAAAAGTGGAAAGTGCGTCAGTGGTTTCTTTTACTGAGCTACCGGCGTACATACATGCAGTTTTGAAAGGTTTGCAAATGGTGATTTGACACATAAACACTGATGCTTTCAACAGTGTAAAACAGCCACACAAACTAAATGCATGCAAGAACTATTGCTGCAATTTTCCTCTTATCTGAATCTACTTGTAAGATGCAAGAAGCTGCAGTAACCATGAAGTTTTCACTACCCGATAGTATTTAAGACTATTACTAACATAATAGTCAGCTATCACTAGTTAACGCATTTTTTATCCTGTAAACCAGCATTTGCTCCATTAAACAGCATGTGCTCGTTTAAATGCACAAATAACAGGTTTCATTATTTCGCAGGACCACATCCATTTTGTCGCAGCGAGTTCATTTTTATTAACATTTTCGCAGATTTTCGCAGCTGACCCGACCACTGCATTCAAGTCACTGACCATTTGCTTCGTCATTCGATTGTTCATGAACATCAATTCGGTTTCTTGAAAGGACACTCTGCCCCTGAACTAGTCGCACTTATCCAACAGATATGGTTGTCGGCACCCAAAGAAAAGAAATCCACTGTTGTGGCATTTTTTGACCTATCCAATGCTTTTGGAGAGTTACCTCATAAAGCCTTAAAGCACAAACTTCTCGCTGCTGGCATCCGTGGCAATCTCTATGGTTGGATATCTGACTACCTGAAAAACAGGTTCCAGCGCACCCGTGTTGAGAATTCAGCTTCCAGCTGGAAGCCGAACACCTCAGGCGTACCTCAAAGTAGCGTGTTAGCCCAAACCTTATTCATTCCCTTCATTAACGACCTTCTACATTCTATCTACTCACTGCACTATAATGAATTTGCAAAAATTGAATGCATGGCGTATGCTGACGATTCCCTGACATACGTCTCTCATTCTGATCCGATCATGGCTGTAGCTTTCCTAAACCAAAGCCTTGTTGAAGTAGTAAAGGGGTCAAGAGTTTGGGGCATGAAATTCAATGTCTCCAAAACAATCTCAATGCTCATTCCACGTAATAACAAGCGTCATCCCTCACCTCCTGGTATCATCTTTGATGAGACTTTAATTCACTTCTCCAGAGATTACAATCACCCTGGCATTGTAATAATGGACAACCTGAAGCACAACGCCCATATACCATTCGTCTGCTCAAGAGCTAACAAAGAATTATTCGCCCTTCGTGTCCTCAGCTCATATATCCCTCATCATAAAGACCCTCTGAATCAATTGTACAAAGTTTACATGCGTTCACACCTGGAATACGGTTCGATCGTTTACTCTGGTATCGGAAAAGTATTGACATACAGACTGGAATCCGTTCAAAGGATAGCATTACGATGTATCCTCCACTTGCGTCCCCTTACTCATATCTCCAATAATATGCCAGTGCGAACATACAGACCCTAGCATCTCGACGCACCTATGCCCTCTCCTGTGAAGCCTGCGAAATATTGAATAGTCAATGCTCTCGAGCCTTCAAGCCCTACAAGCCCGTGCTTCGCAATTCTCCCTATAACCTCAGGCAGACACTTTACGTACTCCCTGTCAGTGTCACCTCCACTTTTGTGAGTTGTGACCACACTTTTGTCAGTTGTGACTTTTGAACACATTCTTCGGATTAGGAGTAGGATATTTGATAGCAATAGCCTAGGGCGTGAGGATTTTATTTAATGATAAAATCACTATTTAGCGTCGGTAGAATGCATGACAAATTCAATTTTATCTTGTTGAAGTATTGCGACATCACCACTCTGTGTTATGACACTCATCCCAGCTTCCTTAAGTACACAAATTTTGTCACCCTTATCAAATAAAACATCATCAATTGAAAACAACACCACAGGTGTCAATTGCGATCAACTTAGAGGCCGTCATTTCTTGCCTACATATGGGGATCAGGCGTGGCGGCGATGGGAAGTTTTCAGGCTTCACGGCTGATCTGCGAAGTCCTTAATGTCCTCCCTCACTCCTCCCTTGCCCAGTTTAGCTCACTAACAAGTTTCAAATCTCATCTGAAATCCCTTCTTTGTGACCGACGCCTGACTGATTTTCCTAACTTTTGACTGCTGATAAGCCTACTCCGCATCTTGTATCTATCATCTTCCACGTGATTTCCGTATTTTTCCGCACACTATATGCTTTCTGCACCCTACAGTCGTAAAGTGTTTCTTTACATTCCCACTATTCTCATTTTTGTGTACCTGTTTGTTTACTTGAACTGTACTGAAAATTTCATGATCCGTGTTTTGGCTTAATTTGTACATTTGCATCGTACATCTGTTGTATAGTTCCAACGCTATGCGTATTTGTATAACTACGGACACTTATACACTTTGTATTCACCTTGCCAACGGCTATCTGCCATGGTCCAAAAAAATGATTATAATGAAAATTAGCACAGATGTTGTGTTTGCCAAAATTAGGAGCCTTGCTAAGTCTGAATATGTTTAACTTCATAAATAAAGACAGATGAAGACATGAGTTCATGACTTGAAGAAATTTCAAGCCAAAAATAGTGGCATTAGACAAAGTTCTTTTCACTTAATCAGAGAAAGTCTCAATCTGCTTTCCAGTGGATTTGCTGCACGTGCTTTCATTAAATCCGTCTGACAAGAAGAGGAACCAGGTAGAACATGGCTAACGTGCAGATTCGTAATAGCTATAGGGTGATAGCCATCATCTCACTTTCGGACTTGTTCTGGCTGACGCACCATTTGTGTTCTACTGGAAAAATGTCAATTCTAGATTTATAGATTTAATTCCATTACAAAGCATCTTGTATCGGTCGATCTTAAAATGAACTCTTTTCAAAATAGATAAGGGGAGAGAGAGAATGTTCCTTAGATTACACCGATGATGCTTTCCGATCCGTTAAAGACTAATTTGTCGTGTCGTCGTGACTCGTGGGACAGAAATTATCGTATTGGGTTAATGATACCTATGACTTATATAAAATGAAGAGCAGACTGACGCTACATAATAAAGTTTGATTTGTCTCTTCTCGTTGACAGAATCCATTTTTCATCCAAAGATCGATGTTGCGAAGATGGTAATCCATTGTGGCTGCATGAATAACTCCTTAATTATTGAACGTACTGTCTAACAGTACTGATGTACTCTAAAAATCCTGAAAATTACATGAAAGTCCTTATCTGTGATTCACCTATCGTTCTATAACAGAGAAATTTGTTACTCGACCTACAATTTCAAAAAAGAAATGTGAATATCGAACGAATTCTGATGAACACTAAACAAATTGAGTACTCATTTCAAATGACTCGTCGTGAAATAAAGCAGCACACTTTCCAAGATTGACGTAAATTCTAGAATATTGCCGTATCCAATCCATTAGATCATGTCTTGGTGATCTTCATTTATCATTACTTAATCTTCCTCGACAACATCTTAATATACAGTTATGGCCAATGATTTCCGACCACCCATATATTTCTAAGATAAAACGAGTTCAGAGTATTAGTTAACAAGTAGTATTTAAGTTATAAACAAAAACATGTGTAATTAACACATGGGAACAATTGAACTTACATTTAAATGTCTTTGGTCAATTAAATTGCAAAATCTCAATGTTTCATAAAACAATTAATATTTAGTAGCAGTACCATGAGACGCCAGAACAGCGTTGATTCGACGTGGCATTGAATCTACAAGAGATTGGCAATACTCAGGAGTTATTTCATGGGTCCAGGCATGAAGAATAGCACCTTTGAGTTCTATCAGTGAGGATGGATTGGATTTCGACACTTCTAACTTCAGCTTTTCCCAACAATTTTCTATCGGGTTTAAGTCTGGTGACGATCCTGGCCACGGGCTGAGTACTTCAATATTATTACAATGAAGCCAAGATTTTACGGCACGGGACTGGTGGCATGGTGCACCGTCATGTTGGAACACATCGCAACTATGAAGTTCCATCCACAGTGGCACCTTTTCTGCAATGATTTTCAAATATTCAGCCGAATTGACCGTCTTCCCTTGCTGTACAAAGTAAATACCTCCGCGACCAAATCCAGATATCGAACCCCATATCATGATTGACGGGCATTTTTTCACCGCTGGTACAGTAAACCTTGGATTGAAACGCTGATTTGAAGGACGTCGAACCAAGGCCCTGTGTGGTTGAAACTGCTTTATTTGTGTTTCGTCGCTGAAGAGTACTCTCCGCCATTGGTCAACTGTCCAGTCTTTGTGAGTTCTGCAGAAGATAAGGCGATCTTTGATATTCTTTCGAGATAGTCGAGGTTTTACAGCTGGACGGTAAGAGCGAAGACCTGCATCGATAAGGAGGCGCCGTCTGATGGTTCGAGTGCTGACTACCACATTTTCAGGTAATTGCGCTCTGATTTCAGAACTGGATATAGATGGATTCCTCACAGCAGCACGGCGAATCATGTTATCAGTTTGACGGCTGGTGATTCTTGTTTTGCCTGGTTGTTTTCTGGGAACTGTGGATCCAGTCTGCTTGATAACTTGGATAATATCATGGACTGTTGTCTTTGACAAATTTAATCTTACTGCGATCTGACGTTCACTCCATCCATAAAAGTTTGATATTAGCGCGAGCAGCAGGACTTGTAGGCATAATTACAATGAGACGCACAAATTAACTTTGGCAAACAATTCTTGGAATTCGTGTAATTCTGAGAATTCCACCGATTTATACATACTCAATGGTGGTTGGCTGGTGCCTGATAGGTAAATCAACCAATTATAACTAATATAACGTATGTTTGTAGAAATAAAATAAGGTTGTCAGAATGAAAATAATAGTGGTCGGAAATCAATGGCCGCATCACTAGTGGTCGGAAATCATTGGCCATAACTGTATATGCTACATTATTAAATGTTAAATAAGTGTCAACTTTAGAAAATGCATAAATGGAGTGAAAAAAGAATAAAGGAATAAGTGAGCCTTTTGAAGTGAGAATCGTTGTACATCAGGGATCGGTATTGAGTCTTTTATTGTTCTGAAGTTGCGATGGAAGAGCTGACTTTTGAGAATAGAGGATTCCTGTAGGAATTTTCTGCATTACGACACTTTGGTGCTGCTAGCTGATGAGATGGAAGCATTAAGGAGAAAATGGGGAGATGGAAGGATTCATTGGAGGCCAAAGGTTTTAAGTTCAGCGTGGAAAACCTAAAGTGGTGTCTGGCGGGAAATGTTGCGTTGAGTCCACGCAAGTTGCCCTGGTGTGAGGAGTTCATCGCGCAGGACGGCCAGTACCTTGCGTTGAAGGGTGTGTGAAGGAGACCAACGAAGAAATGTAAATGAATAAATGAACTTTATTTATACTCGGAAGCACATTAGGCACGGAGCCTTTCCTCCATATGGCCGAGTTGTCATTTATATGCTCTCATTCTTTTTGTGCTGAGAGTTCAGCAAGAATGCAGAGTGTACCGATTTTAAAAGGCTTAGGTTTGACCCGACCTGTATTTGTACCCAGGTCTCCCGGACGCAGGGCGAACACTACCACAAGGCCACAGCGCCGGTATCTAGGTTAGATGATGTGCTGAACGGAAACAGAGGAGCGAATTCGGCGTCGTCAGCGAGGTTGCATTGTGCATGGAATAAGCTCAGGAACTTGTTCAGTTTTTTGATGATGAAGGGAGCATCTTTGAAGTTGAAAAGGAATGCGCATGCGACATATGTATGAAGCGCGATGGTTTGCGGAAGTTAGAAGTGAGGTATGAACGCGGAGCAGACGATACGGTTTAAGCCGAGGCTGATGCAGTGAATGAGTGCTGTGTCTTTGATAGCTAAGGTGCCGACTGAGGTGTTGCGAGAACAGATGGGTCAGGAGTCGTTGTTAAAGATTGTGAGAAAAGGTCATTTGAGTTGCTTGAGCCATGATCTGGGAATGAGGGATGGTGACTGGATCAAGAGGCGCATGTGGCTCAAAGTGGATGGTGCGAGAGAGGCAGATCGAGGATGACGTGGAGTCAATTGGTGGAGAGAGAGAAATGTGACGCAGATGATAGTTGGGTCCAAATCCTAGACCCAAGACCCTCGGACCCACACCAAAGTTGAAATTCAAAATTGAAGGAAGGGAAATCACTCAAGGCATCATATCAAAGCGGAGTAATTTGACAGGACTGCTTTAACTTAGATCCACGAACTTGTCAAAGAAATATGAGATTACTGCATTCTGATATGTTTCTGGTCATTTTTATTGTAGTGACATGCAGAAGGCCTTCTATTTGATGATTTTGTAATGAAGTTTTGCAACACTTTGTATAAGCGACGTCATGTCTAAATTTCAAATGAAGTCATTGTGAATTCGAGCAACAATAATATCTAATGACATGAACTTTTTAGTACACAACTAAATTTTAATCAATAGTGTAATATCTGCTGGCCTGTAAATTGATAGCATATTTTAACGCTTTACGATATTCAAAGGAAAAGATGTAGCCTACGTTTATGGTGCGCATTATCAAGTCGCAGCAAAATGAGAGTCATGATTTTTGGGATTTTAGGCTAATTAAATACATTTTTGAAAATCTAATTCTAGTTTCGTGATTTCTATTAGTTTTGAAATTAAAAGCAACGCATTGCTCAAAACGTTCAATGAAATTTAAAAAGTGACTTATTTAGCATCTGAAAAAAATCAAAGGAGGTCATCCACATTCTCTACATTAAATATTTGATTGACTAAATTTTAGGACAAGGCATCTCAACTCAAATGAAATACCAAAAAATGACCATGAACACACATAATGGTCTGTCTGAATGGGCCCAGCCTCAGATCCAGACCCAGCAGTGAAAGATAAACTCTTGGATTCCAGATCCAAACCCACGTATCATTTCTTACATGTGCACTGTCGGAGTGACGACGGTTGACGCCGACGACAGAGCGAGATGGAGATAATTGCCATGTGCAGACACTGGCCAACTTCAAAACTCTCAAAGCGAGGAATAGCGGCCGTAAAACGAGTTGAGCGAGTGAGAAATAACAGCAGAGACTCAATGCAACATATGAAATCCTCAAATCGTGATGAGGTGCACGATTATAGAAATAATTCATATGAAACATTCATTGCGATTGCAGAACAATTGAAGACTTATGCAGAAAAACAAGAGAGAATTACCACAAACCGATTAGCATTTCAAAAGATCACAGCAACGTAAGTAATTCAAGTAAACTTAAATTTCAGCTTCATTTCACTGAAAAATGAGCCATTTTGTAGTATGACTCATTTTGTAGTATTGCTGGTTGAGATCTTTAGAGGTAAATTTACACATAAGAGCTGATAGCTGAGAGAGGAGCAATTGACCAATTAAATGGCTGAATTGAAGTTTTCGTTATCGATTTCAAACGTCAATCAAGCTATTATAACGAGCACAACTATCAAGTGCGACCAACCCTGAGACCAACTATCAACTTCGATGGTCTCCGAAGCGTCGCGGTGAAGGACTTGGGGTGTAGCAAATATAGGTGTTAGCTTGGCGTGATCGTGTCATTATAATAACGTCGATGAAAGCCCTGATGGTTGCACAGAAGGGTCAGCACAGCCATGAACCAAAAACAGAAAGCCTCTTAAAACTATTTGCTGATACAGTCCGTTTCATAAAAAGTGGATCATCCTAAAATTTGACTAAATAAAACATAAGTATGATACAGAAAGCATTTTTCATGTTATTTCATGTCCCTAATATATTTAAATGTCCTTATATAATCTGATAAGCTATGATACAGTAACGGTTCTTAAGAAGCTAACATTTTGTGGCCCTACCCTTATTGTCAATGACATTACCAATTCGTCTAGGCATTGATTCGATGATATCGTTGATTTTTGACTGATCTAACTTTCTCCACTCTCTTTTTAACAGTTCAGAGTGGCCATTGGTCCAAATGCCAGCCCAAATCAGTAGAGTCGCACCACCTTGTACCCGGGGACGATGTAAATGTCTAGTCTAGTGTAAAAGTCTAGTGCAGCCATCTCAGTTAACGAGAGACTTGGATCAACTTCAACAAATCTCAAAATTAGGCGGTCTCTACGTTTGGATGTTTTGCGTGGACGGCCAGAGCCCTCTTTTGTGAATTGCCTTTTGTGAATGCGATCTCGTTATTGTTCATTTGTGCTTTGTATTGTTTTCAACCGGTAAGAGATAGATTTCTAGCTGAAAGCAATCAGGAGTGCTGCCAACACCACCGCAACGAAGTCAGGAAGCTATGGAACATGAAGTCCAGTTAATCACATGTAGCAGTTACATTATTGTTGATGAATAATGGTGTTATACTGGCTCTGATTGACCGATTTTCTTTATTTTTGTTTTGCTTGATACCTTTTGACTTGTAGAACAACATATTACATAACAAAAGAAACAAATGTAATTTTATAAGAGTGAGGTATGATTTTGTGTAACATTGCTGAGTGAAGATCAAATTATCTACTACTTTTTTTATCTATAACAGGAAAACAACTCAATATTCATGCTTGAAATTTCCAACAATGATATTAGTAAGCACAACTGACATATCTTCCAAATTTCAGAGAAATTCGTTCAAGTTTGGCGGAGTTAGACAAAGTTGAAGTTAAGACGATGTTTAAGGGTGATCCATTTTTTATGAAACAATCTGTTGCTGATAGTAGTGCAGTCGGGTTCTGAGAGCAGTTATAATTGAAGCTCTCAGCAGCTCTTACGCCACTTCTACTTGCAACGGCTGATTTTAAGAGTGGTTCGTGAGAATGAGGAACAGGATTTGTGTCAACTGTCAGCTCTCAAGTGTGACCAGGTTTCTATCATATATCGGGATGAACGTAGGTCAACCATCAGCTATCAGCTCATGCGTGTGAACGTGCATGTTATATGGATTGGTTGAAAGATGTTCAAAGAGCAATCATCATTAGCATAATCTAGGATTCTAGAATTGTCAGCGCCTGAAGGACAAGAACTTTGAAATCTGTGGTCAAGGTAGCTGAGACACGGGTCTAATGAACTTAGTTCTATACCTCCCCTTGACGAATCGTCTCACTAATCTAGGGAGCATCACAATTAACCTCACATCTGAATTTGTAAATCACACCACTCTGAAGAGAATTAGGAGTCTTGGTCTTCAAGAAGAAGTAATGACATAACTTTCTGGTATTGAAAATGATGCCATCTATGTTGTGGAAATTCTATGTTTCATCTAAGAAACTTTTCACCATCAAAGAATTTTTACATAAAAAAATAGAAGACTTTTCGGCATGTATAGCTTTTTCACTTCAAGGCAATGGCGCATTCTCATTGAGGACGAAACTTTTCTCTTTTTGATAAATAAACATGCCTGGGAATGAATTTAAAAATTCAGTTTCGTGTAGCATGAGAATCTTAAGAAAAATTGACATACTTTGCTTCACTCAAATATTTCTAAATGGAAGAGAATTTTAGTCAGTAAAAAAGTAATGAAATAAATAAAGTAATGCGATGTAAATGAAATGTAGGCAATGCATAGCGAATGGTGTTGTCATTGGCAAATTCATTTGCAAAAATAAATATTTGAACAGCTTTAAACTTGAATTATAATTCATAGCCGATATATTTATCATGTCTAAATGTCAAAGTTTTGTAAAGAGAATTCAAGAACCTAAGAATCTAGAAGCAACAGTTTATTATCAAATATCATTGACTATTTCATGCCACTGATGACAGGCTATGTGCTTTGTTTGTTGTAAGAGTCAAGTTATAGAATTCTCTACTGTATTTTTCTTTCTCATTAAGGGAGGGACACTAGACAGATAGATCCGAGCGTGTGTCGCTTGGCGGTTGAAAGCTTATAGAGAAAATACATTAATGCACATACATGCAAGAGAAAATGAAGAATAGAGTTAAAGCCTGACGTATATTCAGATGGAGAATGCAATTATTATTACTGTGTCGATCTTCAACTGTGACCAAATCGACGAATGATTATTCTGTTCCTATTACAAACAATTACATTCTTCCTCCGTTGCAATGGCGCGTCGAATTGTATTTAGAATTATTTATTAATTTCAATTTACTAACATGCTTTACAATTCTAGTCAATCATTGATGTAGGATAGATTGATTCCCATCATCCGAAAAGGATAACAATGTTCGTTTCGAAAATACAGCGCTTTCAGCTGATAATGAATCAAAACATCTCGGCAGATGGTATGATTTTAGTTATACCATTATTATTCTTCATATGATTAGAAAGAATTTTTTGAGACTTGCTGCTCCTCTTTTTGCATCTCAACCTCGAAGATTTTAACACTTCTAACAGGTCTCATTTGATTCTCTCTGAAATTGAAAAATGAAGATTTTCGAAGTGTCACTTAATCAGTTGGCGATTTTCGAACCTTCATTGCACATTTGGAAATTGGAGAGGAAGCAGCATCAAATAGCTGAGTGAGAAGTCGAACTAAAGAAACAGATTGAGGACGTATTAACGTCTGATAAGAAGAGATTTCCCGAGAGAGACATTTTTAGAACGGGTACATGACGGAGAAGATCCGATTGACAATGCAACAGATTGAGAAGAGAAACATTTATCAATGGCTATGAGGACGAAATATCATCAAGAGTGACGCCGTTTAGAGGATCAGTATGCGATGAGTTCACTTTGGCAAGCCGGATAGTTGGAATTGCTTTCAGAATTAATTGTTAGTTTCCAAAATCTGATCGCAAGTGGATCAATAGTCAAATCAATAGGAAATTCACCCAAAGTTGAAGTTCGGATGGTTTTGATAACCCTACTCCCATTGAGTGATAAGATAAAGTCAGATAGCACAGCCACAAGGAAAAATAAATCATAAGACATGAAAATATCAATATTACATTATCCACTAGCAACGTTACTCTTAGTGAATTATCATTAACTTTAAACAATGCATCAATAGTAGATTTTCATAACGACAAACGTTTTTGTAATGTAATCATAATGGACGATCTGAAATCCCAACAGCGAAATTGAGTGTCCCACAACAGTAGTCAAACTTTAATCATGTGAGCATATATACATTATGTGGGCCAATTCGCGAATGTGTTCACCTAGGTTTCACTTTTTCAAATCCCACGAAGTCGAAACCGGTGCCATTTTGTTTGTGAAGACATGGTGGATCAAGAAACATTGATATTTATATTTCATTAATTGTCGCTTTACATGATCGACTAAAAATACATGATCGTGTTTACATACCTATTTTTCTGAGGCAAATTTTTAACTATCTTGACTTAACTTTTTAACATGCAAATAAGAGCGAAATTATTACTGCTTCTGGATATACAATCAAATTAACATACTTTTGGAAGAAATATCACCCTTTCAAAGAAAAATGATCAATAACACTTTCAAAATTTATATTTATTTAAGGAAAATTTGTAAATATCTAGGGAACGTGACTGACCGCAAAGTACTGTAAGTTGATGCCACAAGAGAATGGTAGAGCATTTTTCCATTTCATTCTATATTATAAGTAAATCCCCTTAGTGCAACATGTTTGCTTAAAGAAATGGCATTTATAAAAATGCAATGCGGCGGTGGGGGCGGTCGTTCACTTTCACAATGTTCATCAAGATTACATACAATCATTCAATAATGAATGTAATTGAAGTACGAAAGGACTGCACTAATAAAATTACGCAATTAATTTAAAAGATTTTAATTTATAATTTAATAAAACACAGATACTTTCGAATTTGATTTCGCTTCGCTATGGTTTGCATTATACTGCTGAATTTGCCCTAGAAAAGTATATGCCTGCCCCTCACACACGAAATGCTACTTATTGACATCTGTGTTTCCCGAGCTTTTTTATAGATGCTATGAAGACCTAATTATAAAACGGTTTCGAACCAAAGACGATATTTTGTTATCCAATGAGATTAAATGTTTCTATGCTTCTATAAACCGAAGAATTTTAACACCAAACATGAACGTGCGAAAGGTGAGCGAGCAATCTAGCTCAGAACTAGCCATATTCTCAGTCTTCGTTTTGGCATGACATCTTTGGGATATAATTTTTTTACTTGATATTGAACGTGACTGACCGACTTATGAAAACTGAGCATAAGTGACCGATTGAACAAAAGTTCATCTTACCATAAATCTAATGCATATTGAGGTTTTACAGAAAAATGTACACGCTTTCTATTATCATATAATTAAATTTTTCTTCATAAAAAGACACGAGATAACTTGATATACTTGACAGGACGGATATGTTAAGCAGCTATTAATTCATAATAATTCTCGGAGTTTGGCTTTTAACCTTCCGAGGAACATGACGAACCGGCTTAAAATGAGTCCTGAAATGAAACAAGAGTCGGGAAATAATTGCTACTACACCTTTCGAGAATACCCTGCTTGCAATACATATTGACTATGAAAAATAATTGGTTGAAGAGTTTGCATGAGTTTGGAAAGTGACTGACAGCGCGGATTGGGCCGCGGAACGGAATAGTACGTTTATGGGAATTTAAGTTCGAGATAATCAGTAAAACAATCAACCAATTAGATAAATTTTTGTATCTGTTTCTTAAGTTCAATTCGTTATGGGAAAATATATTTGTATTGAACCACTACATTGCATTATTTTCGCTCATAGCTGTTCATGAATGTCTGTAAAGCAAAACGACCTAGACGCCGGATACCGTACCTTTAATGTCGGTAATCAAACGGTATTTTTTTTGTCGGTAACCTTCCAAAGCATTTGATCGTCTTAGTCATGGGATTCTAATCAACTCTTTGATCGAGGCTGATCTACCCAAGAGCTTTATTTTTTGGTGTAGTGAAGAACCGTCATCAATACGTGATACTTGGACACTGTGCCAGCTCAACCATCCTGGCAACTTCGGGTATTCCGCAAGGAGGAAAACGTTTCCACTTTCTTTTATGCACCCACATGAGATCGTTCAAAGCCCTACACCCACATGCTTTGACTTCGAAATATGCCTACGATATTGTGATTGTTCCACCTGCCAATATATAATATCAATTAGGTAAGAGTATAATAAATGATATCTGCCGATAAATTATATCAATGGATATCGAACTCCAAATTCGAGACGAAATCAATCATTCAAAATACCGGTGCAACTTACATGGACTAGTAGTACTCTGTGAGAAATCCCAATGCATGTTTATCGCCAGAAGTCATAATCCGAGTAGCTTCGTACCTCGTGATATTCATTTTGTGATATCCTTCTACACGAATATTCCAATACAAGAAGGATTACGACGAGTACAGGAGGCTTTTTCACGCACCCCTCACAATGCACGACCTGATGACATCGTACTCCAACTGCTTCGCCATTCTCTTGAATGCAACGACTTCAGCTTTGAAAACAATTATTTCCTCAAATCTCCAGTGTTGCAATGGGCAAAGCGTTAGGCGCATCTTCGCCAATATTTACACGGGAGACTGGGAAAAGCTTGCCCTTAACTCTTTAAGACTTCAACCATCTATCTGGGTACGTTTCCAAAATGATGTGTTTGTTGTTTGGCCGCACAGTCAGGAATCTCTCCACTCTTTCGCTGATCATCTCAACAGTCAAAACCCTAGCATCCAAGTAGAAATGAGTTACCACACTGACACCATAAACTTGCTGGATCTCAACGTTTACCGCTCCCCTGACGACAGCACGAAACTTTCCCATCACATTCATTTTAAAGATACAGCCAGCCATAACATCCTACCTCGTGACTCGCACCACGCCTGTCATTTTAATCTTTCAGGTGGAATTGATCGAAATTGCTCGTTCTCTTTGGTTTGAATGGGGCAGAGTGCGCGACATGCGTCGACCTGGTGGTCGCTTTTTGCTACCTACTACTTTATTCCACCTTTCAACTTGCGATTGCTTGAAACATGCTATTGCTTCGAAGTTCAACCTGAGGTTTAGAAAAGGTTGGAAAATAGCTTAACACGCATGTAAGCAAATTTAGAAAAACTACAGTATCTTCAGCATCACGGACTAAAATCATTGCTAAAATTTAGGGAGCTAAAGTGAAAAAATGAGATTTTAAGGAACAAATGTTAGCTCCGCATTCAAAACCAATAAGTTTTGAATGCGGAGCAATGCAAATGTTTAGTGGACTACAATGCATAAATCAATCAAAAAACACATGCGTAGATTCGAGCTGCACATTCGAACACGCAACATAATTTGCACCGATTCACTTCCTGCCAAAGTTTGAACGCTGACATTGTGCATTGCTGTACAAAAATCATAAGCATGTGTCATACAACGACTTTGTCTGTCTACATGTGTGCACGTATTCTGCATGGTACGTTGATTCATGGTAATATAGGGTTGATGAAAAAGTTTTGCCGATAGAAAATTGATTTTAGCTCCTTTGTTTTTCAACCTGTGAATTATGCATTATAATCACGTAATGCGTATATAAATGAAATCCTAGACTCTTCGCATGAATCTGATAAGATTGCTTTTCACTTTTTCAGCGTACTTGTTGAAAATTCCTCAAATGCATGAAAAATATTTCCTATGGTATTATTGTTTTACATTGATATGGATAGCGACCACCATGTTTAACAAAGAAAAAGCAATTAATTCCTTTCCAATTAAATTTATTAGATAATGAGCTTTAATAAAGCTAGTCTGCCCCTCCAATTCTTGAGATGTCTCGTAAATTATCTCCAGGACAGAACTCAGCGGAAAGAATCGGTTTATCTCGGTAACTTCCGGCGTGTCACAGGGTTCACTTTTATCCCTTTTTTTACTCGCGGCTCATTTAGGATCTCTTGCTTCTAATAATGAAAATGCTGTCATGATCCAAGTTCGCAGACGGCATAGGCTGTTTAGTGCCAATTTACAGGAATGACAGAGATACTCGAGTGATGCAAGAGGAATATCAGCATATCGAAAAAACGAATATAAGACGAAGAGTATTTTTTTCAACAAGGGAATCCACACAATCTGCTGTGCGCCGGAATGGAACTTGAGCTTATTGTTGCTTGGCATTCAATATGACAATAGGCTAAAATAGAATGAACATGTTATTGAAGTTTGTAAGCGTGCATCGCGAAGACTTTTCATGCTCCGACAACTTCGCTCTTGTCTTTCTAAAGCACATCTCATAATGCTATACAACAATTATGTGTAAAGTATTCTTGAGTATTCTATCGCATTGTATTGTATTGTATCTCGTATACGTTGGAATGAACAAAAGAAACACGGAAATGTTGGAAAGAGTATATTGTTAGGCACACCGAATCATCTGTGGTAATCATTGGAAATGATTTGACTTTCCTGTTCTGAAATACAGACGAGTTCAACGCGCTATGAAAGTGTTCAAACAGATGACTGATCCAGACCATATTCTCCATGAATTGATTCCGCGGAAACTTGCCTATTGCGGTCAATACGAAGTTCCTATACATCATTATATACGTCGTTCTCAATCATTCATCGCTTTTTGTACAGTGCTCTTTAACAAATGTATCTTTCGTGGTTGACTTACTTCTTTTATGGCTAACTTTTTGACAAATGTGACTGCAAAATACATTGAAATGCATGATTTTTAATTGAAAGAAAATATAGACGCTTACACATATAATCCGATGGAGATAGGTTCGGGGAATAAGATGGGTGGTCGAGTGCGGAAAGTCCGACTTCAGACAACTCCTTCGTTTCTGAAGACGTGTGTGGTCTTGTAAAAACTTGTATCTAAAAAAAAACTCTTATCTTGTGAAAAACGGAAGTCACGAAAATTTGCGCGACGTCTCTTCTCATACACCGCGTCCTTCATCTTCTCCAGCTCCTTGTAAAATAAGAGCCAGAATCAATTTTCTACCGGTCAAAGCTTTTTCATCAATCTTAATATTGATTCATATAATTCATGGTTGGTAGGGTGATGATTATTTGTATCATATGCTTCCATTCCATAAAGCATACACAGCATCCTAATGTTGATGCATGCTGACTTGAATTTTACTAATAATTTTCATTTCTGTGTATAATTTGCCAACGACTTTGCATCCATGCGGCAAGCTGTGGTTGGCATCACTCAGACGTTTCCGCCCTACCTCATTAGACAATCTGGGGTTGAACTGCTCTTCATGATTTCAGCTGCAGCGGAGAGTGTCATTCAGCTTTATCAATATGCTGATACAAAATTTTAACCGCTGAAATTTTCAATGATATAGAAATGAGAACTTTCTTCTAACAGTTTATTAAAACAATCTTTCTATATAAGTCTCCATCATGCTTGTACAATATTATGCTTTAATCTTGATGAAATTATTCTCACAAATTCGACTGTTTTACATATTTCATTGTCAATTATATACAAATAAAACCGCAGAATGCACGCTAATTCCGTCTGATCCCACTTTTATAAAGAGCGAATACTTCCGTCGACAACGAATGCGAAGTGAATAAAATATTGTTTTAGATGCTGTGAGAGGACTCTATAAATCAAAATCCATTCAACTCGAAATCAAATAATGAAAGGAGTTACTGAGACATTGATGAAAATAAGAGATTAAGTTCTCATAACCACGGAAATCAGAGCAATCTACTCAAGTTTGTGCATTATCACAGTTATATGAGATCTTGCATTGAAAATTTGAAATCGTCTGCAGCGCTAAGTAAACTCTTCATGAAATCAACATTTGATTACAACTAAATCTCCTAAGATCTGAAAGATTCGAAGATTCTATGAGAGGTTCCACCGCTCTTGCTTCATTAGTAGCGACAAGGCTGAGCAGAGCAGGATGCCTAGCTTCTTAGAACTAGAGCTGCAAGTCCGTCCTCCTCCATTGCTCTTTTTGTTTTTAGTAAGATTTGAACCCCTTACCACCTGATCTTCAGTCCATGGCACTAACCACTGAGACACTGAACTTCAACATGATCCCGTGAATTCCTCTGTACTCCAATATGGTTCACATCACTTTTCGCCGATATATTTGTGGTTCATTCACTTGCACTGATATACATGTTATTCTCAATTTTAGACCTTTGACATAGGAAGGAAGCCCCAACAGACAATATTCTTGCGATAGCGTCGCTCACGACACCCGCCAGCACAGACCAAGAATGGACGTCTGAACGCACACCTACACTCATCCCAAAAAACCATAAATTCTCACAAATCTGCATGCATTATTTAAACTAATGAAATCATGTTTTATTAAAGATCAATTAGATCAATTAGAATCTTATTAGAATAAATTTCAATATATAGCACTTGTTTATCCTCTGAAACTCAAACTGAATATGTAAGACTGAGTTTTGCCGAGTTTACTTGAGTTTTGTAGCTTCTAGGAGACTTTACTTAGTCTCCTTCTTACTATCATTATCAATACATTATCATTGTCAATTATCATTGTCAATACTAGATACATGCATATACATGAATGTTGAAGCATAGAGGTCGGATATTTAGCTATCCATGTTATCTAGAGCGGACATGAAATATCTCCAACACGTATTCATAGCGGAGACAAAATTATTTGAAAACAGAATCATTTGTGAATGCATCATTTAGTGTCTGCATTTTGCAATTCTGCCTGTGGATCCACCAGAAGGAAAACTTTCAATATTTAATAACTGCTTACATTGGACGCATGCAACAACAATATGCAACATCTCTCATTGACGTTATATCATCGCATCAATGAATTGTGCCTGAAATCGTCTATAGAATCGTCTGGAGAGGCGTATTGTCTAGAGAGGACATCTGATATCTGATTGTCCATAGAGAGATCTGCATAGACATCTGATCTCTATGGTTGGAAGGGAAAATATAAATAGTCACTCAGTTGTCGCTCAATACAAAAGTGTGCTCGCAGCTCGCGCCAGAATATATAAAAGATGTTCACATTCATTTCAAATCGACAACTGCACCTGCAATCTACAAATCGCTCAATGACAAAGAATGACGACTCAATCTCGCACAAATAGAACACTGTGCTAGCCTTAACAGCTAACATCAACTGAATTCATACTAAATGAATGAGAGCAAAACGAAATCGGGCAGGCAAAAACTCGAGCGTACAAATTCTTCCAACACGGTGAACGACTATCAGTTCAACCGTAAGCAGGTTTTTGACTTTGTTTTGTAAGCAACGAAACAAAAAGTTCAGGTCTGAGCAACGAAAATATCAAAAAACTTCTAAAATGACTGTATCTACTAGGAACAACAGAGAAGTTTACATGACGACACTGGAACTCATAGACGGCAATTACGTGCATGAATAATGAGCACAACTTACTTATGTTTGTCGGCATTTCCATTTTGAAGACTGTGAACCTGACAGATGAGGATGATTCCATTTTGATACCGGTTAACTCTTGTTCTAGAGAGCATGTATTTGAGATGCAATACTCGCATATTCATTCAGTTGAGATTAAATTTATGCAATTGTTGCGATCATAATTCAGTACTGTGAACATGGAATGGTTGTACACTCTACTACAAAGAAATCCTTTCTATACTAATTGGCATTTTTCTTAGCTAGCATGCATGTTTGTATTCAGTGATGACTAGAGAGAATTAAATCATGTGTTTGCATATACGTCAAAAATAGAAAATACACAAATATTCATAATTGAAAGTCTATACTTGTGATGAAACATGAATTGAATTCTTACTGCAATAAGAAACATCTTGAGAACAGATAATAAATTCATGTTCAACAGAAATATCACCGTGTGAACTAAAAAATATGACTGAAGGTATTTTAAGCATTGATGGAGAGGATATGGAGTGACCAGTCCAGACGAAGGTTGTTGAAAGGAAACTACTTTGTCAGATGCGTTGTCAATGCAGCGATCACGTGCCGCCTCACGCGATGGAGACGTGGTGCAGTTGCTAACCGGGAGATCGTCAAGCACCCGATAAAGTTAAGCGATTTATCACCCAATGACTTTTTCTATGGGTAAAGAATTCGAATTTAAAACGTGACTGTTGGGTTTCGTTGAGCAGAAGTGGTTGAATGGAATTGATAGACAGATGAGCCACCATGTCATGCGTTGAGCCTAATAGAGCGTCTTACAGAGTAAAAAAAAACATAATCACAATTCATGAATAAAATTGAATCTGGTATGTAAATATGTACTCTCTACACTGTACATGAATTGAGGCGATGTCAAAGTTTAATTATCAGCTTAAATTCTTCTAATTAGCTTCCAAATGTACATGCGGAGAGTAAAAAATATCAATTTACACAACTGATTATATTTTCCTGAGGTTAAGTCGACAAACAATTTTGAAAACATAAAATTCTAAATATACAGCTTTGTAGAAACTTGCCCAATATTTAAGTCACAACTTAGGAGGAAATATCTACTTTGAAGTTAAAGCGACTACAAGCATATTTCTAACTTTTTCAGTACTAAATTCTTTTCGTGTAATCCATATGGTCACACTGAAGCTAGACGGGAAAAGTGACTTTTCGAATTGCATCGATCGTTTGCCTAACTTAGTCAATGCGAGGTGTAAGGATAGAAAACCTGTCAATCGTCTGAAGCATCATGTGTAGCATTATCCACAGATGATGACCGGATTAATACGAAAATAAGAAACCTTTATCACATTTAACGATTCAAATGAAAATATCCACCGACTCAGGTAATTACATTTAAATGTTGAATGATCTTGAGTTGGTAGTTCTATGTTGATTACATACAGATGCAGTATTCAGCGATAATGATGAAGAATATTATAAGAATGCAATATCAAGTGGAAATCGGTATATTTGTTTGAGTGATATTCACAGTGATCACTGCCATGGTAGCGCTTAACTACCAATCTGGGACAATTTGGATGCAACTTGCCGAGATTTAGTTTCCTCTTCGATAAGAAATCAAACATGAACACTGAATGCATCGATTCAAGCAAAAAGGAGATGTAAAACTATAAATTACAAACTAAGTGAAGCTATATTTCAGCTATGTCTTAAAAATAACTGATCAGAAAAGCAGATCCTCAAGCGTTAAGCCTGCATAACAGTTGGACTGAATATAGACTGAATATGCTCAAAATGTCCACTTAGACGAAAAGCATACCTTCCTTAACATCAGAAACCGTTTGATTAAGTCATGAATTTGAATAAATTGCATGCAACTGTGATATCAGCTTTCAATTTCAAAAAATAACTTAGCCTAGCTTGTGAAGTTGCATCACAGAGTCGTCCTTTAATACTAAAAATGTTGTACGGGATGGAGCTCTGATGAATCACAAATGAGAAACTCTTGAAATTTCGCTATATTATTCAGATTACTAAAAGTGAGCATCGCGACAATATGCCGCAGTACGTGAGTGGAGCAATCTCCAGGCTGAAGTGACCAACCATTCTTCCCTTCGTCATTTCAACCTTTCTCTTCTCTCGATCTTATTCCCAGTGATAATTTATTTCTGGGTGTACTTTTATTTTTTTTGTACAGTGGCCCAGCAGTACTTGTACGATGTGCCACTATAATATTGATCTATGAATAAATGAATAAATAAATATCGCTTAAGCATTTACCTATTTAATCAATTATTTTTAAGATCCATTCAATTATAGTTTGATAATGAGTATAAATTTCTTGCAATATCTTAAGCGAAGTTTCACACACAATGAAAAATTAGGCACGTTCGATAGTTATCAAACATGAATCCTGATACATTATATATAGGAGCATCTATCCCATTCTACTCGTGCACTTGTATCTATCTAAGATCGCCCACTCCGGACAGCTGCCGACAGTGGTCAAAATGAATAGTCACTGTCATCTGGAAATCTCTAATTTTCAGTATGAAAATATGTGAGTATGATAATGAGCCAGGCAAGAGAAGAAAGGGCATTTTCTGTGTGTTCCTTCGATGCATTTCTCATCGCAATCGTGAGAGTGAAAAAGGAATGATGATAGCGTAAGTATATTACAAAATCGAATTTGAGGTATAGCATTTAACCAAAAAATCCTCATTACCGCTGAAAACCTCATTCTCATCTGAATATAATATCTCGAATAGTGAGTGATGCATTAATGTGCAAGGTTTAAAGTCAGGAAAATCGTCTGAATACTGCTACACACACATGATCACACTCGGTATGCCCCAAATCAACATCCTAAATGCGATAATGCAACGACAATTACTAAGCATAAATTCCACAAATATTTTTACATTGAAATATTATTGCTTATCATTTTCCATTTATAATTGTTTTGCTGAGAATTTATTCTTCTGTTTTAAAGACTTTCACTAAAGGAATGTTTTGAATGCGCAATTTACAGCATCAAAAAACTCTGCTTTCAACATGCGCATTCACTCCTTTGTCTTCAAAATGGATTCCACGACGGTTTCGACCTCTTCGATGTGACATTCCATCATTGATTATTCTTAGGCTGCTGTCACACAGAATAAGGCGTCTTCCATCTTCCATTTGGGATTTCCCTCTAATTGCATGTAGAAAAGAGTACAACCTATCACACAGAAAAAGTCATTAGCCACAAGTCATCTTCCATCTTCCATCACGATGCCACACACGAAAAGTCACAAGGCGTCGTTCATCGGACATAAGGCATGAAGTTATGCGGCTGATGAGTTCATTTACATCTGCTACAAGCATCAGCCGCGAGACCGTTCTAAAATTAGAACAGCGTGAACTGATGTCTGAGGGAAGATATAGGAAGTTGTGATTCGCGAAGAGAAGCAATGCACGAGCATTAGACAACCTCTCCTTGTTCACCATGTCGGACGAGAACGAGGATCAAGACAGTAGTCGTAGCAACGGTTAATAGTAAAAACTAGCGATGACTGTATCGGATATGAATTTCCCTAGTGTGACTGCGGCCCGTGGAAGATGGAAGACGTCTTATTCCGTCTGACAGCGGCCTTACAGTGATGCCAAGCTGCCTTGGAGAGACGAAGCAATAATAACACTTTAAAGTTTTTCGTACTCTTCACAAAAGTCACACGTTTCACATTGCTTTACATACACATCTCGAGAAGAGTCATAGGCTTCTTCCTTGAACTGATGAACATGAGCAGCAGATGTGCCAGTCCTTCGATCAGCTCCCACCGCCCTTCGGAGATCTGTAGAGGCATAAAATGGACAACCAACCATTGATTCTCACGAAAAACATCGCCTGCATATTTGAAATACATGTATTTACAAATGGAATATAAATACAGGAATATTTTTTATTTTAATAAGTATACAGGAAAATACATCTTCATTTCCAATGAAGAGCTCAGAAGAAGAATGTGCCTGGAGCCTATCGGTGACCTTATAGGAAGACGTCGATTAAGATGGTGTGGTCATGTGGAGAGGAAAAACGAATGTCAGTGGGTGAAGCGCGTGCTGAAATTGAGGGTGGATGGTCGCTGATCAGTTGGATGTCCAAAGAAATCATGGAGCGAAAACATCAATGAAGACCTTCGAGCGCTCGGAATCCGCATGGAAGATGCAAGCGTACGAGCGAAGTGGAGAACTGTCATACAAGCGAACCGTCGTACCCAACATGGATGGAACAATCGACATTAAATGGTGCAAGTAAAAATAAGTATTGCTTTTAAAGAAAATCACATTTGACAATGACAGAGTCGCAGAAATTGCTGGATGTCATACCAAAAATTCAGCACTAAAAGTGTGTATTTTATTTCAATGATTCATTTATTGCTTCAATCAAAGCTGCGTTGTTCTCTTATTCAAGCGGTAGTCAGTAATAGAGATAAAGTCAAACATGGTATAGTAGGTGCAGCATTTTCCTCAGCCATGCACAATCGGGAATGATCCAAAGCGTCAGAAAAAAATTATGTAGCATCAGTGAGGATATTGACAAACTGTTTCAGTAATGACATTTGTGTACAACGGACATATTATCGAATTCGCCAGTCAATCGAATTCCATTAACTGCAATCCTTCTTGACGTCCAAAGGGCCATCTTTGAGAACCAAGGGTCGCGTAAATGGAGCCTGTGTGCGGCAAGAGTGAGTCACGGTTGTGAGTCATGGCTCTTGCTTTCATCCCATAAGAAGATGCTTGAGCATGTGGAGATGCGAATGCCAAGGTGGATGTGTAGTGTCAGACTATCGGACAGGAAATCGAATGACAGCATTAGGAAACCAATGGGTCTTGAGAACATTACAGACGTCGCGAGAAGGCGAAGACTACGTTGGTTTGGCCACGTGGTAAGAAGGGATGAGACAGAGTGGATCAGAAAAGTTATGTGGATGGAAGTAGATGGTAAAAGAGGAGCAGGAAGACAAAAGAAGACCTGGGAACAAGTGGTGAAAGATGACCTCAAACGTGTTGGAGCCCATGAAGCGGACGCCCGTGATCGACCGAAATGGAAGTCCATATTCAAGCAGCAAACGTCTAACCCAGCATCATATGGAAGAAAAGGACGCAAAAAGGGAAAAGTGAGTGAGTGAATCGCAAACAAAAAACGACTACACAGAAATGAAAATTTATGTCGAATATTTCTCCCGTAAACATCCTATAAGAGAATGGGTCTAAGCACATTGTTATTAAATATTCATATAAATTCTGTCGGGAAATGCATACCCGGTATATACACGTAAATTCTAAACGCATGTTGATGAAAAAAGTGACAAAAATAGAAAACAGTATGAAAATTTCATCATTGACAGCTTGGAATCGGAAAAGACACACTTCATGTTTACAAGGAAAGTCCCTTGCATCATACACACCGCTTTTTTCTATTCAACTTTGACAGCAATGTGAAATCGAAGGAGTCTTGCAATCCTTCTCTTTAAGGACGCCTTTTGTATTCATTCATCCTCTTATTGGGCAAACGACGAAAATTCTCTGCCAATTCTCTCGTCAGTCTGTTGATACATATGCTGTGACTCTTTTAATAAGTGCGATGGAGTTCACTCCCCAACCTCCCCCCACCCCATTAACCATGTTTTCAAAGAGGTGGTAATTTACCAGGAAATTATGGGCTAGATTGGAATAATTGCGCACCGTTATCACAGATGTTATTCTGCCTGAAGCGAAGGCAAATTTCATTGTTAACTGATTGATATTGGACAGTATTACATTTGATCTGTAAGTTCAGTTGCACTTTTATTGAAAACAGGTGTTTCTACCGAAAAATAAACTGAAATCGTAGCATGAAGCTGTTTTTTATTCAGCCGACAGAAAGCAAAGTAGGAAAAATTCGCAGAACTTAGAACTACGTTCGGAATATTACACCGACCCTGAGATCACCACTGGAAAAAGCATGATCCTAGCGCACACATTAGAAACGCCGAAGAGTACATCAGAGAGATATACAAGAGTCAGACAAATTACAAGTAATTCTTGTACTATGCCACTAGCTAGAATGTACATGGAGTTCATCAAGCATCCCTTACTTAATCAGGGAATAACAATTCAATTTTGCCATAAAGTTATTTGCTTCTATTTATATGGAGACCCAGATTTTGTATGATAGCATTACGATATAGAAAACACAAAATACTTCTAACAACATATACCAATACATAAATAATTATAGCTCTTCACAGGCAGTGCAAGGGGCTCCTGACAAAGTTGGGCACAGCTTGGTTTGCGTGTGAGCCGAAGTTTTTGTTTTCACAGGGAAAAAATCCAAGATCCAAGGCCAAGTCTTTTGAATCCCAAGTTTATGCTTTAAGCTGCAACGTCGACATCAGTATCAAATCTTACCAAGCAGCGCTAAAGCAGCCTAACACATAGTTTGTAAGACTTCATAAACCAAATATTTATATCCAGACAATAGTTAGTTGTCAGATCTTCCGCTATTATAAATTTGTCCAACTCATCTTACTGGCACACAAAAATTATGCCAGTGAAACAGACCCGATCTAGATACCAAATATAATGGCTAATTTGATTCCGTAACCATAGAACTACCGACAAAAAATGTGAAGTTACTCTCGGTTGGGAAAAAATCGGTATTTTGTTATATTCAATAAATTGTAAATACTTAATGATAGTGAAAGCTATATGCTATTGTATTGTAGCATGGGACTATAAACCGCATCGATCAGCTATGCTGTTAGAAGCTCAACAGGGCGACGTTATAGTTTGATCCAGTTATAACGATCCAGTTTAGCACAGTCCTGAATTAGATTTGGTCGTCAGGTCAGGAAAGTGACTCAAGTGGTCTCTTGGAATAGTGCCGCTCAAAAGTAGATTATGCACACTATATACACTTTTGATCAACAGAATCGTTAATCATGGACAGCTGTTAATCTATTCTAGTATATTCTAGATAGTATTCTAGCTGTCCATGCTTTAATTCACTAACTAACACAATTAACATGTTTATTCTATCATTACAATTTGCAATTAGTAACGAAAATATTCCTTTAGCTTTTATCCTGAAATCTTACCTTTCATATCCTTGCGGAATTTCCGTTGCCTAGATTCAAACCTACGTTCTTCACGTTTCTCTTTTTCTTTTTCGAGACCATCTTCACCTCCCCAAACTTCGCAGCTACGCGCCATCACCTGTGATTCAAGATAGAGCCGCATTTCACCCCAATGACTCCGGTGAGGATTTGGACGAGATACATAGCGTAGTGGTGGCTCTCGAAGATCAAAATCACAATCTTTTAGCAAATATTCGGTTTTTGCAATGCTCCGTGAGATCAGCCGATGTTCTTCGTCGTTATCCCTGTAGGGAGAAGATTGAAAATCAATTCGCATATAACATGAATAAAAGTATAATACGATAGCATCATTTCAGTCTTCAATAAGACAATAAGATACTTCCCTTTGAACAAGCCGATGTATTATTCGAACACATCTGTTATGAAGAGATTATATTTCACCTGATCAGACAAACCCATGGGAAACACATTTGTGTAGGCAGAGAAGCGAAGTCGGAGCAAAAAGTGGACTTCCACAACAGATAGACTATGTAATGATTGGTTTAAAAAAGCACTAAAACTCACTTATCACCAACTGAAATAGTAATATGTCGAAATTATCTCTGTTTGGTACTATGCGGAAAATAGAAACAATATAATCCATAACAATAGCATCAATGACCTACTTTGGCTATATAACATGAAGTAAATAAAAGAATTTTCGCTTTGACATACCGACTTTTTAGTAAAGGAAATTTTCATATAATGCTTCGATTTAATTTCATGCGAAAAGTCGCTATCATTTGGCTAAATTTTAAGTAGAGTCCTCCAAAATAAAAATCATAAAGTTAGTCCTTAGAAGTTTAATGTCGCACAGATTACATACTAGATTAATTGACTTATCGTGCAATAATTGTGACACATTTACACGCGGGAACAGTACAAATATTGAGCTCTAATGGAGTTCATCACAAGTTAACAGGCTCAGCTTTCCATTTCGGCACCCTGGAACACTTCAATGCTTTGACCTCTGTAACTCTTGAGTGAATTGGCGGACCAAGGACTTTAAGTAGATAGCTGCCGACATTGGTGTGATAACTAAATGATAGAAATGCTAGAAATTCTCACAAATAAAATTACTGTCCAATTAGATGTGGTATGTATGCGAGCATCTATTCCGCAAAAATTAAATGGGGTTGATGGCAAGCTAATTTCTTCCCACATTCTAGCGTCACCATGCATACACATCCTAAAGTAATTTTCGTAAACACAACATGTAAATCCAATTTTGGTCAGCATGCATATCCATAAAACATTATCAAACTTAACCCATTGGTAGCGTTTCGTAACAGTACTTTTCGGGATACGCAGTCTTCTCCAGCTTGCCACAAATGCATTATATCTTGATTGCCATCCATGCTTTTTCATGCTCGTATATTGTCATACAAACGATCGCGAATTCAAAAATTAGTTCTTCATGGAGCTTAGATTTTATCATGAAAAAAGACAAAAACTGGGTATAACATCTGCTTGCATAGTGGAAATCACAGCGTATGAATGTTGATGTAGCAATCCGTGTCTGTGACGTCACAATTTTTGAGAAATATCAAAATTACAGTCTTATAAATCAAATAGAAATTACATTTATTCATTTTAGTTAGCATTTGAGATTTTTTGGTTGATCCACTAGCTAAATGAAGGTGGAAAGCAATCTTCAAGAGATAACTCGAATCCTTTATCAGATTGAAGGTGAATGATCAGATAGTAAAATCATTCGAAGATTGATCAATTGCAAAAACAAAACGATAAGTCTATGAATGATCATGAGGCGGATGGCAAATATTATTTTTGCAAAATAAAAGGAACAAATGGATAATAATAAAACGCATATATTCTTCTGAGCTGCACAGATGTACATGAAAGTTGATCGATTATTGTTCAATTGATGAGGAAAGAAAGGTAATTGAATTCGTAATGCTCTATGGCATGATTCTATGAAGTGAGTATAAAGCCTGATATTTAACGATATGTCAATATCGTTGGAATACGTTGGTGTTTCAGGAGTTGCATTATCTGCATGAGTTTAATGTGGTTGGCTTCGAGAGTTTCGTGAGTTGTCACCATTTCTAACATCGAGGGCGACTCCGCCCTCGCATGATTACGCCGTTGCATGATTACTGCATCTTTGACGGACAGGTTCGCTTCTTCCATGCTTCTCCAGCTTCTTGGAATAGATGACATCAAGACTGTCTTGAAAAGGAGCCGTCTAGGATGGTGCGGGCATGTTCTCCGGAAGCCAGAAGACAACAGTGTCAAGAAGGCGTACGGCATGGACCTACCGTGGTAAACGCCGATAGGCCGCCCTAAGAAGACGTGGCGCAAAACGGTACTAGCGGATTTACGGATATTTTCCGTTCGGCTGTAAAAAGTGAAATCAGTTTTAGCTGTTAATGTTAACTGATGCTCACTGTGTACAGCTTACAGTGATGGGTCACTAGACCAAATCATAAGTTGTCTTAAAAGATAGATCTGCAATGACCAGCAAGAAACTACAAAAATAAGTTATTTGTAGTTGAGTTCACAATGGTGTGAATTGGAAATTTACGGATGCGTAGAAAACAGAGGACAGTCTCTGATGATCACTATTTAGTAGGATGAGGAGAAAAGTCGACAGCTGCTCACACTTCCGACACCGTGAGGTACCTTCAGACTTCACTGAAGATTACAAAAGAGAGTTGTGTACGAAATTCTAACTTGAGTTGGGATTCACATTTACACAATTCTCAGTAGTAATATTCACTGAAATTAAAAAGGCGCCAAAGCGTGTGTGTGAAAAGTACTCGTAGCAGTGAACTTTCCATTTCACTTAAAGATCTATTATGTGACGAACTGTCCTCATTACACGCAGAGGAAGGATGATGTTTAAGATTGTGCAATAGTTGAGTTGGAAAAAGTTAGGCTTTCACAGATATTGATTTTTTTCTCAAATGTACAAAACTTTTCGATTACCATCCAGTAATCATCTTCAGGTAATGTCTTCAAGACTTGGGTTAGTAGATGCTTAAACTACAAGGAATTGGAAAATGAGATTTTATGATGACTTGCAATTATATGATATGAAGGAATGTAGATATGTGTAAAATGCCCTGACTAGTCATTGCGGAGTGTAAGTCTTGATTTGGAATAAGGAGTCTAAGTCTTGATTTGACAAAGATGCTTTAAATTCCAGATTCTGTTTGCAAATTATGATGACCATCAGCAGTTTTGATCATTGTAAATAAGTGTTCAGTTATCGCCGCTAGTCAGGGAATCGGATTGTAGAGCCGAGTCGCGGAACTCCTTAGATGAACAATGGAGACTAATTCTATTTCAGTAGTCGGACCACTTGCTATGGAAAACTGATGTTTTGAGATGTACGAGTAAATACATGTAGTACTCGGTTTATAATAATAATAATGAGATTTATTTCCGTAGTGATAGACGCACGTGTGCAAAAAGTTGTAAGTCACAATGAAGTGGTAATCAAGGGGAGAGGAAATGAGCGGAGCGCGAAGCGTGCATGTTGGAACACAATTTGTGTAATTGTTTCATTAGAAAGTTCCCGATGTTGTTCCTGGTACACTCTGGACTGCTACGAATGTTGAACGTGACGCAGACTACAGTCTTTGCTTTTTGGTGGAGGAAGCAGTTTGTGAAGAACATGTCGGTTTTGTAAAAAATAGATTTGTCGGTTTTGTTTGTAAAAAATTAAGTAAAGATTAAAAACAGCCAGCACTTCGTATCACTGACACTTCTGATGGGCCATGAATCTATGATAGAAGTGTCAGTGGCACGAAGCGTCGGCTGTTTTTAATCAATCATCAGGCTTAATTTTTTGCAAACTGGTCAATAAATCAAGGAGAGAAAAAATTGAATTCCAGTTTTTCAAGCCTTCTATATGAATAACCTGTGTATGATCATCAACTGAGAAAACAAGACGACTACTGCGCTTCACAAACTTGGCGAGACGGGCCTACAATATAAAAGAACTTTCATGTTCTAGCTCCATAAAAGATCTGACGAGACCAATCACGAGCATTTTGAAGTAGAATGTGGAATATTAAGTTATCGGAGAAAAGGAGCCTAACATCACATGCAAAATTGCCTGTGTGGATTTTTTATTTGCAAGCAGTTTCTTTGCTGAAAACAGAATATATACGACTTGGAGATGGAGCAATGATCTCTTTTCAAAAAAGAATTCACGAAAGCGAATAACCCCACAGGAGTCTATAATGCTTTTGAAACCTTACGGCGATCCCTCGATTGATATACAGCACGTTAACCCTCATCGACCCACCTCTACATATGTAGTATCGCTAATTTCAAAGTGTTTTAACTTCTATTCAAATGAACATTTTTCTCTGAAATTTGAGTTCCATGTAAGTTTTTGATCAGTCATGACACCTGTAGAAGATAAAAGTCATAAGCCAATTATTTCTTGTCAACCATGACAAATATTCTTATTCTGCTCACCTCTCTACATATGTAGTCACATATATTTTTAATGTTGAAATATCATCGTAACTAAGGCATTCATTTACTATCTTCAAATTTTGTTACACCATCTCTCACTATCATACTTCTAGCTACTTCACGACAATTCAGGGCTATTAGACAGGTCCTGAATCATCACAGAGAAGGAGAGTTGGCTTTTTACGTCATAGTCTCGTGGTAACTGTTTCTTACCTATTCTGTGAAAAGTCTGCGGCAGTTTCCCATCCCTTGCACCGAACAACGTGTATAGGATATTAGCATCAATGCGAGAGTTGTGCATTGCGTCACTTCACCTAAGTTGGTGACCGAATTGGACCTGGGATTTCATACCAGTAAATGATTGGTGGCACGATTGATGAGAATAATACACTTTGATGGCACGCGTCAGTGTATCCAAATCATCGGGAAATATGCGATCGACGCTCGAAGAGATAATTCAACGGCTACATGGCTCTACACAACATGACACAGAAGATGAGGACGACGACGTGAGTGATTCGGAAGAGGAGGAAGCTAAAGTCTCAGAAGCTGGTGACGATCCGGATGTTTATGAACAGGACAGTGATGGTGAATTGGATGTATGCTTGTACAACAGCGACGACAATGAATCAGACAGTGACAACTCCAGTGAATCAGAGCTCGACGATCCGGTCCAAAGCGATACTCAATTGATTTCTCCAAACAACACGACATGGAAGTTCGATCCTCCAGCCCCCAGACGACTATCGAGAAGCATTATCGATTTTGAGGAAGGCCCAACCATTGCCCCGACCTCAGAGGTGGATTCTTTCATGTGCTTCATGACGGAATCCATGCTTCGTACGTGTCTTCGTTACACAAACCGCCGACTTACCGCTTTAGGAAAGAAAACGTTCACATTTGCGGAGCTGAAGGTTGGTCTAGCCGCTATTATTCGAGCTGGTGCGGATAGAGATAACATGTCATCTACATCGTCTCGATATCATCCATCCGACAGTCGACCATTTTACCGTTGTGCAATTTCAAGAAATCGATTGAGACTTCTACTTTCTCACATCACGTTTGACAACAAAGTTACGAGAAGACAACGTCAGGAAAGTGATAAATTAACTGCAATTAGAGAATTCTGGGATCTTCTGAACTTGAATCTGCGACGATATTACGTGCCCTCTCCGTCACTAACTTTAGATGAACAACTCGATGCCTACCGGGGATATTCACCTGGTAGGGCATGTATGCCACAGAAACCTGCCAAATATGATGTCAAGGTCTTCTGGTTCTGTGATGCGAGGAATGGATATGCCCTGAACGCTTTCCCTTATGACGGAGCTGCTACTGACAGCAGCAGGGCTACTGGTTTGGCAAAGACAATCTCATCGCAACGTCTTCGTCGATCGATATTTTACTTCTTTTGCCTTGTGTGTGGAACTTTTGGAGAAAGGCTTGGCCGTCACTGGAACAATCACAGCTTCGCGACGCGACGTCCCAAGTTCAATGAAAACAACGAAAGGTTTGCCTGTCTATGACACACGCAATGTGTGGAACCATGAGCATCGGGTCTTACTGTCTTCCTACTCTCCAAAGAAGAATAAGAACGTGTTGGTAATGAGCAGCCTTTATGTTGCGAATCCAGCCTCATCTCGAGAAGATCAAAAACCACAAGTCATCCTTGACTACAATAGCGGCAAAGGTGGAGTAGACACTATGGACTCGCGCGTGGAAGACTTCACGTGCAGGCGAAAAACTCGACGATATTCATTGTTACACTTCTTCGACATGATAGACGTCGCACTTGTCAATTCTTTTCTTCTTATGGAATTGAACGGCTATTCAAAGTCCAGGTCAACCTTCATAAAGCAAGTCGCCTAATAACTCGCAGAAGAGCAAATGCCATGCGCTCTAGATACAACAACGCGAAAATCTACATTCAAAGTAAAACAGCGTTCGACAGCATGGGATTTCCCGCAAAAGCACTCACTGGCCCCGCAACCAGTCGCAACCCAAGAAAATGTCAAGTGACAAGATGCAACAAATCAACACGAAGATCCTATACAACTTGCAGGCGATTTGTTTGCTCGGACCATCACATCCAAACAACATTGTGTCATGATTGCATGTAAGCTTCGACTTTTGTAAGTCAACAGTTTCCCTATGGATCTACGATACATACATGTAACCTCGTTTACCAGCAATGTACATATTGCATGTACCGTAAGCAAGAAACTAACGTCAAGCTTTGTTACATGAGCTTAAACAGTTGGCATGTAAAAACATGCATACTTGATTTGTATACTCGCATTTTGTAAATAATGTAATCAGTAGTAGGTCTACTACATGATAAGCAGTACGGCTTTCAAACTTGCTAGATCTTTCGTATACATCAATTTCACAGAACTTATCAATTTGTTGTAATATATCAAGTGATGTATAACCATGCCTTTTCAAAGTTACTTTGAGTAATTACAGGTACTAGTGCGATTTATAACCAAAGAATGAATAATTTTGTTTTCAGCTTAACAAAATTTCCAAAACTGGATTTTTTGCAATTTTTGCGTGCTCATTTTGAAGTATATTTTTGGTATTGGAATGTCTCGAATATGCATTCATCAAATAATTTGATTAAACTAATCATAAATGAGCAATAAAGCGTGTAATTCTTTTGGTGTAAGTAAAAAATACAGCAAAACAAAATATGACTACATATGTAGAGAGGTGGACCGAATATGATGGCTGATTTTGCTGATCCGATGAGGCTACAAGACTACATGATTGAAAACACATATTTTTTCATATACTTGCTGCTTTCGGAATGATTGCATTTGCAATTTGCTGAAACCATTATAATGGAGACATTATATAAATATTAACAAATATCAACTGATGTATCCCCTTCGTTATTTCCATTTTTACCCCTTCGAGTTTTGCAGTTATTTTTTCTTGCTTAAGTTATTGTACATTTTACACACACACCCCCCCCCACATCTGTCTATTCACTATTCTTATCACCTTATTTTCAGTGTTTCTGTTATAAGCCTACCTAGTCATATTGTTAAGAGTTATAAATCTTTGCACTATACTGTTATATAATTAACTGCTTACTTAGTTATATTGCTTTATCACCCATCTTCCCTTGTTCGATTTTCTGCTTCTTTGACTTTGATCTTCTGTGGAGGAACAACTTTGATGCATAGGATTGTCCTCTTTTCTCAAGCTTTGATTTTTTAAAAACCTCTATTGCTACGTAAGAACCAAGAATCCCTTACAATTAATAAGTCTTATTTTCGGCATTCCTGAATGCTTCTTTCTATGTAAATAGATGTTGTATTTTCTTACTGAATTTTCTATTCGCAAGCATTTGGACGTGAGTTACATTATACAAGATATCGCACTATTCAGCGATCTTCTATCAATATCTATTTCGTGATGATCGCCCGTGTTGAACTCTCGCACGTATTTCTTATTAAGCGACCTCTTTCAACATTTGAGGAATACTTATGACGCATTGTTGATAAAACAATGACAACCTGATCCTTAATAAACGCTCATTATCATCATAGCGTCATTTCTCTTGAATAATTCATTTGTCATTTTCAATCATTGACGTAATTTTTCTCTAGTCTATTTCTTGAGTAATGAGCAGCAAATAACCACACAAAATAATTAGGCATTTCGCCAGAACAGCTATTTCACACAAGTTATAAAGCTTCAAAGTTTTACATAACATCGTGTCGAATACTGCCGGTTGTTCCAGAAATCGCTCTCTTAATGACGCCTCAATGAGGCATCTCTAAATTCGTTCAGAAGTCCAATCACAAAGGCATCATAAACACATTGATCTAGTGACAGCCATCAGGCAGTCTTTAGAGCATCACTATTTCCGTGTGTATCGTTCAACAAAGTTTGCAATGGCGAATATGACCGAAGTTGTGTTGGATTATCACTCGTCAAGATGCTACAGAGAAAGATATTCTCCTTTAGAGATAGGCCATCTGTCCGAAGAGACAATACGCTCTGTTTACCGGTTCAATGGCGTAGAAATGACTAAAATTGCCAATGATCTTCAACCCTTCATAAATCAGAACTATGAAAATACAACGTTGCGAGGGAAGCGATTGTCTACAATTGAGCAAGTCATTATTGCAATGAAATTCTATGGTCATGGGTCTTCATTTCGAAACCTAAGCGAGCAGTATGGAGTTGGGATTGGCACTGTTTCTCGAGTTATTCAATCAGTGACAAAAGCTATCCAACAAGCATACAAAGATCTCATCAAATTACCAACGACCCATGGAGAGTGCAGAACTTTATCCAACGAGTTCCATGATATAGCTGGATTCCCAAACGTCATTGGCTGTGTAGATGGATGCCTCATACCCATCAAACGTCCTACAGTTAACGAACATGTCTATGTTTGCCGGAAGGGATATCATGCTATTAATGCTATGTTTGTGTGCAGGCCTGACCTCCGCTTCACATTTGTCGATGCGAGTTTTCCTGGAGCCACTCAAGATGCTGCGGTGTATCGGGAATCCCAACTGAGAGCAGCTTTCATGGACCATCACATTCCTCAGGGGTACCTCATTGGAGACAGCGGATACGGGCTCTCCAATAATTTACTCATTCCTGTTCCCCATCCCGCCTCTGGTGACACTTCTACACTCAACTACAACCGGGCACATCGGAGAACTCGAAATTGTGTGGAACGATCGTTCGGTGTCCTGAAAAGCCGATTTCGCTGCATAGACAAGAGCGGTGGCCCTCTCCGTTTTACCCCATCAAGAAGTGCAAACATCATAAATGCTGTCTCTCTTTTGCACAATTTGGCGATTGAAATGCGAGTCCCACTTACTGATCCTCTACCAACTTTTAATGTACATGTAGATGAGGAATCCGAACAACCATCCGAAGATGCACATGCCACTGCAGTGCGGAACCATGTCATCTCACTTTTTTAATGTTAGTAATTGTTTCCATTGTTGTTTTTTTTCAAATACATGTACTAAAATAATGAGAGTGAACTTTTGGATTTCTTATATGTAATTGCAAAAGGGTTACATTCCCATGCTACATTGTATAATAGAAACTTCAAACTTATAATTAATGATCTATATAATCAATTAAGTACCGGTATGTATAGAAAATGGTAAATGTATTGTTGATTAATTATACCGGTAGTTATTCGGTATAAGCAACAAGTCGATTGCCGATTCATGATGTAAAGCACTGAAACCAGTGTGGTAACGTACATGCATCCATGTAGCTATATAGGCCTACTTGTAGAAATGCAGAAACCTATTACTGGAAGCATAAGAATGAACACAATCATCATATATAGCCCATTTATATTTACAGTAAACACATATTAGAAAAAACAAAAGGAAAAATCAACGCATCAGTCTTTCTTCAACAGTTTCTTGACTTTCATATCATAGTACTTCTTCTGAAGTTCTAACACTTCGTGTTGCAACTTCAAATTTTCATTTTGAAGTTGAAGATTTTCGGCCTGCAGCGATGAACTGGATTTTCGCTTGATCCCCGACGAAATTGTCGTAGCAGAGTGACCGGAAGGTATTCTTGTTATGGGCGATGTAAGGGGCAAGAAAGTGCCATCGGAGTCGGAATCGACTTCCGCAGCAAGCTCCAAGACATCTACATGTACATCCAGTGGAGCCACTGAGACTGCTGGTGCAGATGCTGCGGATGTTGATGCTGGTGCAGCTGATGTTGTTGGTGCAGATGCTGTTGGTGTCAAAACTGCAGGCACTGTAGCTGCTGGCACTGAACCTCCATCTGGTCGGATCGCACCTAGCGGTTCATATACCTCAATCCCATTCAGCTCTTCCGGGGTCAACAGCGAAGCCACCTTGGTCTCAAAATCTGTCAATTCGGGGATTGAGGCTTGATGTCCTGTGATGGCCCGCAAGCGATTGATCTCCTGAGCCTTCGGCTTCACTCTCGATCTTTCCACCTGTATCTTTCTCCTCAGATCTTGCCAACGTCTTGATGTCCTCGTGCTCACACATGATACTTCCTTCTCTATATCCAACCAGGCCTTCTGCTTCTCATGATTCACACTATCAGTGTTGATGTTTGAGCAAAGAATCTTCCACCTTGCAATGCAGCTATCTACCAAAGCATGAAGCTCTGCTTCGGTAAATCGCGGTGATCGTTTCGGTCCTTTGTATTCCATGCTGTCACAACGACTGACAAAGGTGATGAATTGACGCACATGGACGTAACTTTGGATCATCATCGTATTATGATTGGTCTGCTAATCATTCTGTCATTTCTGACGTAAACATGATGCAGGGATGTAGGTCAACCGGATGTAGGTCTCTGGAACAACCGGCTGACTTCTACAGGTTTTCCAGTTCGACAATGCGACTATCAGATTAAAGAATATGTTTTAAGATGCAACAACGGTATTTCTGTTAATCAGCAGCGTTTTCAATTGAATGATATTGTTTTTAATCGGTAGTAATAATATGTGAGTTTATTAATGGATTTATAAGTTTAATGAGCGGCAACCTGAAATCATAAACGGCTTTTCATATTCAATTATATTTTATTTAACAGGTAAGTCAATACAAAAAGTTTTGATAATCTTGAAATTTTTTATTCCATTATGAAACAAAACAAGTAATATTCATTGATGGTTTTGTAAGACATCCTCGCGATTAATTAGTCTAGGCATCAATCTGCCCATACGTCTGGAAGACCTTCCCATCTTATTTGCAGTGATAGCACTCATATTTTGGGAGGCGAGTTGCAGTGCAGTAAGGTCAAATTCCGCTTTTGTCCAGTGTAGTTGTGTAACTGCTCACGAATCTCAGCTACTTCTCTCTTGAAAGCCGCTTTCCACATGGAAAACGCGTTCTCTGCGATATTGAGAAATGGAGAGTAGGGCGGTAAGTACCTAATAGAGTCCCTCTCGCAAACTGACTTCACGGGCTCTATTGTGGCACGGAGCATTATCCATGATGAATACACGAGGTTCAGCCCCCAGCCGCAACGGACGCTTCTTCCAGCCAGGAGTTACACAGGAGGTTCCGCCTTCGTAGAATTCATGATGGACGACACCTTCATTAGAGACCGCCAAGATGAGAGTAAAATTCCGCCCGCGCTGTCCATGAACAATCCTGACAGCTCGCTCTCCCGTCATCCGCGCTTGTAGATCAGCTTTGATTTGGGCTAACGTGAATTCCGGTTGGGATTCAACAATCTCTACCACAGTATTTGCCATATCTTCGTCCATCTTTTGGGGTCGTCTTCCTCCTCTGGGACGCTCAATGACTCCTTCAAGTATATAACGATGTACTATTGAATACGCAGTACCCCGTTTTACACCGAGAACTCGAGCGGCTTCAATATAATCATCTCCGGCTTCGTGAGCCATAATGATTCTGCGTTTAACATCAGAAGGTATTCTCTGGCGCTCCATATGGATAAGTTAATTTAGCAGATGTGAAGACATCTATATAGGGCTTTGGATCAAACCGAATAGATATCATTTATTCTTCACGTGAAATACCGCTCACTAATCTGATAGAGACACAATTGAACTATTTTGCAGCAGTTTATTTATTGTTGTCGCTCTCAATTGTGAAATGACGTAATATTATATCTTTTAACGTTTTAGAAATTAAAGTGCCGCTCTTGATTCGGTAGTTGCCGTTGTCGTGTAGGAAAACCTGTATTAGATACATCAGTAGAACAGAATCGATGTCTATGACAATTCAACATCAGCAGGTCGAGCGAATTTCTTAGCCACAGAATTAGACAGGTCGTCTCACAGAATTAGACAGATCGTCTCTTCTTCTGTTTGACTAGAAAGGAAGCATTGGAATATGTAACGTTGATGAAATGGCACAATCTACTGACATAATAACATAGCAATCGAACAATGAGCAACCAGTTCAACATTAAACACGCCAAATTGTGCGAAGTTTCAGTGACTATCAAGTGGATCACACAGCAAGGAGACACAGTTGATGTCAAGTTCTACAGAGAAGTTTGTGAACGCTTTTTCGTGCGCCTGCTAACTTTTTTAATAATCATCGGAAGGGCCAACATCATCGAGAAAACTTTTGCGTAATGATCTGAATTCTTCGAATCTGAAGGAATCACCGCGATCGGAGCATTTTGAAAGAATCCACAACAATCCGCAAGTGACGTGTGACTATTTTTCCTGTCTCTGCAAGGTATAAAAATTTCTTTTTGCCCACTTAATAAGTTCCTGCATGTGCCATGGTTTTGATTCAGTTTGCACTTCTAGCAAAGTGATACAGTTAAACAATCTAATTCTGTGGGTCGTCTCTTCAACTGTTTGACTAGAAAGGAAACATTGGAACATGTAATGTGAATGAAATGGTACAATCTGCAAACATAATGCCATAGCAATAGAACAATGAGCAGCTAGTTCTGCATTAAACACACCAAATTGTGCGAAGTTTCGGTGACTGTTATCAACCGGATCACACAGCAAAGAGACAGTCGATGTCAAGTTCTACAGAGAAGTTTGTGAACATTTTTTCGTGCGCCTCCTATCTTTTTTAATAATGATCGGAGGGCCAAACATTATCGAGAAAATTTTTCCGCAATGATCTGAATTCTTCGAATCTGAAGGCTGATTTTAGAGCATTCACAGCAATCCGCAAGTGACGTGCGACTACTTTTCCAATCTCTGCAAGGTATTAAGCATTTCTTTTTGCCCACTTAATAAGTTCATGCATGTGCCATCGTTTTGAATCAGTTTGCACTTCTAGCAAAGTGATACGCTTAAGCAATTTAATTCTGTGTTCTTAGCATTCCAACAATCGTAGAAAAATTACAGCTGGGTGCGGAAATTAAAATGATTTGCGTGTTATGGAACTCGTCAAAAGTGGTCACGTTAACTATTAAAAAGCTGGAGATAGGGTGATCTCAGCAGATGCTGCTGTAAAGACGCAAATACAAATTATAGCGGACAACCGCCTTATTTAGATTTCATGAATCGAATGAGTTAAAGTCACTTTCGATTAATGCGACTTGCATAAAGCGACTGTCCACGAAAATTTGTATTTGGTGATATTCTTATTATTTGAAGTATTTCTGCAATCAATTTGATTTGTGAAATTTTTGGTAGTTGAGTTCTTTCTCAAAAGATGTTAACCGCATAGAATCGTTTTTATAGCTACTATTTACATCAAAACAGATTGCCCAATTAACAAGGTTACATTTGCGTTTGTAATGATCAAGCATGTAACCCACGCATCACATTCTGAAGAAAAGCGTTGACTGAGCTATAGGTGTAATATTTCTTCGAATAAAAGCCGCCCTCAAATAGTAGCCGCACCTCCTTTAAAGAGCTTGAAGAGCGCATACTGTTCGCTGCCGTGAATCTAGACAGATAGAATAGATAATGCCATTTGTATCTACAATGTATGTAGGTAAGGATTTGCTGCTAGAGTTTTTCATTAAGCTGTCGCACAAAAATCGCAGTTGTCAATCACACCGATTAAGACCTAGCTCGTTGGTCCTAGGTTTCTTGTGCTATCTCGTATACTATGATGAAATGGCACAGAGCACAGTCTACCCTAGTAGCCTACTCTCAAACAATAGTCGGTGGCGTGCGTGTTGTAATATTACACATTCCTGTCACAGCAGCCGCGGCTAGCAATCGAAGAAATGCAGTTTTATGCAGGGATGAGCAAAGTAATGAATATCAAAGCAAAAGCTTGGATACCTAAGACAACACTAATCAGCAAATTGGCACATTTCCCAGTTCTCCTTTTCCAGCATTTTCATAAACGTATACATACAGGAACGTACATTTTGTAACATTATGTAACATTTTGTTAAGGAAGCAAAATGCTCAACCAGATGTTGGCCTATCTCACACCGATGGAATACCAGTTTAATTACTACCGATTCCGTATTGCTCATTAAATTGCGAACCTTATTCGCTGCATACTAAAACAGTTGCCCCGAAATATCATTGTTGTATTACTGCATGCATAGTGTACAATAATAGCAATACTTGTCATCAGCTTAAGATGATGTTATCCAGTTACTCTTACAATAAAAGAATATGGAAAACGTAGATGAAAGCACCTGTATTTCGCAGCATAGTTCTTTAGCTCATTTTAAACTTCGCTTCATTTCGCTTGCAGATAAATTACGAACCGAAACGTAAACAAGAAACTCAAGGTGTTGATTTCTTTTTAAGCAATTTACTTGCTTTTTGTAAGAGTTATCGATCAGACGGGAGGTTATGATGGCGGTACTACCGCAAGAGTCAAAATGGCATGGAAAACTTTTCGGGAATTGTTGCCTATGCTTGCGAATAGCAGCATTGGCTTACGACGAAGAGGATGCATCCATTTCACTTGCGTTAGAAATGTGTTGCTCTATGCCTTAGAGACATGTACAGGGAACATGGGACATGGGCTTGTAAGAAACGAGAACCATCCCATCAGATGGATATGTTCCACCAAGCTTTGCGACCGAAAAACTGTGGATGGACTAAGGCAAGCCTTGGGAATCGCATATTTACCGAGTGTGGTCCATGAAGATCAGTTAAGATGGTTCAAGCACTTAGAGCGTATGCCTGATTCGAACTGGCCTAGAAAGACGCGGCTTCTGGAGGTACCCGGTCAGAACATCCGTGGTGATCAAAGGAAGAAATGGATGTATAACCTGGAGAAGGATCTGCGAGATTTGCACCTCGACCTTCGCACTGCGCAAGACCTTGTTGCTTGAAGACGCGCAATCCGCCCACACCGGAATCGACATGACATATCGTCCACCCCCAAACATGAGGAAACAAGGATTCAAATCGGGCAGTAAAGTAAGTAAGAAAGTGTACACAGGCTTCATAGACTTCGCAAATAAAATATATTAATTATTCACATCTTTGCACATTAAATAATTTCACAACGGTGTGGGATACCTGTAGTCGGCGCATCTCCTGCCGCACCCGCACATCTGTTGAGAATCTGTGACACAAAGCGAACATCTCGCCGATTCCACGAAAATACTTTGCTCAAGCAAATTGCTTGGGACATTTGATCACATGAGCTTGATTATATGAACTTTATGAATCTATATCGCTTCTACCATGGGATTGATCATAATTTGTCACATCATTCTAGCATTTTCAGAATAAAGTATCCAACATTTGATATGACGGCGAAATAATTCCGTAAACATGCCGATGAGACACCGGTGAAACGCATTGGTCAATTGCTTACCCAAGTGTGTCTCCTCACTTCGCATCAAACATCTATGCTTACCTGTCCTCCAATATTCGATTATTTGATTTGACGATCTTAACGTGATTCAATCCAAGTGTTAATTAACAAGTAGTGGTCTATTTTTATTCTATACATCTTTGGCCGGTTTCACAAAAGCGTGTTAGCCAAACACCGTTTTAAGAGCAAATTTGGGTGATAAATTCGCTAACACGGTGTTTCATATAACTCAATTTACAACCGTTTCACGAAAGCGTGTTTTTTTGGTTATAAACAGTTATAACTATCACCAACTTAATACCGTGTTTAGGACAATGTCTGCTCACTGTTGCTTTACTGACGTTCACGACATCACCGTCGATGATGTAAAATGTTCCAGATGATAGGAATCGTAGCGCGATGAATATTTGTTGTAGTGAAGATAAAGCACAACTTCTTCTTGTTGGATGTCGCAGGTCTTCGCCGAGAAGTTCATCCAAATAGATGAGACCATCTTTGTCAAAACGACAACGATCATACAAATCCTTATTAGAGTACGCGTCTAAGGGATTGCTGCGGTCACGAAAAACTCGTTCTCGTCTTGTACTTCGGTTTCCATAAAGAATTTGATATCTATAGAACGACATTCTGCCACGGAGTTGAACTGTCAAATCAGTTACAACTATGCAAAACACCTTCTTATAACTCCTTACGAGGAGGTATAAATATTGCGTGTTAAGAGAGTTGAGTGATAGTATTATCACCGTGATAGAACCTTCGTGAAACAAGTGATAGCGTAAAACCACATAAATTAAAACCGTGTTTGGCTAACACGCTTTCGTGAAACCGGCCCCTTTTATTACAACCTAACAACCCTATTTTCCCTGAAAAGGGGTAGGGCGGAAATCACATGCACATGAAAATAACAGGATATTCATGGTCAAAAGCGCAGTCAGTAGTCACTTCATGTCCTCTACATCATACCCTTTGACGCGTCCTTAACAATTTGTCGCCATTTCAATATGTTTCGCTTTCTCCTTCCAAGTCCTCCAGTCTTCTTCTGTGCTTTCCAGGTCTCTCTTAATGCAGTCCTTCCAGCTAATCCTTGGCCCTACCCTTCTTCTCGTTATTGTGTCATCCATCTCTTCCAATTATTTCACTACCCTTCCGTCTCCCATCCTTACCAAATGCCCTGCCCACCTCAGTCTCTTTTCCACCACTTTCTGTGTCACCTTTTTCTTCAATCCTACTTCCTCCCTCTGCTCTACCATTCTTCGTTTCCCCACCAACCTCACACCGCAGATGCGTCTTATGCAGTTATTTCCACACACTTGCAACATCTTTTGCTGCTGCTTAGTTAGTGCCATCGTTTCTACTCCGTGTATCAATGCTGGCAAGACACATGTTTCCAAAACCTTTCCTCGTATCCTCTTACTAATTTTTCTGTCCGCCAGCACTCCTGCCACTTTCCTGCATGTCCCAGCAGTATATAAAATGTCGGTAATATCGAAAATAAATCAAGCTTAATCTTCCCTTGATTGACGACACATTGTATATGTACCTACCTTTCGAATTATGTTTTCATTCATTGGATAATCATAATCACACTGCAAAGTGCGAAAATGAAATCATCAACAAACCAAAGTCTGCCATCTAATCAAAAGCACGGAAAAGATCAGAAGAAGCGTTCAACATGAGGCGACTCTTCAATTTTCTTCAATTTAGGAAGACATCATTGACTTCGGAAACTTACTGAGTTCTCTCCCATTCACTCCCATCAGCCATTCAATGATAGAATAATCAAGTGAACGTCGCGTGATGAATAGAAAGTTGAGGTATATTCCAGCTTTCAAGCAAAGGAATATTCATTAGCGAGTCCAGGAAATGGGCGGGGAAGAGGAAGAACTCACTCACCTTTAAAATTTTGTCGCAAAGCGATGAAATAGAAGCGATAGGAAGTTGAATGAAATTTCAAAGTTTCCAAAATACGGTTCAAGTCTAAACTAAAAGTCATTGTTATTTTCATGCGATTGTGCTAGTTGTACTTCCTACTATTATAATGTGGTGCAGTCCTTCGCGTGTTCGGTTGATTACGAATAGAGATGCCTTAATATCGATGCATTTTGCATGTTTGATGCTTCGTTCACAGAGCTTTCTAGTCCGGCAACCAGCTCGAGCTTTTGCGAGAAGCGAGACCGAAAATGAGACATCCAAAGACTACTATGAATCTAAGTGTCTGCCGAGTTCAGAATTCTGTCAGAAAGTTTCAAAGAAAGCACTGTAAATCCAACTGCAAGCAAACTTTCGCTGATTAAGTGAGAAATACAAAGTCAAGAGCCATAATTTTTGGAATGCTTTCAGCTAATACAATTATGTGTTCAAATATCAAACACTGATTCATTTTTTGGTGAAATGTCTTCCAAACCTTTTCTATCAAACATCACCGATCAGCAGCGTACAATACATCATCTGGATATAATTGCGTGACCTGAGGACACTCCATGCTAAAAATGACGGTTCTAATCTGTACCTAGTGCTTCTCACTTACACAGAGAAAGAACAGGCAAATTCACCGAAATGCTTTCTTTGATGCTGTCTGCACGGATGGTCCGCTCCGATTACCAATTTCACACTTTTCTCACATTACCATAAAGAATTATCAAATAATCAAAACTGTTTTTTCATTATTCATCAACTGTGACCGCAGTCACCTGTGAACTTGTACATGAGACAGGCGCGACTAAGAAGTGGTACGTGACCTTTCAGACAAGGTACAGGAATGCGTCTAGTGCGGCACACAAGCTACGCAACTGGATACACTGCTGGAGTCAATGAAATAACACATCGACATATGATCCTCAGCACTCAGCACATGGTCACCACGAAAATGAAGACACAAAAGCACTAGTTTACGGGCGGGACCGAAAACCACGCTTGACACAACGTGGGGCACTGTGAAGATGTATAAACGGATCAGGATGCCCCCTGCTATAAAGAGCAAAATTTTATCACAAATTTTAATTCAGCACGAAGTACTGAATGTGAACATAAACGACGTGCTCGATCAAAAAGACATTTGAGCAATTTTTTTTATGAATACGATGAACAAAACTGTAGCAGTGGATATAAAATCCAGTCAATGATAGTTCCGAAAAACAGTGAGCAAAACACTATTGCTTGACGAACTTATCAATAAACGGAAACTGCTGGTCACTTTCAAGCTCATGTGAAATTCAAGTTTGGATGAGTTGAGTTAAAAGCACGAAGAAGTAACAAAGCGTCTAAGCCCATAAACATGTTACTGAGTACAGGGTCAAGTGGGCTGCCCATGAGAGCACCAACTATTTGCCATTAAAAGTATTACCTCATTGGACGGAAAGCCTTTTGACGGTAAGCAATCTTCATTTGCAGAACCAATGTGATCAGTTTCACAGTTGTAGAGGTTTCAGCACAAATTGCGGTGAAACTGTTAGAAAAGACTTCTTGAAAGATGAACCGAGACCATTTTTGAAAAGTCATTATTATGTACTTTCCTACTAAGTATGTGCATACCAATATAGCACCGACAAATGCTATTGCCTGATTAATGATTCGAATAATTTTCTTGAATTTCATGTTCAGCTAGAATATTGTCATCATTACTTGTAAATTTAATTCATCAATTCAACTCATAATTAGAAATTGAAACTCACCGACAATTGTCGCAGACTTTCACTTCAAAATGGCGCTGAAGAAAACTTTCATTAAAATTCTTTCGACAGAGATCACATCGGAGGCTGTCTGGATCTTCCAATGGAGCTGAAATGGAGCTCTTGTTTGCGTTCGCAGACTTTCTGCTTCATCAGACGACAAAAAAAATAGATTTTCGTATTTATCGTCATGAAACAACAACATCACTGCACTACTAGACACGAATAATGCACTGATGGGTTTTATATTCACTCACAAGCATCTGCCCAACACACAATATCTGCCTTACAAAATATATAATAGCGTTTAAGTCTTGTGACTTGCGAACGTTGGCTTATTGCCTATTTTGTGTGCCTCCGGTCGAACTGTTCATACATTTGTACCTTAGAGCAGATCGAGTAGCAGACTTCATAAGGCTCAGACGAGAGAAGAGCTGCAAACAAACCTTCGAAAACAATTGCAGCTTTTAGCTATCGATAACGTTACAAATCTTCTTCATCCATGTATTTTCTTTAAAAATCACTCACACTCACTTCACGTTTTACGTCCTTCTTGTTCCATCGTTTGAGGTTGGACGGAGTTTAATGGCTCGTTTCCATTGGTCCTGATCTTGGGCAAGATGCTCGCTGATGTTGAGGGCATTCGTCTTCTTGAACGCAGCTACGCCATGTCTTGTTTGGCCTTCCAACTGGGCGCTTTCACTCCATCTTCATGGATTCCACTCTCCCGATGACCTTCTCTTCCGGTCTCCTGACATGACCAAACCATCGAAGCCTTCTCTGTCGAATTCGGTTCTTCAGGTGTGTCAGCCCGCACAATCTCATTACTTCTTCATTAGTGAAGAAGCCCACACTTCAAGTCGGCTTCTTTGTTGCTGCGTCAATGGCCATACTTTCGCTCCGTATAACAGTACTGATCGCACACATGTTTCGTACACTTGAGCTCTACATTTTATTGGGATGTCTTTATTGCATAGCAGGCTGCTAAGATCTCTCCATTTCAACCATACCGGCGAAATTCTGGACCCTACCGCCTTCTCTGCCCCTGCATCGCAGCTAAGCACATCACCCAAATAGCAGAGCTCATGTACTTCCTTCACGCGGAGACCGTCAAAGTTCAAGGAGTCGTCCTCCGGTATATCATCATGCCCCATACAAGTCGGACAACGAAAAGTTTAAAATTCCTGTCACCTTTCGCAGACGAGCACATTTCCTGTGACACCATTTCATACAGGTGACAAAAAGGATTGGATTGACACCAACTCCCTGCCACAACACCCACATGGCCAATTGTCAGACTGCTTCGCGTTTTGCACCTTCTTTCCAGTAGCCATGATCTTTGTCTTCTCCATGTTCACTTTGAGACCACGTAGCTCAAGGTCAGTCCTCCATCTGCTGAATAATTCTCTTTCCTCACTCTTGGTCTCAGCCGTTAGTATCAGATCGTCAGCATATGGTAACTCACAGGGAGCGTCACTTTTGTATTCTTTTGTCGCCTCCTCCATTACAATCAAGAAGAGTAACGGGCCAAGCGCTGAATTTGATGGAGACCGACACCGATCCCAAGCTCTTCAGATACGCCTACTAAAGTCACCACTTTCGAAGATGAATGCTTGTAAAGGGACATAACAGATGCTGCGAGGTACTCGGGCACATTTTGGCGACGAAATGCCCACTCAATAGCTGCACGCGGCACTCGGTCGAAGGCCTTTTCCAAGTCAACAAACAAGGGCCTACATGAAACAACTTCTTTCGCACCTGCGAATACTTTTCCTGACGTTGACGTACAACAAAAATCGCATCAGTCGTCGACTTGCCACTCGTTTCCCACTTTCTTTAAAAACCAACAAATGACAATTGGTTAAACCAAATATTGGTGATTCTTCATTGAGGACGTGGTTTGTTGAGTTCTTTAAGGTATTCTCATTGTGCATCAACGACTGTTTGCTGTTGATCCTTTCTGAACTTATGAACTCCGCTATTATTGATCGCATCAATGAGGCGTTCACATTGAGTTATATATTCTCTCTTTTTATTTTATGCGGTTTTCTATGTCTCTGTGCGTTTTGGCACTTTTCATGTCCATGCCTTTCGCAAGGACCCAGAAATTCAGGCACGATATATCCAGGAGATTGAAAAAGATAGCAAGCGGCAATCCTTGAAGCACACTATTGTTTGCTGTCACTTATCTGCCGTTGCCATTTTATGAACTTGTGAACTCCGCTATTATTGATATCATCAATGAGGCTCTCACATTTAGTCATATATTCTGTATTTATTTTATGCCGTTAAGAAAATCAATCACTTCAACTTCTCAAAGGGCCGCACGAGCTTATCTTGCGGACCGAGGTTGACCAGCGGATAGCAATTTGTAGTCATTGCAAATTTAAGGCAACATTCTCAAATCTTCTGCATGTCATAAAAAACAACTCCGAGTTATTTAAGATACATCGAAGTTATCCAACAAGACAGGACAGAAACTTTTAATGTTATTACATTTCTAGCTTATGCAGGCATGTAAATCATACAGCATAAATTGAAGGTGGAACATTCCTATGACGAATCTTACGTATTGAACATAACTTTAATAATTTAATATGTATTCACTATAACCAATGGTTTGCCCTTAATAGGTTTGCCCTTAAGTGGTTCGTTCCCGCCGTAAGACATAAATGGTCGTAACGTGTAGAACTTTTTGACTATCCTGAAGGGCTACTTTAGAGAAAAGCTTGACGGGATCTGTGTGGGAGGACCCTCTCCACTAGTATATTTATTGACCTACATAGCGCTTCTTAGGTGGGGCTGTACCTAACCTCTCTCGGTTCATGATCCTCTTCAAATGTTAAGCAACAAGACTCTACAGGATCAAAGGCGTTCCATAACATTGCGCTACACGGGCTGGCCTTCACCCCTACATCAAAATGAATTCTACTTTCAGTATCCCTTCGTTTTTTGAGCTTCAACCTAAAAGATCTAAAATTCCGGAAACTAGGTTTCCTGGTGCAGAGTCTTCAACCTGCAGTACCTCAACCTCCTTACTCCCATCTTTATAGCATTTTCGACAAAATCTCGTGACCCATCCATTCCAACCAAATTCCGCATAAATCCTGGAAATTGGGACCCCTGTATGTGTCTTGATGCACCTCTTGGTACCTAAGGATCAATTATGCGTTTCCTATCTACTACATTTAGCTTCCGGGACAACTGGGCCCGGTAAAACTGGGCCCAAAAAAAAGTACAAAATGACTCTCCTTTTTTGACATAAATGTGTTGCACAGACTCTGCTGTACACATAAATGCCCATTTTCGATACTACTATGTCCTTGTCTATAAAATAAACTCATTTTTATGCCAAAAATCGCATATTTTTGTGTACTTTTACAAAGGGCCAAGTGCTTCAAAGGAATAAACTTTTTTCTACATATAAACATGCCATAATAAAGGAAATACATTGTAGTTATCAAGTTAGTACCTTTTTTAGAAGATTTCGACCTACTTACTTTCTAAAAAATTTTTTTATGAATTTTTTTTTTATTATTTTTTTTAAATGAGTTTATTTTATAGACAAGGACATTGTAGTATCGAAATGGGCATTTATGTGTACAGCAGAGTCTGTGCAACACATTTATGTCAAAAAAGGAGAGTCATTTTGTACTTTTTTTTGGGCCCAGTTGTCCCCACCCCCTACATTCTAATGTGCCACATAGGCCTACGGAAACCAGCTAGATACTAGCATTTTTCTCATTATCATATTTTTCCATGTGTCTTTTTCATCCTCATTCGTATTAGTAATGATTGCTAGTAGTTGGTGAAAATTTAGCGAAGCGAAACTTTCCTAGCGAAGCGTCTTCAATTTACACTAAACAGTGGTTATTCTTACCAAAATTCTTATCTAAATTATTTTTGAAAGCTAACCGGCTACTGTTATATTTAAAAGAGGTAGTATGCGAGAAGCTGTATATTTATTGTTCCGATACTTAATCAGCAATGAACTCAGAAAATTAATTTTTTTTGCTCTGATATTGAAATGATAACACGATGTTATTCGAAATGTGTTTGATTGTATACTCATTGACATAATTAATGAAACAAACTATCATTGGCTTGAATTGAAGTTTGTTTCATTTTTTCTAAGGTATGATGCAATATCTCGCTTTCTATGTATTACCATTCAACATATTAGAGAATGGAGAAAGATCTATGGTGGTCAAATTTCAAATTTTGATATCGATACAACTGTCACAATTGCTTTTACAAATTGAACATAAACGTGAACTGAAATCCAGCTTTTGTAAAATGAAATGGCACACGATCAGTTTACCAGAGGTATAGCTATTGGAATGATTCGTTGTGGTAGAAATTGTGCGAGTGTTTCCGAAGAGCTGCAACTATCGAGAGTCGTTGTTTGGAGGTGGTGGTGTCGATGGAAAGCGGAAGATGTTAAAAAGAAGAAGGGATCTGGTCGACCAAGAAAGTCTGCAGGAAGGACAGACGCACGTCTAGTTTTAGCTGCAAAGAGGAATAGATTTGTGTCAGTCCCAAAGCTAGCTAGTCGTACACTGGAAGAGTGCCTCAAATATAGACTGTAGCGTTCGAACGGCTTACCGAAGATTGTGAGAAGCTGGAATTCAATCGCGACGACCAGCTGTCCTAATTCCATTGAGTTTTGAGCACCGCAGAAGACGAGTTGCCTGGTGTGATGCCCATCGCTCATGGAATGACCATCACTGGCAGAAAGTCTTGTGGACCGATGAATCGAGATTCACTCTGAATTTCAATGACGGTCGTGTCAGAGTGCATCGTCTTCCAGGTGAGCATTTGCCCCATTCTGTATTAAAGAACACGACAGATATGGTGGTGGAAGTGTTTTGCTGTGGGGTGGCATTTGGCATGGCGGACGAACGACAGCAGTCATCATAAAAGGCACGTTGACTGGAGAGAGGTATCTTAATGAAATTGTGCTTCCTGTTGTTGCCCCAGTGGTCAGGGTGGAGGATCTCGTCTTCCAAGACGACAACGCAAGACCACATCGCTCCTCGGCTGTCATTGCCACTGTTAGGAGAGTGAACATTCAAACCCTTGACTGGCCTGCACGCTCACCTGACTTGTCACCCATTGAACGAGTATGGGACGAGCTTGGGCGGCGAGTGAGAGGCCGCTATTCACTTCCACCAGTGTCCCTAAAGATTCTCTCTGAAAGACTGACAGAGCAGTGGCTTCTCCTTGAAACATCATTCATTCAGAAACTTTGTGAATCCATGCCATCTCGGATTACTGAATGTATTGGAGCTAGAGGGGGGCACACGCGCTATTAAAGTTGAATCTGCTACATGCATAGTTTTTCTGTGCTAGCGACTTGGTGGAGATTGTGACTAAATTATCAAGGTATCATACATACATGTATATATACCAGTCAAAAAGAAAGAAGTTAAAGAAGTAAATGTTTCAAAAATTTTGTCAATGAGTATATTGTCTCTCAAAGTTCACATTGATAAAACATTTTTGAGACGTAATTTTGGAAAGAAATAAAAACGAATATTTTCTCAACGTTTCGCTCATTATCTATTGAGCATTCTCAAGGGTACACTGATAAAAATTAACGACTGGATTATATACATGAACAGAATTACAAAATTTGAAAATCATAGAGTGGTTTCCTACGAATATTTAGAGTATAGAGTATTTTCCTCGGTTGCTTGATAATTAGTTTGTTTTTTCTTTTCCTAAGTCTATGTAGCCTTATTCATCAGATGTCTTGTTAAACGCTCTATAAACGCTTGTTTGTAAGTGCCCTTGCGGCCATTGCTTTGCGTTTTATGTTGTGTTTCAGAGTAAACATTCATGACTAATATTGTCATGAAAATTTTATTACTATAATTTATGATAATAAGAATAAATGTATGTAATTATTGAATTGCAGCTATGTCATCCAATCCTCTGTAACATTCTTATTCGTGTAGTCATCCTGCAATTGTGGTGAAAATCTATGAAAATCAATAAAGATGATTTATACGCTGAAAATGATTTTTCATCGAAATTCTCATTTTCAAAAACATCCATTTTGTCCGCTCTTGAATCATCCATCATCGATTATTGCAAATATAATTCATACACAAATGAATACATAAACCCCCTAGCACAGCAAGAAGCCATCAATGAAGCTGGGGGATACTCAATGAAAAGATAGAATATAATATCATATTACCAGTACGTCTGCAGAATTTAGCTTGTTGGAATTATGTTAGAATTATGCTAAAATTGACAACAAAAGTGATTTTTGCTCATTCGATTTCCACACTCATTCACAACAGAAATTAATTTGATGTCCGATGAGCAGTTGAAATGAAACTATAGTTATCAATTTAAAGTTAGCAGGTGCAAAACCTATGCAAAACTAAATCTGCAAAACGTCAATAGGTTTATAACGCAGATGAAATAGTGAGTTGGGGTTTGGGAGGATGGGGTATCCAAAGTGCCCTCCTGGAGGTCGGAACAAATTCTGCCCTGAACACGTGCCGGCGTCTCTGCTCAATGAAAAGAAAGTAATAGATTAGTTTGCTTTAAACAGGCAAAAACAAATTAACAGATCCCCTAAGCTGATTAAGCTGTCACCATCAGAAACCTGTTCGCACGCCTCTTGAAACTATCAAGATTGTATTGGTCAGGGAAAGTGATCTGGGAAAGCTGATTCCAAGCGAACAAAATAGCTCACAGCATGACTGTGTGCGGCCTAAGCTCATGTGAGTGCATTAGTTCTGTGCGTGCTTCTGGAGACGATCTTTGGTTTGGGTACACACTCAATCGTTGCAGAGCTGTGTCTACTAAAATATCTGTAGCAGAAACTGACTAAAGCAACATCCCGTCTGACGGAGTGCAGCTGCAACTCTTTTGTTTTTCTTGACACGCTTCTCAATCCGCTCAAGATCATTGTAATTTGAACGAATCTCAGGATCCAATAAATTTTCCGTAAGATATCACCTCTGAACAAGGATAGGATTAAGACATCATCAATTTAGAGCCGAAAGAATTCACCCAATGTGCTAACAGCGTATCTTATTATTACTACTATTATTCTGATCACGCTTCTGCTATTTTACCAAGAATAAACATGTGGTTCTTCTGTTTCAAAAACTATTTAATTATATGTCCTTACTTCGAGTTTTCATCGCTGCAAATGCAGACAGCAAGCATTATTGTTGCATTTCAATAATGTTGGGTAGATAAGGGATAAGACATCAACAAAACCATTTTTACCTGCTGGATGAACGAGATTCATCGCTTCAGCTTCACTCGTCTTTAATCCACCGACTTCTTCTTCCTCGATCAAGAAACCTGCTTGAGAATCCACGAGCCGAGATACTTTAACTCGCTTAGCTGCTTCTTGACTAAAATTTAGAAACAAATCAACAGTATTAAACAACCGATTTAATATTCGCTGCATGAACTCACCGACTTTTCCCCACCACTTTAGACTGTCGTCGAAGTAATGCATATTGTCGCTTCCTCTCAATACGCGCTAATTGATCTTTAGTCAATTCGATGGGCGCTTCCTCTGTCATGATCTGAAAAATAAGCCGTATAGAATTAGCGAAATACTCACATCCAGTGCTCTGCAATTGATGGAGCCTATATACAGGGTTAATCTGAAGTCAGCTTGAATTGCCATGTTTGAAGTAGCAGAAAGCGAATCCTTCTGAAAGGAAATGCTGTGCGCTTGCTGTATTGCTCGAACCAGTGTACCATTCGGTGCAGCGAAATTTTTATGAAGTTACAATGAAGCACCTGCTAAAGTTAAGTAGAAATGCAATCCGTTTCGTGTTCTAGATTGTCTTGTGATAACTTAAAACTTCAAAATCTTCAAAGCAGGGACTCTATCTTTCATAATACATAGATTTCTAGAATTCAGTACAAATATTATGAAGTACAATATTCATTTGAGGAACACGCTCTTTTCTTCCAACACTGCTTGAAAATGCTACTATTTTACAAAAGAACTAAACATGTCGTCGTCTGCATGCGAAGTTCAATTTGCCTGTCAGATGACAAATTATGGAGAACTTCCTTTCTGACAAGAAAGCAAACTAGCAAGGATCTTGAGCAACTGACTGAGCTAGACTGGCTCCGTTATGCTCTCGGAGCTTCGTCATATATTCGGTCGGTTATCGGAAGATCGGATAGATGAATATTACTAATAAATTTGCACATGAAATGCAAACAGTAGTAAGATTCAATTATGTCTACAAACGATAAAAGCTGCTGCGTTCATGAGACTGGTCTGACTACTGATGTTCTTGTATAAATTTCGTCTCCTTTCGTGAATTTGCAGTAATTATGTATGCTTCAACATCACCCAAGGCTGTTCACATGGCGCTCACCAGATGGAAATACAAGAAATCAAATTGATTACATCTTATGTTCCACCAGATGGGCAAGTATTGTGATGCAAACAGTTACTTACCCAGGAGCTGACTGCGGTACCAACCATAATTTGTTGGTTGCAAAGATTCGATGCAAGCTTAAGAGAATGCCCAAGCAAAAGTTCAGACCAAAGTAAGATTTGGAACAAATTCCAAAAAACAAATTCTGTATTGAATTAAAGAACAGATTTCAATGTCTTGATCGTGCCTGTGAAGACCCTAATGAAGAATGGATTTTCATTAAGGACACTGTTCTTTCGGCTGCAGAGCAATGTGTGCCAAAAATCAATAACAAAAAGAAGAATCCGTGGTTATCAATAGAAGCCCTTGGGATTGCTGAGCGACGACGGAAAGCAAAAGCTGAAGGTAATAGGGATGAATTCAAAAAGCTGAATGCAGATTTTCAACGACAAGCAAGAAAAGATAAGGAAACTGAGCTTAAAAGAACATGTGAAAGGATTAAAGAGGATAGCAAAGTTGGCAGAACAAGAGATCTTTTCAAAAAGATTAAGGCCATCACCGGTACTTCCAGTCCAAGATGCAGTTCATTACGATCATCAGAAGGTGCAGTGCTGACTGAGGAGGCTGACGTGAAAAGACGCTGGAGAGCTTACACCGAAAAACTATACCAGCGGGATCTAAATCTCACTGATCTCTTCATAAGTGATGACGACTACCAACTCGAACCAGACATGCTGGAGAACGAAGTGGAAGCTGCTATTAAAGATCTGGCCAACAGAAAATCGCCGGGATATAATAATAATAATAGATCTTTATTCGTCAAAACATATGGCGGTAATGACATGATGGAATTCAATACAGTGGCAAATTCATGAATGTACAGAATACTTTACAAAGGAGGAATTGTACATGGCAGAGCGTCGACGGAGCGGTAGAAGCTGCCTGGTGTGTCTAATACCGGTCTTCTGGTCGCGTGTGATGAAAAAATCTGCCAGCGGATGAGTCTCTTTGTCTCTTGCAATTTTGCGTATAAGTTTCACACATGATTTGTCTAGCATGTTCTGCAGGCTGGGGACATTTGCAGATACAGATGCCCACCTACGAGCTATGCGATCCAAATGAAAAAGCTTTTTAAATTGGTTGGCATTTACATCACAAATAACTGGCCAACAATAAACAATGTGGCAGAACACGAAACTGATGTATGCTTGCCAAATAATGTGACCGGGGTTGCCGTTCTTTTTCAGGCGCTTAACTATTGACAACGCTCGACAACATTTTGCGTACAGACAAGTGAATTGTTTTTCCCATCTCGCATCAGCTGAGAAGACGACACCCAAAATCTTCAAACTGTCAACATCCTCAATCACAACATTATCAACAATGAGAGGGGGAAGATTGGACACAGAAGTGGGGGAGTTACACAGTTTCCTTGATATCAGAAGGCTTTTTGTTTTGTTGGAATTGATTGTTAGTTTTTTCTCTTTGGACCACTGACTAAATTGATCAACATCACTCTGGAAAGTATCAACAGACTTCCCACTACCCAAATAAATCAACGTAACATCATCCGCATACGCCACCACTCTAGTGTCTTCGAATTTAGGAAGGTCGTTAATCAAGGCCACAAAGAGAATCGGGCCAAGAATTGAGCCTTGAGGCACCCCACTGTGAACCTGCTTCCATTCGGCAGCGATGCCGTTGTTAAAAACACGCTGGAAGCGATCCGAGAGGAAGCTTTGAATGAACTTGATGACGAAGGGTTTACAGTCGAAGTGGTTTATCAGTGAGTAGAGAAGGGTGGAGTGGCTAACGGAATCAAATGCCTTTTGAAAATCTACAGCGAGCACTCTAGCGTAATTGTCTGTACAGAGCGTGGTGTGCTGCAGAATTGGGAGGCGAATCGAGAGTAAGGCATTAGTGCAACCACTATATCCATTGGGTATGAAGCCAAATTGCCGGGGGTCGAACGGCTGTCGAAGAGACGGTAGGAGAACATGATCTCTGACAAGACGTTCAAGTACCTTACTTAGGAATGGAAGAATCGAGATAGGTCTGTAGTCGGTTTTGTTTTTCGGAATGGGGATAACGTTGGCAGACTTCCAAATATTGGGAAAAACACCACTATCAAGGCACTTATTATAAATGATCGTGAGAGGTTGGGCGAGAACGTCTACGAAGGAACGAACGAAGAACCCAGGTAATTCATCAGGACCAACTGAATTAGCCTTACATTGTTTGATCATTTTGACAATCAACGACTCAGAGACTGAGAAAGACGTTGTTTTCTGAACTGGACGTTTATCGTTGAACAAATGTAGGTCAGGAGATGAGAAAGCAGAATGAAAGCGATCGTTGAGGTCATTTATCACAGACTGATCAAGAGCATCATTACGAACACTTTTGATTTGTTTATTAATGGATTTCCATCTATCAGAAATGGAGGAGGAGTGCAAGTGGGAAAAGTACCGCTTCTTGGCAACTTCAACCGCAGCAAGAAATCTCTCCCGGAGCCGAACATACTTGGCATAATTGCCCCTAGAGAGGGCACGGTCACGGGAATCGGAAAGAACTTTCAAAGATGGGGACATCCACGGAGCATCAACATTCCTCATGCGAACAGTTCTCTAATTCGAGAAGGTTAGGTATACGTAACGAACAAACATCTGGAAATGTTCAACAGCAGCATTAACATCAACCACGTGCATAAAGAACTCATTCCAGTCAATTGAATCGAGGAAGCGATAGCACACAGCAAAGGAAGAGGGAGAGAAATAGCGGACCTTGACTTTGGTGGTGGTAACATGTTTTAGGGAATTGGAACTCTTGAGAAAAATGCCTTTATGATCAGAGCGACCTAAGGGAGAAATAGACTGAGAGGATTCAAATTTGTGCGGAAGATTAGATGCAATGATGTCCAGAATGTTATTGCCTCGAGTAGACATAGTCACAAGCTGTTGCATATTGTTCAACACAAAAAAGTCATCAATGTACAGTCTAAGGTCATTAATGTCACCAAGAAGGATAAAATGGCTCGAGAGACTGTGATCAATCAGATTTTGAATAAAGTCCAAAACAATCGAATGAGCCGATACTTTACCCCAGTAGGGATGATAAACAACAAAAAATGTGGCATCAAATTGCTCGATTCGGAAGCATAAAAAGTTGGACTTGATATCGACAGTGTACCAGCAGAATTACTAAAAGCAGGAGGATTACAAGTTATCAAAGTCTTGTCGCATCTCTGCAATAATATCTGGAGACAGAAGAAGTGGCCAAACGATTGAAAAACCTCCGTTTTTGTCCCATTGCACAAAAAAGGTGTCAAAAAGAATGCGGTAATTATCGCACGATTGCTCTGATCTCGCACGCGAGCAAAGTGTTGCTGAAAATTATTCAGACACGTTTCGAACCCTACCTTCTTCCCCAACTTCCACAAGAACAAGCTGGCTTCAGGAGAGGCCGAGGCACACGAGACCACATCTCTAATTTACGTGCGATTATGGAAGGAACACTCGCGAAACAGCAAGTTATCATGTTGGCCTTCATTGATTACCAAAAGGCATTTGATTGTGCCGACCATCAGAGTATGGTGCACGTTGCTGGAAATGGGCGTTCCTGTGCATCTTATCACAGTGATGCGGGAGCTATATGTAGACCAATCAGCCACTGTCAGGACGGAATTCGGAGAAACTGATGCTTTTCGTATCGACAAAGGAGTTCGACAGGGTTGTATCTTGTCCCCCATTTTATTCAACATCTATGCAGAAAAAATCGTAAGAGAAACTTTAGATTGCTGGAAAGGAGGGATCAAATTTGGAGGCAGGAAATTGTCAAACTTACGATATGCAGATGACACGACGATTCTGGCTTCTTCAAAAAAAGAGCTGAAAGAAGGCCTCATCCGACTTAAGGCAGTAAGTAAGGCAGCAGAACTGTATCTCAGTGTGGCAAAGACAAAGATTATGACGACGGGTTCGATTACTAGCTTCGAGCTTGACGGCGAGAACGTGGAGGTAGTGGACAATTTTGTGTTCCTCGGCGCAAAGATCACTGCGGATGGACGCGTTGGAGAAGAGTTGAAGAGACGCACCGCATTGGGTAGATCGGCCATGATGGGACTCTCGAAGGTCTGGAAGGATAGAGGCATATCTCGATCGACCAAAGTATGACTAGTGCATGCACTGGTGTTCCCGATATTCCTGTACGGTGCCGAAACGTGAAATTTGCTGAAAGCACATTGGAAGCGTGTGGATGCCTTTGAACTCTGGTGCTGGAGAAGGTTACTTCGTTTAACCTGGACGGCAAGAAAGACCAATGAGTGGGTTTTACGACAACCGCCAATGGTGAAGTCGCTTCAAATAAAGATCACTACCGCAGCTCTGCGTTATTTTGGACATGTCACGCGAGCTGATGGGTCCCTCGAGAAAGACATTATGTTCGGCACCACAGAGGGATCCAGACGAAGAGGAAGACCAAGAACCGAGTGGATAGAGGGAATGAAAGCCATCACAGGACAAACGGTGGAACGGATGACACGGGAAGCAAGAGACCGCTTTGCATGGAGAAGGATCCAGTATGACGTCGGCGAGAGTCGTACGCGACTGGTCGGCACCAGGTAACAGGTAAATGCATGCTGGTTGAAATTCTATTCTAGTACTATCCTATGTCTACTTTACACTTTCTTTGTTAAGTATTTTAATTCATTATTATTCTTTTATTGCTGTTGGTTATGACAATTTTGAGTTGTAGCTCCATGTAGACCGATGTTCTGGATTCTCGATGCGTTCATTTACAGTGAATGATCAAGCCATATTGGCGAAACGTCGCACGTCTTTAATAAAGTGTGTATCCGACGAAGAACATAATATATATTTTTTTTCTAGAAGTCTATCCCAGATACGAGGAGTCGCTCACTCACTTAACGATAAAAGCATATAACCAATGAGTCAATACTGCATGAATGACAGTAAGTAAAGTAAAGAGAATCAAATTACCATCCAGCAGCCATGACGCATATTTTTTACAACAAATTCCATCATAAATTGGGGACTCATCCGGAATTAAAGGCGAAATATTAACATGCAAGCATTTGAACTTTCCATTCACAGACTTGCAAATTTAGTGAATTGGTTACGTTGAACTTTTTGGTTAAATAGACACGTGACTTTTCCTATTGCAGTACTTAATGACTCTGTATACTACTGCAAACGGAATCACTATCAAAAATACCACATCTATATATCGATGAGGTGATAACATGCAGTGTTTGATGAAACCCGCGGTTTGAGTCCTCAACGCTACTGTGCCATCAAAAAATTGTGACGAATGATTAAAAAAATGCTTTTTTCTGAGCACCTAAAATTCGAAACCAATTGATTTGCGATTGTATCCACCGAGTGTTGTCAACCGACAAGACAAGCCTTTGAGTAAATTATGAGCACATTGATAATATTTTATTTCACTAGCTGATAATAATTGCGCTAATTGTCATGACTGATTTATTGGAATGCTTGCCACATAAAAAGGTGGTAGAGGGTCATCAAACATGCTTGAACTGGAATTGATTGAAAGTAGAACAGCTGACCTGTTGTTACAGATTTCCACAGCTAGCAATGCTTATTTGTAGGGCTATGCACTAACGGCACCTGCTCGCACAGGTGCAATGACGCACCTAATAAGTTGAAATAAAAATCCGTCTCGTGTTTTAGATTGTCATGTGATTATCACTCACTTCTACTGTGTTTTTTATCACTGAAGAAGGTCGTAAGTTTTCAACTGTACTTTTGGTTTTGAGTATCGACACTTGAAATGGCAGGAGAGCGACATGCGTCGACGCTTTAACCTACACAATGCTCGCATCGGTACACCGGAACAATGACGCACCTAATAAGTTGAAATGCAATCCGTCTCCTGTGATTATCACTTGAAACTTCAAAATCTCGAAAATTAGACCTCTATTATTTATAATACATATTCACACTTTCTAGAATTCAATGAATATACAGGCCTCCTTTAATGTTGCTTTCCCAACATTTGCAAATGACAATCATTACATTTAGCACACACGTCTCTATGGTAGAGATTTTGCAACCGAAAATGATTTATCATAAATTTGAATTATCTCATTTTCGTCACTTTTTTCACATTTTTTCTCAACATCAGGCTTGAGATGCTGATTTTGGCTACATATTTTATTGTATAGCAGTGATTTTCAAAAGGTTTCATTTTCATGATGCACAAATTTAAGGTTTGAATAGAATTGAATAATATTCTCATAATTAGATTAATTACGAGTATACTGTGTGCTCAAAATATTTTTCTCTCCAATTCGCTGTGGCCAACATAGCAGATGAAATGATTTAATTATAATTGAAAATATGCAGCAAAATATCATTGGGCACAGCCATACTGATTTGAGAGACGACTTATGTATATCTGGAAAGAAATTATTATAAATTCACTTAACAGCATTGGCCTATTACCAGATTTTCACATCATGTATAGGAATATGAGATGGATTTCACCATTATATACAACTTCATGCTGAGGGAATGAACATGAATTACGTATTTTCGAAAATGAATACAGTTGAATACGAACAACTGTTATCGTTAGATTCACTGATTCATTCGTTAGCCATTCGTCATGATTCATTCGTTAGCAATCATTGATTCTCTGCGCATTGCCAGATTTTCGCATACAACTTCATAGATTTCATGCAATACACAGTTATATAGTTCCTGAGGTTTTTTTGGATTTTATTGACAGGTGCAGCACTACAGTAAGAATTCTTCCGTACTAGTGTGGTTTTTACTTTATTCATTTAACTACGGGTGACAGTGCCTTAACATTACATACAACAGTAAGCTACTTTCTTTGATCGAAAAGTCACCAAAACACATGCGACAGAAATTGGATGTCATTTTTATCTACGTAAGAAGCGACCTCATGAATTCTTCTCGCAAGCACAAATAATATGTTGATTTAAACCTACTTTGGATGAGAAGAATCGAAAGAGACGTAATTCTGACCACGATAGATGTCAGTCTCTAGTCTTCCATTTCCCATGCAAATCAGGACATCAAAAAGGTGCATATCAATCTCACTAGACTTTATTGTGAACCAAATATCTTTAGCCAAGTTACAAACGTGAATCAAAAGAACATGGAACTTGATGAAAGGTTACTTTAATGAATTTTACACATCCATTGAAACTCATTGATTCGTACAAGCTGTAGTGGCAGAATAAGTTGCATAAAAAGTAATCAAGACACTAAGGTTATTCTTTTCATACTCACAACAGAAGCAATCCTCGCATTTATAGTAATGATATTCTTTCAATGCATAACTGTTAGAAGATGATGAAGCCCTTTGATAAGTGCAACAGAATCAGGTCTTACTATTAACCTCCTTCCTTGCATATTTTATAATTCCCTGAGTAAATTATAATAATAGACCAACTATAATTTTGATTAGCAGCTTTGTCGGAAGATGAAAATGTTGTGAGAGGAGGTGTGAGGGGTGTATAACCCATAAAGTAAGTGGTATAACCTTTATTATTCGGCGATAGAGGTGTAGAATCCTTTTTTCATTAGCACTAACTATTTTGTATTTCCAGCAATGTGATTTATGTGTTGAGGTGCATGCTTTGTAGTATTCTAATGTGGGCCAAACAGGGGATATTTTTCTATATATAAGCTGGTTTCATGAACATTAAAAGAGAAGATATAGATGTATATACATTGCACATGTACTCGCACATATATTCGTATTACTAAATCTCAACGGATGTGGTGATATATGTTTAGACTGCTAGCACACCCTCTAACTACAAGGTCACCGAGACACCTGCAAATCTGTACCTGTCTTGCATATAGTTAGAGGGCATGCTTTTTCATCAAGTCGAATCATGTCTTGTGACTACATCTGATGAGGCTTGATAAGATTTATCAATAAGCTTGATTTATGAGCGATTTATAAATGGCTACTAGTCTAGATATCAGAAATAGGACTTATTATACATACTATTTACAATTTTTCGGGTTTTGAAAAAACAGAGACCCGGTTGTCAAATCAATACAAAATTATCAAGCACACGAGCTTTAATATAGCATGTAATATGAACTTGCAGTATATAACACCATGCTCCAGTGAAACTACAAATAATGAATATTATTGTCAATACTTTTGGACACGGGTGCTTGAAATGCTTCACAATGACATTCACTAACATCAGCCTACATTCAATCATTGATATAGAATTAGGTTTGGAGAAAAACATGGATAATTCCAGAAAACGAAGTAGATGCTCTATATTATTCTATAACGATTTGGGTGTTCAAAAATGGAAAATTGAATGCAAAGCTTTCCAGTATGCAAAGTCGCATCAGAATATTTGCGTGAACGAATGAATTGAATTGTCTTGTAAAAACTAGTTACAGCATTGTGATAATGCTGCTGAGTAACACTGTCCAGTCAACCGTAAAGAAGTCACCAACAATGCTCTTGTTACATTCACAAATGAAATTGTCAGTAATCACTTCTCAGAATTCGCCATCTCACTTATTCCTGTGTACTTTATGTGATAAACATCTTTCAAATTCAAGATTCATTTGCGTGACGTTGATTACCAATATACATGATATATATAATATAATGATATATGATATATGATATATATATATGATATATATAATGATATAATATGATATATATATATATAAGTATATGATATATATTAGTATAGTATAGTGTATTTATACTACATACTGTTATACATAGCATATACATATTAATTTGTCACAGCACTGCGAGCTACATAGATATACACAAACTTAACTAAAGATGCAATGACAATAGACATAAAGGTCCACCTAGTACTTAGATTACCTTTGGCATACACTTTTATACTGTAACTGCGCAACTTGGAGAAAATAAAAATTTCGAGTACATAATTTCAGATGCAGATTTCTCTGAATTAGATCACCACACAACATATGCTGTTTGTTGACATGCCATATCCTTAGGATACAGTGATAAGAATCAAAAGTTATTTTTGTAAAGCACATGAAATAGTGATACTTCTGTAACTGAGGCAACAAACCTCGTAACTGACGCGACAGCGTGCGATTTTCTGAGTACATATTTTGCATGATCAATGGTTATTTTAGCATAAACACTGAAATTCGTTGTATTTAGAAAACAATTGTGTTCTATGTTTGCTCTAAATGACGCCCACGTATCACAATTGTTTATTATATGAAAAATTCAAAATTTAGATATTAAAATAATTGAAGAATGATTTCAGAAGTAGATATCTATCAGATGCCATCCTAAAATACACTGAAAGGCAATCAAATTTATTGAATCAAAATATAGCATCAAAAACTGATTCTCCATACCGTGAAAGAAACAGCATTGTCTCTATAACCCGGGATAGTGAATTTTGAATGATCCATTGAAAGCGATTGGTCAGAAGAAATACTAAACTTTCATATACTTCTTCGAAATCATTCCTTTGTGGCCAAATGAACACATAGCTGCCTTCAAATATAATGACTGATGAATGGATTATATCATCCAGAGACCAAAACCCATGCCTTCTTCGTTCAATTGCTCTGTCTGATGCACAATTTATTGTCCATCTACCATACTTACCACACATAGACCTATTGTATGTCAAGTATAGGCTTCCCCAATTTATATCGAGATAGAACATTTCCTTCTAGCGCAAGATCTATCGGCCTACATCATAGGCCATTCTCAAGCGACTGCACTGCATTGTTGAATTGGAAGACAATTATGCACATACATTAATACTAAGTCATACAAAAATGGACCAATAGACAAGACCAAAATGATGAAAAATGCTGAATAAGTAATACAATACTGAATAATACTTAAAGTGTAATGCTAAAAGCAGAAAATCACGATCACAAAGAGGAAATATAATGAAAAAAGCTATTGCAAAATAAATCTAAAATTACACAATACTGAATATTACTAAATAATACTGAATATGCAATGCTAGATAATGAAATTGATAAGAAAGATAATAATAACTGGTGGTGAAGCTTAAAAGTCTGTCCCAACTAGCACTGAGCACTTCGTTTTATTGTTACTGCCAAGGCGCCTGGTCCAGAGAACCTCCTTTGTGACCCGTTTGCGCCAGTTCTCTTCACGGTCAACTATACGACCTTCAAAGTCAATTCGATGTTGATGCTGATACACATGCTTTGCTACCTCTGACCACTGCACTTTCCGACCACTACGAACTGCACGTTTATGCTCTTTCTTTCTCTCTTCAATCGGCCTTTGTGTTTCACCCACATACCTCCAGTCACAGTCAGTACACTCTAAGGAGTAAACAACACCGAGCTGTAGAGGTGCTGCTTCTATATTCTTTACCAGAAGTGATCGTATAGTCTGGACCGGTTTTTGTGCCACTTGAACACCCACATTGTGCAAAACATTGACAATCCTCTCCGTGATCTTAAGAACGCAAGGGAGAGAAATGCTAGAATGTGACGGCTCAGCAGGACTTTCTTGATCAATCAGATTTTCTGGATGACAACAGATCCTGTTGATATCGGCTTTCGAGTAACCACTTTCTTGTAGGGCTGTGTTAATGTGCACCAGTTTACTCCCACGAGCATCATCAGGACAGATACGCTCTGCTCGAGTAGTCTGCTCGCTTTTAGCTGGTATTTCATCACAGGTCAAGATTTGAAGACTTAGGTGTAATCTCTGTATGCTTTCTCGAACCTCAAAACGGGTCATCTTAATAAGTTGTTATACCGACTTTTTCAATTCAGTTGAAAGAAATGAGCTTGGCGATCATTCGAAATGTTCCGAGCTCATTTCCATTACACAGTTCTTCGCACTCCTCTCCATCGGCACTTGTATATCCCTGAGATGAAACGGATTCAAATATTAGGACAAAGCTCATTTGTGGAATCTGTCTCTATTTCGACGGCAACTCGTATCAGGAGAATCCTCCAAATCCACACCTCCCGTTTAAATCTTCCTGCCACTCCTTCTACTGGCTCCTTCCAGCATGCTTTAATCAGCATATTTCAAAATCTTATTGAATCACACGAACAATGACGTTCGAAAAAGAAGACCTATTTTGAATTGACTTTCTACTCAGTCAGCGATACAATAAACTGTTTCAAGATGGGATCCAGCCATTTAAAGAATGAGTCTGTGCCAATACGGATTTTTTTGTGGTCAAGTCGAAATCGTCGCTAATGACAGCAAATGTTTTCGGACCACCTCCTGTGTTTAGATCAGTTCTGCAAGATATAACAGATTTTGTTACCCAGTGTGTCGTCATAATTCTGCTCCGCCATTTGATCAAAAATTCTCAGCAAAGTCCGTGTTTAGAATTCCTTAGCAATATTCCAAGTTTGATTTCATTATTTTCATGGCTATAGTTTTGCCTTAAAACAGTTATCGCATGTGATGTAACTGCAATTACCTCAACACTTTATCGATAGCAAGCTTGCCATTGATTTGTAATTTCTTTAAAGTTGCCAGAGTTGTTTCGAAAAGTTCCGGATGAGTAGCAAATCCCCTAGTTGGATAACCAGTTGAACTACACAGTGAACTAATAGCGCTAGCGATCTTCGTAACTGACGTTTATAATTCAATTTTGTTGCATCAGATCGGCAATGTTGCGTCAGCTACGCAGGAAACTATCTTTGAAATGAACAATTTCAATGCTGGTAATTGGGTTGTATAAATAATGAGAAAAGCCGGTTGCAGCTACAGGAGATTTTTCTCCGATGCATTCTTCAGTAGTTAATGTACTTTTCCATTTTTCGCAACTGACCCAACATGGCAACTGACAAAATTAGAATTGCCTCCTACTTTTATGGATTAGTGCCAATAATATTTTCAGCTCCTAAAACAGTGAAAATTCATTTGATTGATTGTTTGAAACCAACCATATTTTTTCCAACCATAAAGCTAAAAGTGAAATTTCTATTTACACGATGAAATAATACCATTAGAACTGCTACCTTGAAATTTTGAAGAATGTCTCAGTCGCAATTTCAAATGTTTAAATTTTAAGCTAAGACTTTTAACAAAAAACTTGAAATTTCAAAATGGGCTCCAGGCTTCAGATGTACTGCTATGATGAAAATTGTGTTCTCGTTGGGTGAGGCTCTCCTCGTGGAATGGCCCATAAATGTATACACGTGGATCTGGTACACTTCTTCGACACAGACACTTCTTCGACAAGTTGATATCTATGTTTTCGGACATTTGTTCGACAAGACATTTGTTCGACACGGACACTTCTTCGACAAGACATTTGTTCGACACGAACACTTCTTCGACAAGTTCTGCATGAATAATGCTTTATCTAGCATTGATTGATCGGAAATATCTTGCATCAATGATTCTACATGTATACTTTATATGTGGCCAAACCAGGTCAGTTTATCACAGCACCATAGCTGGATTACTATAAAAGGACTGACACAATTCTCAAATTGACACAATTGACACAAATTCTCAAAAAATACACAACCTGAAAAAGAAAAAGACTATAATTGCTTAATAACGAACAAACGTCGTGTCGAAGAAGTGTCCGTGTCGAACAAATGTCGTGTCGAAGAAGTGTTCGTGTCGAACAAATGTCGTGTCGAAGAAGTGTTCGTGTCGAAGAAGTGTTCGTGTCGAACAAATGTCGTGTCGAAGAAGTGTTCGAAAATTTGTCGAACAAATGTTCGTGTCGAACAAGTGTTCGTGTACCATACACGTGTGTATGATGATGATCCGCACATGATGCAAAGTTGGTCCCATGTCTTATAAAGCCATAAAAAGTCAGAATTCACTTAGAAAACAGATTAACCAAGTCAATCTCGCTGATTTGAGACACGAATGTCTAAACGATTGAGTGAATTTAAGCATCAAATAGTCATCTGAAAAGCAAGTTAGCTGTATGCTATCATCTTAAATCAAGTAAGGGACGGACTCAAAGATCATAATCGATCATCATGAATATGCATCAGCAACGGAAATATGAAGGCTCACGCACAAATAAATAAGACTCACCATGCTTGACCCCTTCACCCTTTTTTAACTACTGCCATATTCAGGGTCCCCTCACCGTCAAAGCTCGCGCATGTCTCTCTAGACCACTAACACGCACAAAATGGGGTCTTCCTCTGAGCCTGCTTCGTTCCACTTGCCCGTGCATGATGTCTTTGCACAAGATGTTCTCCTTTCTAATGACATGACCAAACCGTTTCAGTTTTCTTGATTTTCATGTCCTTCAGCTAACTCTCCAGTGCGCAATATCTGCGGTGGATTTCACTTCTCACATATTTATTGAGGTCGAAGGCCTCGATGCGTTTTGTTGCTTTCCTATTTAGTGTCCAGGCTTCGCAACAATATGAAGCTACGGTTTTTACAATGGCACGAAGCAGGTAGACTTTGGTTTACAACGATAGCCTTTTTTCTTTTCATGTTATGTCCATTCTCACTAATGCACTTGTAGCCATTCCTAATGTATCAATGATCTCTTTTGTTGATGTCTCATCTTCAGCAATCAACAAGCACAGTTAATGAAAACTATCTACTTGTTTCAGTGCTTCTCCGTTGGCCTCTATATGAGACCGGATGCGAATAGGTGCAGGTACAGCCGTGAGAATTTTATAGTTTGATCCACTGACTTCCATGCGCATTGTATTGGTTAGCATTATCTTTTTTCTGCCAGTGGGTGTCATTCATTCAGCCCCAGAGATTTCAATGACAGCGATGTCATCGGCAAACTGTAAGCTATTAATTCGCATTCCTCTACATCTAACATCACTCAGCTGTTCATCCCAAACGTTCGTCATGATGCGTTCGAGAAAGAGATTAAATATCGATGGGAAAAGTGTTTATCCTCGCCTGACTTCTTCCTGCATCAGACAAAAACCAGCTGTTGCAGTCATGATTGAAAACAGTGACTTTTCAATCTCATAGAAATAGAGCAAACAAGGGCTTAAATTGCAAAGCCTTTACAGTCAATCAAAATAAACTCATCGGAGCCATTCCCTCAAGCGATCACAGCATCTAGTATTTAGAAGCTGCCAATCCCTATTTGTCATTTTCACACTTGACTAACATTTTGAGTCTCATTGTATCAAAACATTTTTTGGAATTTTGAGTACATTGGTCTGCTCTGTATTGTTCTGTGAATAAAGGGGATCATTTTGCAGTTTCTTTCATTAAAAACGGCCACCTGTACGAAGAGTAATTACAAAAAAATGATTTGGTGACTGTCGGCTTCTTTGATATGTATTTGAGCGACATTGCTACCACAGACGTTTAATAAAACATCGAAATGATTTTTTCGCTCTTACCGCGTTATTTTTTTACCAATTTCACTGGGATAAACATGTTCATGAACCAAATTTAAAGATGTCAATAGCATAAGTGATTTCTAAATTATGGCAAATAAAATTTTCGATGATCATGAAGCATCGGTTCCCTTTGAAGTGACGGCGAGTTTGAGGTGTGGCTTATCAAGACAATGAAGTGGACAGTCAGTCTCAGCCCATCCTTCTCGCTGCTGATTTCGAGAAAAGATGTCGCAAAACTTTTTGCTGTTAACGTGACTCAACCAATCACATTTCAACTTAGAGGGTAGGTATCTAACGCACTGACAGTTGTCTTTCATTCAGTTTCTTATTCGTCGATTGACAAGTCAACAGTACGCGGAAGACCAAAATCGAAGATTGTGACCAAATATTTTTTATTTTCTGAATCCTCTGAATCCGACGATCAGAAGAAAGATGAGAAGAAGTGTTTCTTTTGTCAATGGATATCGAAAGCTGTGACATCGCGTCTTCTTGATCACCTCGTGAAATGTAAGTATTGCCCTGAAAATGTCGCCAAAGAAGTTATACGGCACGCGCAATACAGCCGACCCAGACTGCGTGTTCAACTTTTTTTGACCTGGATGGGAATGGTATAGCCAGCTCAGTGACATCATCAGCTGCACCATCAACCTCTTCGCATCCTCCTGAATCTACTGATCTTCCAAGACCGAGCAAGGTCTTCTCGCACTATACTGCACTGCATTTTGACTGAAATAGCAGACTTAAAATCTAGTAATAGGCGGCAAAATCTAATAACCATTAACAGCAAGCAACGTCTATAAAGTATATGTCTTCTGATAACAAAATGCCGTTGCGCTAAATGAATAAAAACATTAAAAAACATTTTAAAACAATAAAAAACACCTACGTATTAAAATACACACGCGAATAAAAAACATGTTTTTTAAAAACCCTAATTAACCGTGAATGCGATATTTTGCACAAATGCTCAATTGAACTTCTTTCTCTTCTAAAGCCAGCCTGGGATTCATGTAGGACAGCTTCGAATCGGGAAGAAATATGCTTATGAATTATTGGAAGTAAAACTTTGCTTGTTTATACTCCGGCACCTTTCACAAGCTTTTGTGCTGCCGTGTTGCCTTTCTTATGCATGGGTACTACGATTGACTTTATCCACTGATTGGGACAAATTCGTTGTCTGAGACACACATTGCACATTTTCAGCAGAAAATTTCGCAGGAGGTATTATCAGCTGGAAGGGATGTACCAGCTTTCTAGGTGCTTATTTCTTCTTCAACCTCTGACCTAATATTGGTTGTTCATCCGTGGTTTCTCTTCCCATGTTGCAATCTTCTTGTGCAACGTATGTATTTAACGCCTTCGCAGCATTGTTCCCATCTTTATTAAAACCTTTGTAAGGAACGTAGACATAACTTTACGATAATTGATCTTATAAAAATTTTCTTGTGTTGAATATATCATTCAAAATAAGCATAACAGAAATTCTTCTCTCTGATACCTAACATCTATGCGACCATTCTTGAACTTCACAGTCCACCATAGACTCTGCTTGAAGTTGTGCTGCTTCCGTACTGTGGTAGCAGCTCTCGATGCAAATTTTAACTGAGAAATCCTTCTGATTACAAGAAATGCTTGCTTTTCATCCAGTCCCACAAATATAGGGCAGCAATATATCACTATCGATATAAGATATTTCGTGTGCTATACAGAGGTGACCGAGCGAAATCCTGGATCTCAATTTGCGAAGAAGTCTCAGTATTCGACTGCACCTACAGCCTATGTTTTACAGTCAATATGAGACTTCAAAATCAGTTCATTTCTAAATATTGCTCCTAGAAGTTTCATTGATGTAGCCTGAGTGAACGTTCGTGGTTTCACAAAAATTACTTCTGTTGCAAGTCAAAGCTCAGGCACTTACAAAGCATTGATCTTCTGGTGTTGGCAGTAAGATTGTTCACGTTGGATCACTAAATGAAATTTTTAGCTTCCACTTCGATCAGCGCATATATTCTTTCATTTGTAATGTTTTCTAACGTCACTTCACCTGCATATTTTGCAGCTTAGCGTTTTCAGTTATTGAATAAAAGTCGCTGATGTAAGAACAAAGCAAGCTCGGTCGAAGGACTGAGTCTTGCGGAGCACCTGTTCTTCTTGGTATCGAACGGGACGAAGTGTTTCACAGTATAACGACTGCTCTTCTGTTATCGAATAAATCTAAAGCCACTGTACAAGTGAATTGTCTCATGAGGCAGGATTATACATTTATCATTCCAGGGAATTTTCTAAAACTGGCGGAAACAGAAATTATATAGAATGAAGTCATGGTTAGAACAAAAAAGCGCAGTAGACTTTGACATCTCTGAAAATTAAAGCCACCTTCTTTTGACTACTTGCCTCGCTATGAATACCATTGTGTCATTGCATCTTCCAAATAGCTCAATGCCCAGCTATTTTTATGATGGACCTGCGAATCGGCAAATTAAGAGGCGAATCGCATCGAGCCGTACTGACAAGCCCTTGTAGGGCTTCAAGTGGTGATCACATGTGTAAAGAAGAGTAATTTACGAATTTTTACAGATTTTTCGAGTAATTACGAAACATCTACAAAAGCTTAAAACATAATTTTGTACGAAAATACTAAAATACTAGTGTTAATTCTGACTCATGTCCATGTCAGGCAATGAAAACTCATGGCTGCAACACTTAACAAGTTCGTCAAAATTTGGTTAACACTGCTCAAAGCGCAACTCAAATCATGTTCAGGATGTAGGAAGCCAATAGAAATTAGCCTAGAAATAGAGCGATCAGTTTCATGCAGTCGTGAAAAGTAGATAAACACAGTGCGTCACCTGAGCGCTGAATGCCTGACGCTGATTGAATTGCAATTTGCAATAAAGAAGGGCGATGAAGAACACAAGTAGGCCTACCCCATGTGTGAGTCAGCGTGATCGCGTTGCCTTAATGGAGCAAATCCATTGTTGATTAACGTCTTATATCAAAATCGATATATATTATATCCATTTTCACATTTACTCTGTTCACTTAAGTGACCTGTAACGTGGGCTAGTTTTAGTCCACGGATCGGGGGTTGCGAAGGCTTTCAAAAAACTTAAAGTACTAGTGTCATAATGTTTCATTAATCATTTTATTAAGGTGGATTTAACCACCTTGAATCTGTCTCTACAAGAAAAAAATTTGATATGTGCACCATATAAGTTCACTGCAAATCTAAAATGTTCAATGTTTTTAAGCGATGATGGAAATATGATACGTTGATAAATTTTTTTCCGACTGGGATTTGGTCAATGGTCGAGATGCAATGTTCCCCTTGCCATAAAATAGAGTATTAGGTCAATGAATTGCCTGGTTTATAGCGAGGCAACTTTAAGGTTTTTTTGGTTAAGAACTTTCGTTACAGAAGTTCAAAAACTGCATATGAAGATGAGCCCGAGTCTGCAAAAGTTTCTCTTAAAATAAAAGAGGCTTTCATCAACAGAGCAGCACTGTCAAAAGATTAGAAGGCTCATTGATACATAAAATAATCTTTTCTTATTGATTATGTAGAAGTTGACAATGGACTGTTTTAGCTTTGCTTTCCAAACGTTCCTGCCTTGACTCCTTACTTCTAGGAAGGAATCCTATTTTAAGAGATGCAGAGTAGTTCATTGATACGGTAAGCCTAAACCAAAAAGCTCCTCATGAAAAGTATGAAAAGTTCGTGTACCTCCCAAAGTTACCTGTACCTCTCTGTTATTGCCATAACAATGAGCCTGCTGGTGCACCTTTTACAATTCTTACTCTACATCAGCACCTGAATATCATACCAGACTCGGTCAAAGTGATTGACTGAGTCAGAAGCCCTGATCAAAATGGCGTAAAGCACATGTTACGGCTGATTCCACTAGCTCTCACTTAGTAGCCGAAATTTTCAGTGGGATCCTAGAATCTCAAACATCTAACAGTCACTATCAAAGAAAACGTGCGTCAAAGTCCATAAATCAAAAGAAATCAGCATAGTCACTGTTGTCTAGGCAAAGCGAACCAATTCGAGTTTTCTAAATTCGCAATTTCGAATTGAATCTCGAATCGGCAACCAAATTGCGCGTCGAATATAATCTCGAAGTTTCGCAAGGCCCTAAAACTATTCACCGCTCATTTACTATTCAACTGTTAAATATATATCCTTCATGGTTTGTTCAGTTTTCGACATAAGTTTACATAATGTCCAGCGTACATAATTTCCAACAAGCCAGAAATTGTTCTGGTTTCAAACATCGGTGAACCAAAATCATATCTATTGGTTTGCAACGTCAATCATTTTGTGAACCATGTCTTAGGGTGACCTTGACAATATAATTGAGTTGTGCAGTTTTGCGAATAAAATTGCGACACTAATTTGACTATTCACATTCTTATTCAAAAAGAGGATGCGTAAACGATTTTGAATGTCAAAATGAAAATCTGAGTGAATATCGAAATGAACATCATTAAAGAGTTTCAGATTAATGTCTTCAATAAGGATGTGATCAGCTGTTATGAGATTCTCACATGACAAACAGATATCGGTAATTCAACTCCGTATAAAGTTCGGTGTGTTATCAATCGCTAACAACAAACAAAAAACAGATAAATACAGGCAAATAGCAACAGAAGCTTCATGTGCTGCCACACATTGAAAACAATGACAACTTATTGACCTCGCTTATCTAGTTGTGATAGGAATGTATCTTCGCTACATTCTTCAGTTTTTCATACGTCAACAAAGGCATTCAGAATACTAACATTGCAGAGCAACATCAATTGTCGTCTCATTAAGTATTTCAAGCAGAGCGCTTTATGGACTCAATGATGTCAGATACAACGTTTTTTTTTTCATTTGGGAACATGTCTGTCCTAAATAATGATCATCAAATATCTTTATCTCTAGCAGCATAACTTCAGAGATCACCACGCCATCACATTAGAAGCCAAAAACCCGATGATATTTAACGTGTTTATATGGAAAAAAATTATACCTAAAACTAACACTGCAGAGACTAGTAGAATGTTGAAGAAAATAATTCGACTGTCATAGGCAAATGTCCGATGTTTATGATCTTTGCACATAGCATCAAATACCACTTTACTTTAACATTTGATGACTCTCTAAATTGACAAAGGAACAGTTACCAAATCAAAAACATAGCATAGTTTGCACCACAGGATTGCACCATTGAACACAAGACTTTGATTGAAAGAAAAGCTACAGCGACCAACAGTTTCTGTCCACTCAAGTAGAACTAACCTGAGCAAAACTGATATGACAGAATGCATAGAGTGACTGTAGCCTGCACTGTCATCAGTCTGCGCAGGCATTCATTTTGGTCGTTAAGCATCAGTCATCAACCTATGGGAGTTGCCGCACGTCAATGGAGAGTTTTATTTTACAATGTTGAAAATGTGTTGAAAATTGATGAAATTAAAATAAACACATCATTATTCATAAAACTAATGGAAGTTTTCAAAAATTCCATGTGAAAAAGCCATCGATGCAATTATGCTTTGTTGAACAAATGCTTTTTTAAAAACTTTCGAAAATAATTAAGAAATTATAATTTGGTCAATATCTGACATGATTGCATCATCATAGTCTATCAATGCAACTTTCCAGTTTGAGGAGATTTCAAACCAAAGTTTTCAAATCACTGGTGCAACAATTGGGTGAGGACCCGAAACCTTACTACTCAGTGTCTTCAATATGTTGCGCGAATTCTCTCCCCTTCATTAAAGATTTCATGCAGAACATTTGTTCAAGTGACATTGAGGATGCTCATAAAATGAATTTTTCCAGGCTGAAAATTGTCCCGGCCTAGCATTCTGCCGGCAGAATTTTCTAACGATGTACTGAACAGCAGAGCAGTGTTGTAAAATATTCAAATGGCATCGGTATTTTGCCATCAGTTAATCAGTCGACTTCGTGTTCTGCAGCATAATCAATCGATTGAATTCTGTGGCAACAGTTTTGGACAGAAGACACTGCCCATTTCCAATTCATATCTCGCGCATCAACAACAGTTCCAGTTCCGCTCGATGTTTTTTAAACTAGACAGACGCTTGTCACACGCTTGACAGACGCACGACTGGACACATCTTTAAGATTATGAGTTAGTATGAAATCTTTTTACATATTTTGCATAGAATGCATTAAGAAAATAGCTACGATGTCAACCAAAGGAGAGGGCGAATTTTTATGCGCAAAAAATTACAAAATATATTTACTTAATTAAGCTCTTCACATTGCCTATATCATTACTGAAATGTGCAAAATACCCCAAGACTTTGCTCACAAAAATGTCCTCCAATCAAACGCATTTTGTTTCTAATATTTTTTATTTTGCTCTGTTGTTTTCAGTAACGGTCTGTGTATAGATCAAAGAAATGACGACGATACGACCGTTTACTTGCAATGACCTTTTCAAATTTAATTCAGTGTAAGTAACATTTTGCACGAACGAATTACTGTTTTAAAAAATCGATAAGACTTCTACTATTTTTAGCTCTTCATGCTGTCAGAAGAGCGTCAGTAAAACTGGGCAAGGATTTCAACTATTGAAATTACTTTTTCTGACCTTTCTGTTGGCAATCCAGTGAAGAAATTTTAGAGCTTTGCTAATTGATTGGAATTTGTTGGTTTGAAGTCGAAAGCATCATGACAGTACATCTCAAATACTGAATGGCTCTCGAATAGGAAAACACGTAACCTGCCACTATCGATAGCAAGAATGTTCCGATGCATTGAAATTATTAAACGAATGCTGAAATGTCGCTAAAATGTTTTCCTTTCTCAGTTGGAATATGCTACACAACTTCTTCCGCTCGTCTTGGATTTTTTATTTGATTAACCGGTTGTAAGTTGATAATTGAAAACCAACGAACGATCTCAGGAGCTTGTATTGACCAACAACCTCACCCAAAGGCTTAACTCGAGAGACTGAATAATCAGTAAAGCCCAAAATACAAAAAGCTGTTCAAACAAGTTCAAAATTCATGCTGATAGGCAACAAGCTATTTACAAAAGTCCATTAAAAATTCATACCAGATAGAAACATGGCACAAGAAATATCTAGTCAGGTAAGAAATCTATAAAAATTCACGATAATTACATTAGTACTGACTTAAGGACCTACTGGCTAAACACATAAAAAAGGTCATAGTTAACTGTGATATCTTACATAACATAGTACTGACCACTATATGCTTACCATTAGCTATGTCAAAGAAAGTCTTAAAAGCGCGGTTCCGATCGATAAAATTGGATTTGCACCGTCGGAGAAGTACAACCAAAAAATTAATAAAATTTAGTCTATATTAACAAATTGAATTTTCCAAAGTTTGTGCACAAGTCTTACACCACCCCTTGATCTCAAGATCACAAATACGCTACAATACGAAAGTCAACGGGAGATGACTTGGAGTAAGTCTTTTGGATCGTCTAGGTCTCTGACATTCAAAAAATGATGTCACCTGCTCCTCACTTGACTCTCTTCGAATCACCATTCCCCGAACAGTCAAGGTTGTACCATTCGGACATGCTTGTCGTTCAGCTTCCGGGATGGACTGTCAAACAAATTCAGATGTTGATTGAATAGAAGAGGCTGGAGACATTGGTTGGCTCGGACAAACATGACCAGGCGCTTTTCTCAAGTCTGACACATGTCGTGGGATTCCATCAACTTCCACCGTCAAATTGCCTGTGATAATTGGTCACTTCTCCCAATTCCCACTGTGTCGTGCATCTAGCATTTGGTGGTTTCACAAACACAGGATCCCCGATTTGAAATTGAACGTCAATATTTTGCATTTGCTTGCCACCATCATCCTCGATCAACGGATACCGCCACGCCAGCTGTAGTTGAAAATTTCTTCACTTGGAGAGAGGCTGTTCTTTGCTTTTGGAGCCAAGTTGTAGAAGTGCACCATTTCGAGCACATCTCCTTGGGTTCTTTTCTTGCTGCCATTCGCTTAATTGTCCTGTGGTTGCGTTCCACAACACCATTGCCTGAAGGACGGTATGCACATCTGTATACAACTTTCAGCTTCACACTCCATCCAATCAACCCACAGCCACCCAACCACCCCACACGGATTCCAACCACCCTCCACCCATCCAACACCAAACATCCTCCAATCCAACACAACACAACCCAATCCACAGCCACACACCAACCCCACACACACAACACACCAAAACCAGGAGTCAGCAAACTTCTTGAATTCTTCGGAGCGAAAGATGGTAGCGTTATCCAAGAGCAGTTCGTCAGGCGGTCCTCTCTCCCTGAAAACTTGTCCAAGTTCAGCAACAACCAACGCAGAAACAGAAGTTTCGCTTGCCAAACGTCCTCCAAATTGCGAACCTACTCGGCCCCCCCCCCCCCCCCCCAACAATCAATGATCGTCAGATAGTTCTTGGCCTTGTAGTGGGTTGTGTCAATGGAGAGCCTTGTCCAATTGTCCTCGACTTCAAGATTGCCTCTGTCCCACTGAATGAATGAGGATCGATGCTTGAACAGGGAATGCACTTCGCAATGACGTCTTCCACCTGCGTTCGATTAACATCCAAAATGCGGATAATGGCGACTCAAAAAATATAGAGTTTTCTCAATACCAAAATGGTGCAGACCATGGATTCGCTCAATTTCAGCTAAAATAATCGGAACGCAAGCTGGCTAAATTGAAGAGCAGCACTTGTGTCGCAGCCATTTTTGAGGCACTCTGGTCAGAGTATCCGCCTTGTTTTCCTCGGATCTCACCACTTGATTGAAACGTTCAATGAGTACTCAGACACGATGTCTTTGATCAAGGACAGGCGCCGAAGGACAAGCGCTTCACCGAGACCTTTGGTCTTGACCTCTCTTGTCTCCACATAGAATTGATGTAACCCATTGGTTCACTGTGTATGAGTCTGTGATTAACTCTATTTCCTTTAAAGGCCACCTAACGGCTAGATTCAAGCCTTTAATAATGGACTCAAGCTCACTCAGATTAATGTGACCAACATCATGCGGTTTACGAAGCCAAGACCCATCCTCAACTATGTGACCTTCTATTTCCAAAGCTACACCCATCGCTAGACTGCTAGCATCACACCAAACTTTCCCTTTGTCAACACAAGAAACAGACCATATACCCTGAACTGGATCAAATTCATTCACACGAGTGCACAAATATCCAACTAATGCCACTACGTTGTCAGAAAGCTTCTCATCCCAATGTCCTTCTGAACTCAACCTTTTCAAGTAAGAACATGCCGGCCTAAGCCATCCACACACAGGAAAATGTCCAGTCAGTCTTCCACACAAAGCAAATAATTGCCTTTTTGTCATAACATCCGAAAATCCCGAAATATCATTGTCCCTCTTCCATCTACAAACTTCACCCTTTTCCTCAATCCTAAGCCCAAGGACCCTGGCTCCCTGAAGTTTCTCAGGTGGCTTTGCTTCAAGTCCAAACTTGGCAAGAACACGTAGGACCCTGCAGTTATCGACAAAGTCGTTGTTTACGATGATATCATCGATGTAGGAGTCGGTATTTTTACGCACTAAATCATCTGATCCCAAAACAAACTGCAAGATTTTTGTCATTATCTTTGGGGCAGCATTCAAGCCATATCCCAATCGCGTCAGACAGTATGCTGATCCTTTATACTTCACTACTTGGTATCGCCACAAACCCTTATCAACGTGTATTTGTAGATAAGCTTTGCGAAGGTCAATGACACTTAAATTATTTCCCAACTTACGCCAGTTTCTGATTTTCTCGGAGCACACTGAGCTTTCTGCTGTATGGCTCGATATGTAGGCATTTAGCTCACGAAAGTCCATGACTGGACGCACTTTGTTCTTATTTATTTGAATGACAGCCATCATGGAATCAAAGCGTCATAATCATCTTCATACTTTTTTAGCCATCCCTTTTCTATCCAATCATCAACCTCGCTGCAATAATCATCTTTTGCCGAATCTGGAATTTTATATTGGCTTCTTAAATTTCTCAGATCTGGTTCAGCCAGAAACTTCCATCTCACAACCCACCTACCTCCTTCGAACGTAGCGGTGAAGTCTTGGTCAACAATCCTAATGGGCTCATCCTTTATAGACGAGTCCTTCGGAGTGATGCCATCACAAGCAACGACCTCATAGCCTTGTTCAAAAGATTTCTTTTCCATTGAAGTTAGGGCAAAAGTGGGATTTATTTCACTGAAAAAAGTGACTTTGTTGTCCTTCACTATGATTCCGCCACTAGCATTAATGAAGTCCATACCCAAAATAATTCCGAAGCCTTCCACAATCTTTGTGACGAGGCAATCCAGCACAATAATGCGCCCAAATAGCTTAACTTCAAGTTTGCAGGAACCATCACAAACTATCTGACTGTCGTCCATTATCACCACGATGGACTTTTCATTCGAAATACAACTCTTGTTGATCATATTTCGAGAGACAATGGATTTGGTGCACCCAGTATCAATCATTCCATTTGTTAGGGTGTTATTGACTTCAATTTCTCTGGAAGGAACTTGCGCTCGAATATGATATGGGAAGAGGCCACTTGCGCAATAGTGAACAGCTTCCCCTACTCGTTTTTTTGATCATCCTTTTCGGACATCAACTTTGGGCAACTACCTATCATGTGGCCTACTTCTCCACACTTAAAACATCTCCTCTCCCGCATTAGTGAACAACGATTCCTAGTGTGTCCCTCCTTCCCACAATTGTAGCAAATGATCCTTCTACCAACTTGTGATTTTGAATGGCCGTTCCTATCTACATGTACATTCCTAGTCACACAACATGTTTCAAAGGTTTTTGACTTCAACAAAGCTCTAGTTCTTTGCAGAATGAGTTCTAAAGTCATCTCAGACAAACAGCAAGCAGCCTTCAACTGTTGCTTTATTTCAATTGGAAGCCCGCAAACGAAGGCACACTTCAAGTACTCTAAATTGGTTTCTAAACCAATAAGCTTCATCATTCTTTTCAAATCGGCTAAGTACACATCTACTGATTCACTGATTAGCAGTGTTCTATTTATCAAAGACTCATACATAGTGAACTTATCATGGTTAAAAACATCAATAAGTGCAGATTTTACCTTTGAAAAATCTTTGCGAGTCTCCTCTGACAAGCCTTTGTAGACAGAAAATGCTCCTCCAGTCAAAAACAAAGGTAGAAAATTCGCCAAGTCATCGATCTTTTGCAGTGATGCAACCATCTCCAACTTGTCAGACCATTCAATGAAATCACCTTCTCCATTGTACTTCTCAATAATGTCCGAGAATTTGACTGACATGTTGTTGCCGTGATAGCTTGTAAGTTGATAATTGAAAACCAACGAACGATCTCAGGAGCTTGTATTGACCAACAACCTCACCCAAAGGCTTAACTCGAGAGACTGAATAATCAGTCAAGCCCAAAATACAAAAAGCTGTTCAAACAAGTTCAAAATTCATGCTGATAGGCAACAAGCTATTTACAAAGTCCTTAAAATTCATACAGATAGAAACATGGCACAAGAAATATCTAGTCAGGTAAGAAATCTATAAAATCACGATAATTACATAGTATTGACTTAAGGACCTACTGCTAAACACATAAAAAAGGCATAGTTAACTGTGATATCTACATAACATAGTACTGACCACTATATGCTTACCATTAGCTATGTCAAAGAAAGTCTAAAAGCCGTCGATCGATAAAATTGGATTTGCCGTCGGAGAAGTACAACCAAAAAATTAATAAAATTTAGTCTATATTAACAAATTGAATTTTCAGTTTGTGCACAAGTCTTACACCACCCCTTGATCTCAAGATCACAAATACGCTACAATACAAAGTCACGGAGATGACTTGGAGTAAGTCTGGATCGTCTAGGTCTCTGACATTCAAAAAATGATGTCACCTGCTCCTCACTTGACTTCTTCGAATCACCATTCCCCGAACAGTCAGGTTGTACCATTGGACAGTGCTGTCGGTTCAGCTTCCGGATGGACTTCAACAAATTCAGATGTTGATTGAATAGAAGAGGCTGGAGAAATTGGTTGGCTCGGACAAACATGACCAGGCGCTTTTCTCAAGTCTGACACATGTCGTGGGATTCCATCAACTTCCACCGTCAAATTGCCTGTGATATTGGTCACTTCTCCCAATTCCCACTGTGTCGTGCATCTAGCATTTGGTGGTTTCACAAACACAGGATCCCCGATTTGAAAGTCAATATTTTGCATTTGCTTGCCACCATCATCCTCGATCAACGGATACCGCCAGCTGTAGTTGAAAATTTCTTCACTTGGAGAGAGGCTGTTCTTTGCTTTTGGAGCCAAGTTGTAGAAGTGCACCATTTCGAGCACATCTCCTTGGGTTCTTGCTGCCATTCGCTTAATTGTCCTGTGGTTGCGTTCCACAACACCATTGCCTGAAGGACGGTATGCACATCTGTATACAACTTTCAGCTTCCAGGAGTCAGCAAACTTCTTGAATTCTTCGGAGCGAAAGATGGTAGCGTTATCCAAGAGCAGTTCGTCAGGCGGTCCTCTCTCTCCCTGAAAACTTGTCCAAGTTCAGCAACAACCAACGCAGAAGTTTCGCTTGCCAAACGTCTCCAAATTGCGAACCTACTCGGCCCACAATCAATGATCGTCAGATAGTGCTTGGCCTTGTAGTGGGTTGTGTCAATGGAGAGCCTTGTCCAATTGTCCTCGACTTCAAGATTGCCTCTGTCCCACTGAATGGAATGAGGATCGATGCTTGAACAGGGAATGCACTTCGCAATGACGTCTTCCACCTGCGTTCGATTAACATCCAAATGCGGATAATGGCGACTCAAAAAATATAGAGTTTTCTCAATACCAAAATGGTGCAGACCATGGATTCGCTCAATTTCAGCTAACGGAACGCAAGCTGGCTAAATTGAAGAGCAGCACTTGTGTCGCAGCCATTTTTGAGGCACTCTGGTCAGAGTATCCGCCTTGTTTTCCTCGGATCTCACCCACTTGATTGAAACGTTCAATGAGTACTCAGACACGATGTCTTTGATCAAGGACAGGCGCCGAAGGACAAGCGCTTCACCGAGACCTTTGGTCTTGACTCTCTTGTCTCCACATAGAATTGATGTAACCCATTGGTTCACTGTGTATGAGTCTGTGATTAACTCTATTTCCTTTAAAGGCCACCTAACGGCTAGATTCAAGCCTTTAATAATGGACTCAAGCTCACTCAGATTAATGTGACCAACATCATGCGGTTTACGAAGCCAAGACCCATCCTCAACTATGTGACCTTCTATTTCCAAAGCTACACCCATCGCTAGACTGCTAGCATCACACCAAACTTTCCCTTTGTCAACACAAGAAACAGACCATATACCCTGAACTGGATCAAATTCATTCACACGAGTGCACAAATATCCAACTAATGCCACTACGTTGTCAGAAAGCTTCTCATCCCAATGTCCTTCTGAACTCAACCTTTTCAAGTAAGAACATGCCGGCCTAAGCCATCCACACACAGGAAAATGTCCAGTCAGTCTTCCACACAAAGCAAATAATTGCCTTTTTGTCATAACATCCGAAAATCCCGAAATATCATTGTCCCTCTTCCATCTACAAACTTCACCCTTTTCCTCAATCCTAAGCCCAAGGACCCTGGCTCCCTGAAGTTTCTCAGGTGGCTTTGCTTCAAGTCCAAACTTGGCAAGAACACGTAGGACCCTGCAGTTATCGACAAAGTCGTTGTTTACGATGATATCATCGATGTAGGAGTCGGTATTTTTACGCACTAAATCATCTGATCCCAAAACAAACTGCAAGATTTTTGTCATTATCTTTGGGGCAGCATTCAAGCCATATCCCAATCGCGTCAGACAGTATGCTGATCCTTTATACTTCACTACTTGGTATCGCCACAAACCCTTATCAACGTGTATTTGTAGATAAGCTTTGCGAAGGTCAATGACACTTAAATTATTTCCCAACTTACGCCAGTTTCTGATTTTCTCGGAGCACACTGAGCTTTCTGCTGTATGGCTCGATATGTAGGCATTTAGCTCACGAAAGTCCATGACTGGACGCACTTTGTTCTTATTTATTTGAATGACAGCCATCAATGGAATCAAAGCGTCATAATCATCTTCATACTTTTTTAGCCATCCCTTTTCTATCCAATCATCAACCTCGCTGCAATAATCATCTTTTGCCGAATCTGGAATTTTATATTGGCTTCTTAAATTTCTCAGATCTGGTTCAGCCAGAAACTTCCATCTCACAACCCACCTACCTCCTTCGAACGTAGCGGTGAAGTCTTGGTCAACAATCCTAATGGGCTCATCCTTTATAGACGAGTCCTTCGGAGTGATGCCATCACAAGCAACGACCTCATAGCCTTGTTCAAAAGATTTCTTTTCCATTGAAGTTAGGGCAAAAGTGGGATTTATTTCACTGAAAAAAGTGACTTTGTTGTCCTTCACTATGATTCCGCCACTAGCATTAATGAAGTCCATACCCAAAATAATTCCGAAGCCTTCCACAATCTTTGTGACGAGGCAATCCAGCACAATAATGCGCCCAAATAGCTTAACTTCAAGTTTGCAGGAACCATCACAAACTATCTGACTGTCGTCCATTATCACCACGATGGACTTTTCATTCGAAATACAACTCTTGTTGATCATATTTCGAGAGACAATGGATTTGGTGCACCCAGTATCAATCATTCCATTTGTTAGGGTGTTATTGACTTCAATTTCTCTGGAAGGAACTTGCGCTCGAATATGATATGGGAAGAGGCCACTTGCGCAATAGTGAACAGCTTCCCCTACTCGTTTTTTTGATCATCCTTTTCGGACATCAACTTTGGGCAACTACCTATCATGTGGCCTACTTCTCCACACTTAAAACATCTCCTCTCCCGCATTAGTGAACAACGATTCCTAGTGTGTCCCTCCTTCCCACAATTGTAGCAAATGATCCTTCTACCAACTTGTGATTTTGAATGGCCGTTCCTATCTACATGTACATTCCTAGTCACACAACATGTTTCAAAGGTTTTTGACTTCAACAAAGCTCTAGTTCTTTGCAGAATGAGTTCTAAAGTCATCTCAGACAAACAGCAAGCAGCCTTCAACTGTTGCTTTATTTCAATTGGAAGCCCGCAAACGAAGGCACACTTCAAGTACTCTAAATTGGTTTCTAAACCAATAAGCTTCATCATTCTTTTCAAATCGGCTAAGTACACATCTACTGATTCACTGATTAGCAGTGTTCTATTTATCAAAGACTCATACATAGTGAACTTATCATGGTTAAAAACATCAATAAGTGCAGATTTTACCTTTGAAAAATCTTTGCGAGTCTCCTCTGACAAGCCTTTGTAGACAGAAAATGCTCCTCCAGTCAAAAACAAAGGTAGAAAATTCGCCAAGTCATCGATCTTTTGCAGTGATGCAACCATCTCCAACTTGTCAGACCATTCAATGAAATCACCTTCTCCATTGTACTTCTCAATAATGTCCGAGAATTTGACTGACATGTTGTTGCCCGTGATAGCTTGTAAGTTGATAATTGAAAACCAACGAACGATCTCAGGAGCTTGTATTGACCAACAACCTCACCCAAAGGCTTAACTCGAGAGACTGAATAATCAGTCAAGCCCAAAATACAAAAAGCTGTTCAAACAAGTTCAAAATTCATGCTGATAGGCAACAAGCTATTTACAAAGTCCTTAAAATTCATACAGATAGAAACATGGCACAAGAAATATCTAGTCAGGTAAGAAATCTATAAAATCACGATAATTACATAGTATTGACTTAAGGACCTACTGCTAAACACATAAAAAAGGCATAGTTAACTGTGATATCTACATAACATAGTACTGACCACTATATGCTTACCATTAGCTATGTCAAAGAAAGTCTAAAAGCCGTCGATCGATAAAATTGGATTTGCCGTCGGAGAAGTACAACCAAAAAAATTAATAAAATTTAGTCTATATTAACAAATTGAATTTTCAGTTTGTGCACAAGTCTTACACCGGTATACCTTAATTTTTATTCTGTTTCGAAAGCGTTCTTTTTATCATTGATTTTTATGCATCATGTTTCTTCTTCGTAAATCTCCTGAGAACTGGCGTGAACCTCGCCTGTTCATCTTCTGCCATATCAACGAATTAGAATGGTGACTGCTTTGTGTGCCCTACGCATTCAACCTGCTAGTGCAAAAGTATTCTGCTGGAATGCACAGTTTCCAGACTCCGAAGACTACTTTTGCAGGCGTTAGTCACTGAATTGTTTTCGGCGGCTGAAGAAACCTGGTCATAACTATTGCAATAACTGTTCGTTTAGAGCTCTTTTCCTGGATGGAATCTTCACCTACCCTTAAAGACTTTGTAAATTAAGGTGAAATTTAATGTAGTACTAATTAATTAAATAATCTGCTTTAGAATGCTTGTCATATTTATGTCAATTCATTCAAAGCAGTGGTTCACCTTTGAAGTAATAATTTCGTAAGACAGATTGAAAAAAACGAAACGAAGTGAATAATAAATCATCAGAGGTGATACGGTACTGATAAAAATATATTATTCGCAAAAGAAAACAAAAGTCAACAAAGGATGAATGAAAATTACAGTAAAAGCACCATGATGATAGGGATGTTCACTCAGCACACTCAACGTAGCTCTACACACATGTCACTTGCATCATCGGAATCAAATAGGAAGCAATCATAAGCAAAAATTGTTGAATCATACACGCAATCTTCATGATTTTTGCAACTTTCCCATGTTGATGCCAGAGTTTCGACCTCAACCTCGATGTGAAATGCATCAAAGTCGAGGTCGGACAGTTGCTGAAATTTACACAATGAAGCCTGATCTAGTAAAAGCGATTTTATTTTTGGTCAAATAATTCTCTTCAATAACTCCCTGTTATTCTGCTTTTGACAATTTTTCTCAGCTTTAAGCCGATCTATTGACTGACACAAGGCCTACCACTAGCACAAGCGTTAGCCTACTTTATGGCACGTGTATGATGTACATGTATGTAATACAAATGTGCGAGTATAATGACTCATTCATGAATTTTCATTTAAAGCTCCATTGCCATATTTGTTTATAATTTATATAAATTCTTTTATACTATAATGAGAGATAGCCAAATTCATCTTTATGCCTTAGCCTTATTAGCCCCGAAGCCAAATTGGCTACACTGCTCCAACTGCCCATGTCGTGCACATATGGAATAACTAATGGAGAAAGTAACACCAAAGAATGTGTATACCTGATACCATGTAACAACAACGAATGCGACAAACTAAATGTTGAGGAAACTTCGAGAACGATGAGATCCCAATCACACACAAGTCCATCACATGGTCAGTATTACATCGGAAGTTGCAGCACATTGCTCAAAGAAAGAGGGTCGAAAAGAAGGATATAAGCCGTGCCTCTCGAAATGCTACTCAATCTTGTTAATTCTTTGCAACTTTTAGTTTTCCTTTCCTTGATAGATTAGTTATTTTTATCCTTTTGATATCTCAAGTAACCCATGATATTTTTGTTAAAATTCTGTGTTAGCATGTTTCAATATCCACGCTCTACTAAGGTTCTAGGTTGTATTCCATAAATAGGGTAGTTTAAATTTTCTTTGACATTCAGTGCAATTTCCTTTTTTTCTGCATCCCTTGATAAAGGCTAAGCCGAAATGTTGGGAATATGAGACAACTACACGGTCGTAGAAAATTGCTTTTACTGCTCCTTACAAAATACATTCATTAGCATTGTTTTAACCATATTTAAAACATATTCAAAATATGTATTTGAAATATCATATTTCAGAAATCGCAACCCTGGTGTGTAGTAATAGAACAATAGTTAAAGGTAACGGTATCTTTAAAATGTTGGCATTATCAAAAATTCTGTATGCCTGAGAGTTTTGCTTATACAATAAGCTATCTGATCTAGATAGTCTGATCCAATAACACAGCTTCAATTCTACAAACGTTTCAACGTACAATCATTTAATGACTACATCCGCAGATTATCGTCTGTTAGGCGAGTTTGGACTATTCCCTCTCGAATATTACTTAGATAAAGCTGCAATCAAGCTATGGATTAAACATTTTCAGTGACGATAACAGCATCATGAAACATTTTTATGATCATATTTTACACACTTTAGATAACAGTTAATATTCATACACGTGGTGCTGGAGAATCTTAAACTTTGAAACAGATTAATTTGTCATATATGTGGCTAAATTAAACCAGCCTTGAAATGAAAAAAAAGAAAAGTTTGAGATTCGAATTAAAACAAAACTTGCGGAGTATTTTAGAGCCAATTAGATAAATGATACTACTAAGAAAAGTAGAACATGAATTGCATACTTAGATTTAATCCGATTCGATGATTGCAATCTGAAAGGTTATTTGACTCTGAAGCAAAAGGTGATAACACCAACATTGAAATTAATATGCCGAAACCACGATCTTGCTGTTCGGACTGGCAGCTATAGAAGTCGATTAAGCTTTCAAGAAAGAACCTGTGGCTTATGAGATGATAGAACAATAGAAAATATATGCCACTTCTTTTGTGAATGCTCACTATACAATGGTATCAGGTTGAGCTTCACACCCTTACTTATAAACATGTCAAACAATATTTCTATTGTCTTCAGGCGCATGAAGATGATCAGCAGGTGCTGATCGGAATATATCGCAAAGTATATAAGAAATACTAAATTTTTGAATATCGAACAATACTTGGATCTTCCCAACTCAACATAATTATGTCAAACCAAGGCATCTTCACAACGTGATTAAGTAGTATTTTTTCGTTCCGTGCCTCCCATTAATTAGCATTTATTAATTAAGTAGGAAACCTAATGATATTAAATCTAAAACAGATTTTTAAATGCCATCAATGTCAAGTGCATTTTAAATGATATGTGAATGTAATGAAAAATTCGTATATAGCTCTTATCATCAATTGTACATTAATGGAATTGTCCTCTCCTTCCAGATATGTTAAAATCATCCTTCCATTTTACTCATGAGTCGCTAACATTTTTCTGTAAATATGTCATCACCTCTATTTGCCACCTCTGTACAATGCATGCATCATCTCATTGTACGTATTTTTAATGTAGTGAAAAAATATAGCGTGCTGTTATTCTGATGTTCTAATAGTACCATATTGAACACTGCCAGAATTGTTTGCGTACCTATAGTGATTGTTTTTCAATTACGCATCAATCTAGGTACATTTTCATCTAAGAGTCATTGAAGCTATAAAATCAAATGTTTTCGGATATGTAGACAAATGGAGAAGGAAGGCGTATTGAGGACCTTGTTATGGAATACTTGTGCAAACAAATATGCAATAGTAGGATTGCTTGGCACTTGACACCTAGAGAAGCGAGTCGGTGTGCGTATCTCGTAGGGGATTCCCTGTGTTTTACCCCAATGGACGCGACGCTTTGATACATGACCGCTGAGTCCGATTTCTCGTTCATATGTTGTCGGTGTATATTTAATGCAGATCTGTTGAAATAGTGGCAAATGTTACTTAGATGTTCGCTGACATTTTGCGTATTTTACAATATCGCATTCTGTGATCATGTGCAATTTTTCCTCGATTAAATACAAATGTTAAAATAACAAAAAGTTCTTGTTCATTTTCAGGAATTTGGACCCGCTAACGGAAACTGTATCCTTGATTCTTGCTGATTTGATTTTTATCAGGGATTTCATCCCGATTTGTTTCATCAATATCTGCATGCAAATTGTAGCCTAAATTTCACGAATTTTGTTTCCGAAATGGACTGTTTTCGAATTTTGTATCCTCTTATATTCTCATCCATGTTTCATGAATAGGAACGCCACTTGCTATTCAAAGTTAATCATTCATTTTCTTTAACATTGTCATTTTATTTACATGTAGTTAATATGGTTGTATCCGATCGGTGTCAACTAAAAATATTGCTGGCTGCACACAGCACACTGATGTGCTGACTGTGCTGCTCTGGCGTAGCCATTCGATTTGTCCGGCAGTCAGAGCGAGTTTCTGCAGGGAACGAGGCCGAAAGTGAGACTTTCACAGAATGATGTGCACCCTATGCCTACTACGAATCGACACGTCTGCCGAGTTCTAGTGAGTTCCTCTTGTTGTCAGACAGGATCAAAGAAAAACACATGTAAAACCAATGGGACGCAGATTGCAGTTTTTGGCTAAAATGAAATTTTGCATGTTTTTTCTGATTGAACAAAAAGTACTAAGCCCAGAGTCATAATTTTTGGCATGGAATGTCTTCAAGTCACTACTGTCACACTTTAAGTCTGCATAAACTTTAGTATGTGGGTAGAATTTATGCTGAATTACGTGTACCTGAAGTTTGGTGACGATTGATGAAGTATAGATTTATCAATTTTTTTTCATTTTATTTTAGATTTTAGACAAATTTGAAAACCTGATGGGGGGACAATTCATAAATGCCGAAATGAGAAGTTCACCTTCAGATTATTGTTTTCCGGTGTGTCTCTTGTCGTATCCTTAGTTTAAACAATTTAAAGAAAGTTATAGATCTGTAAAGCCCTTTCTCCGCTTTGAAAATCAACAGAAAGTCTTCGTAGAAGTGTAGCAAGGAAACTGTCTTCAGTTTGAGACCGATGATTTGCTGTATTGATTTGATGATTTGATTGCTTCGTGCATAATTTGAAGCGACACGGGAATGACACAACCTGATGAAGGATCTTGTCGAAAGATCACAAAGCTGACATCTATTTTCTGATTTGATTTAATTATCTCTGAGAATAAAAAGCGAAATTCTTGCGTAATTAACATGTATTTTAAACATCTTATTTGATTTGGTAGCTACAGTATGTGTAAAATCGAAAGATAACCTTCATACTTCAAGTATATTGCTCGCCTACTACATATGAGGCAAGATCACTTTTCGCATCCTGGCGTTATAATCTAGGACTCTTACTAAAATACTAACCGGGAACAGTAACGATTACATTGATTGATGTAACAGTAATAATTTTTCTCATTCAAGTTTAGGTGTGAGTAATCTTATAATTTTCTTGCGATTTGATGAATTTACTAATTCGTGAATTTGTTCGGAAATGTATAAAATTTCTCCAACGGAAGTTGAAATGATGAACGCTTGAAAATGCTTTGAAGCTTGAGGATATCATCATCTGAACTTTCTCCAAAAATGATAGCCACTACGTCAAGACACTAATTCCTCCCCACTCCCTCATTCCTCCGTTATCACACTTAACAATTTTGATTACTCCACCCCCTCTGTAGATCGGTTGTGTTATTGCTGAACGACCCCTTATCATTAAATTAATTATTATGTTTAATGATGATCGAAGCATTTCTTGCATGTCGAACTTAAGATTCTTGAATTAGTTCATGTTGTGATGTTTGATTTTACATTTCCTTGACCATAATCGACAGTATGGTATCCATTTCTATCTCCATTATCTTTGTCAATGGCCAGAGTATATGCAAGTAGCAGAGTCGCCTGACGGCCGTCTTATGGGTTATATCATGTGCAAATCGGAAGGAGAGGGAAATAACTGGCACGGTCACGTAACAGCTTTAACAGTGGCCCCTGAGTTCAGACGGCTTGGACTAGCGAGAAAATTGATGAAGTATCTGGAGGATGTATCGGATCAGTAAGTAATAAGCTCTAGCAGTTAATAATCGAGTTGTAGATATCTAGGTACGCCACTCTGTGCCTGATTTATTGTGAATTTTCATCTATCAACAAATTGCAACAGGCCGTGATCTTATTATATTTTTGACTATTGCAAGTAGAAAAATTAAATATTGAGTTTCATCAATTTAGGAATGGGAACATACCTGAATAGTCAAACCGTTTCATTCAATACAGCTACCTTTTAAACATGCAGCCAGCCATGCATGGAGCAAATTTGAGCCAAGCAATTGGCACATTTTTGGAAGGTCCTATTAATCTATTTGAATACATGTGTTTGTCATCATATTCCCCAACCTATTTATACATAAATACAAGTGTGACATGGATTATGCTTTTGTATTGCAAGCTATTTCAGACTTTGTAGTTCATGAATGGTTAACGTAACTGGGGGCTTGGACGTTGCTGACATAATCAGACTTGCTGGAGCATTATGATCTTTGAGACCGGATGCCCTTCCTGACGACTTCCAGTGACACTGTCGGAGCTCGACCTCTGGACCAGAAGGTCGCTTGGCCAAGCGCTGAACCACTGTGCCACGAAGACCACCTGGTTTAACGTCATTACCCCGCCCATACTGGGGCTTGGACGTTGGTGACACAGACTTTAATCAGGATCGCTGTGATCTTTTAGTCCGGATGCCCTTTCTGACGACTTCCAGTGACACTTTCGGGGCTCGATCTCTGGACAGAAAAATCGACAGGACAAGCACTTATCCCCTGTACCATGGAGACCACATAACTCATATAATTCCTATCTCAATAATCCATATTATCGCCACTATTTTTCTACATATTCAATATCCCTTTAGAAGCTTTAGTTTTGCTGCATGTAATTGCCTTATCGCTCTGAGAGCCTTTTTTGCATTTTGCAGTCCATGCAGTTGCCTACTTAAGTTTTCTATAAGTATTCAATAATAATTCCTAGTAATGCTACATGTACATGTACATTTGTGTCATTGCACTTTTCAAATCTTAGTTTTATAATTCTTTGACCACTAATGGAGCCAGACGAAAGCTGTCATTGATACGAGTATTGAGTTGAGAATTTACCTGTAACTCACGATTTTCTCTATTTTCGCATTATCATATTTCAAGGGATTCAACTCAAAAATCGCCAGGTTTCATGAATTCTGATATTTTTAATTGATAATTTTGTGTTTTCAGTGTGTAACTTATTGTTGGGATTTCTTTAAATCTTAAACATAGTCCATGAAATTTGATATGAAGAAAGACGAGACTGTCACTTCAAGAACTGATAAATTTGCAGAAAACTACACAACTCTGTTGAAAAAATGAGAAAATTTGTCAATGGTGCGTGATATCTTTCTCTGAGCTATTCAATCTCATATGATACGCTCACCACTAAACTTTAGATGAAGAGTAATCATTTTAATTTTCGCGTTAACATTTACATATAGCTCCGATCACCATTTACGCCATCAATGCGAAAATAGATTTTACATAATATTATGCAGCTTTTTTTGCCAATTTTTAATTGAAGTTTTTATTTCGGCTTGTTGTTTTTGTGCATCTATGCGAGGAGTGGTCGTCTACTAAGATTGAAGTGTAACAGCTGCAACCTTGTTAAAAATATAGAAGATATTTTCTAAGGAGATGTGACTGATGCTGGGTAGAAGCTAAAATTGATCAATTAAATACTGTTTATTGAATTGCTGATTCGATGCTTTTGACTTACTCGCAGTGAGCTAAAGCAGATATTTAAAAAAGCATTTTGTCTGATCTGACGTCATAGGTCAACATTTCATATAGCGAGATGCACCCTATAGTTAAGGGGTTGATAATGTGAATGCATTGCACCAACTCAATAAGCAAAGTTTGTAAAGCATGTCAAGTTTGATGGCGATATGAAGCATAATAATGCGAGAATTCGGTTAAATCACTCGGACGCTGATTATCCATCATCTCATACATCGCCACCGACTTGCGTCTCTATAATTTTCTTCAGAATTTTAGGCTTGAAAATTATTCGTACAGATAGAGGAAACAATATAGACCTCTATAGGTGTGATGACTTGTTTTAACATGAATGATTTTTATGCTGATTAATCTTTTCCTTCCCGTAGGAAACAATGCATGTTTGTTGATCTGTTCGTTCGCGTATCAAACAAGGTAGCTGTGGCCATGTACCGGAGGTTCGGATATGAAGTGTATCGAGTTGTTGTTGGATACTACTCAGGTGGCCCAGGAAGCGACGAAGATGCTTTCGGTGAGAAACAGATAATGTTTTCCTCAATATACGTATCTCATTACAAGTACATATTAATAGTACGTTTATTGTTATCTAATATAACGAATATGAAAGACATTAGCAATCACATGCTTAATAAAAAATAATATAAAGATGCCCTCAGACTTGAACAATTCCTTGGCAGCCGCGGACGCTGCGTTTCACTCTGCAAGGGCACGTTAGTGCGGCTGGGAAATGCACAAATTATCTTAAGATAGCTAGATTAGAATGGCTGAACAAACTGAAGGACTGCACAATTTTTATCTCCTCACATGTTTTATATTCCTAATCTATTTAATGCATTTTCAAGCTAACTGAAGTTTTCATTTAGCGCATTGGCCAGTAATTTTAAGCATGCAGCAATGTCCATTTAAAAATTCAAGGAAATACGACTCACTCGCTCCACGATCTAACGTCCATTTTTCCCGTGTTTCGAGTGTTGGACGTCGACAAATGTCGGTCCGGTCGGATGGCGGTTCTACACGCGTTCCGATCTTGAACGTCGATACGGCAAATATACTACAATAGACTACAATCCAAAGATAGAATGTTTATACCACACATATGCAACAGATACATATATGCGTAACTCAACTGATAACTACTAATTTTGTGTCTTTCTAACTTTAAGGACAGGAAGCATGCAGAAGAATCCAGGTTTTGTCTTCAGATTATGTACGTGACTGCGATCATCATTATCATTATCGTTACTGTGATCATTATTTACAAATAAATTGTAATTTTTCGAAAACCTATCGAAGTCAGTACATCCGAAAACTTAGAATAATTGCAAATATTGCCATCTAAGCCGAGAAATACTATTTGTGATATTCCAATTATTTGTTTGACAAAAAATGATCTATTAATTAGCTTTAACTCAATTGTGGGAAGCCCAAAAAACACGAACAATGCACAAGTTATGAATTCTTCATTCCTGTAATAAATAATTCATAACTTATGCAATGATCTATCAGCTTTGACCGGAAGAAGATATTTTGACTAATTTTGGTCTTATATCTTTCTCCTACTTCAAGAGAGAAGTGCTCACAGCGTTGTCCTTAAATTAAAATATCACTTTGCTGACGCCTGACATTTCCCAAGTTTTGCATTGTAGCCGATGCTTCGTTTTTCAAACATTGCAATGACTTAATTATTATCCCCGTCTCAAACTTCATGGCGATCCTAAAAGTTGCCCGATCGCAGCGCTTCTAAAACTGCACCTGCCGAAATCTGCGAGGAAGCGCGGTTTTTTTAAATTGCTGCGCGGAAATTTCAGCTGTCAATTTTAATCTATTTTTATTTTCAGTTATGGTTTTGACCACAAAACACAGTAATATAAAAAAATTCTAATCTTCTTGCTTCATGTTTGAGCTCAAAATCATGAAATCAAAAACTGTCAAGTCATTTTCTTGATTTACTGTCTTTTTAATATATAGAAATATTATGTAGTTAGATGGTTGGTAATTGCTTTCTATACATTTTGAAAGACTTTTTCAAAATCGTCTTCACTTCATTTAGTAGCTCGCTTTGGTAGTAACCTGTATTCGCTAGTCCACCCTTAGACATGAATAACAATATTGTTAAAATGGCGGTCCTCGAATATCATGCGAATAACTCAATTTCCTTAAGTTAGTCGGTCAGAGTTTTTTACAGTTTTTCGAGGAAAATGCAGTGTTGTTATCAGCGATTGCGGACGCGTTGACTTTACGATAGCAGCCGCACGCGATAAAATTCCTCACGTCCCTGTCCATTCGACTTAAGGAAATATCAACATTTTTAGATATTTAAGCATTTTTAACACCATTTTTAACATCTAAACACCATCGCTTGTTTGCGTCACGAACGCAACTGAAGGTTGCTGCTGAATTTGCCTACAATAATCATTTGACGGCTGATTATACATTTGACGGATCATTATACAGCGTATGTTGAGATGGCCCCGTCTCCGACCACTAACAAGAAAGTGCTTCGATCAAATTCCGCGTTGCCTTTTACGTTGGATGATATCAGACTTTTGATTGATGCTAGCAAGAAAGAAATTATCGAGTCTTTTAAACTAGACATAGAGAAATTGTCTCATGTCATTGAGACATTGTCTGCAAGGGTAAATGCTGTTGAGCAAGCATATACTGAAATGAAATCTAGACATGAAAGAGTTTCAGATGAGTTGGAACTTCTGAAGTCCAGTCAAGACGTCATTTGTCATAGTATAGCGAATGAGGTTGAGCAGCGATGTTCAAGGCAACAAAATATTATTATCTCTGGTTTAGCAGAATTGCAAAATGGTCAATTACAAGTACGTCAGGAACATGACAAGCTAGAATGCAGAAAGTTGTTTCAGAGTATCGGGGTGGACAACTGCGTAGTGGTTAGTACTACTCGTGTTGGCAAGATAAATGGCAAAAGACTTTTGAAAGTTGTTTGCAAAGATGTTCAATCTAAGTTTGAGGTATTGCGAAAAGCAAAAAGCTTACGAAATGTGGAGGCATTCAAAAACGTGTATCTAAATCCCGATCGTACTGTCACACAGCAACAACAATTGAAGCAACTACAGGTAGAATGTAAACGACGTCGAGATACTGGTGAGGACGTGGTTATTTACAGAGGTGAGGTCATTCGGAGAAATGAAATCTCACATTTTCGAGATCGATCTTAACCCTGAGGAATGATCAGCGTCTTTACCCGTCAATATTTTTGTCCAATATCCAATCACTGCAACCAAAGTATGATGAACTGTGCGTTTTTTCTTCAGCCTTTAAGCCTGCTGTAATAGCAATAACTGAATCGTGGTTAAATGACACTATTTCTGATGCCCAAATTATGCTCCCTCACTATGCCTCCCCTATACGATGTGACCGCGAAGCTAGAAGAGGAGGTGGAGTTTGTGCCTATATTCGTACAGATTTTCAAGTGCAAGAAATTAAATTTGATGATGACATACCTGAATGCATCGAGTGTGTTTGGTTGTACTTCCCTTCATGTAAACTCATATTCTCACTACTATATGTACCGCCAAATTTGAGATCCTGCCAGTACGAGTGCATCATCAATTATATTCTTCGAAATGCAGATATTGCTCTCGATCAATTTCAAGATAGCAAACTCAGTATTGCTGGTGATTTTAATCAGTTACCGTGTAATTCCTTTGAAGAAATTCTTGGATTGAAACAAATAGTGAAATCTCCTACACGTGGTCTATCGGTACTGGACAAAATTTTTCTCGACTGCTCGTTGCTAGCTAGTTATCATTCTGCAAATGTAAGTTCGAATATCGGTAATGCTGACCATATGAGTGTTTTCCTTAAGCCTTCCATCGATGCTCCGTATGACTCTGTTCAATTCCGAAAAGTAAAGGATCTTCGAGGCAGCCATGAAGCCTCGCTTTCCAGCTTTCAAAGCGAAGTTACACTCGTTTAAATGGGAAACTTTGTACAAATCTGATAGCAATCTTCAAACCAAGTGTGACACGTTTTATAGCGTTATTTCAAGTGCGATGAAAGAAATTCCAGTTACATATGTGGAAATGACTTCAAACGATAAACCCTGGGTTACGCCGATTCTTAAACATCTTATTAACTTAAAACACAATGCTTATCGCTCGCGAAGTTTTGATCTATATCATCACTATAAACAAAAAGTCGAATTTGAGATATGCAATGCAATGCAAAGCAAATTTGGTCATTCAAATTGAGAAATTCAAAAAATGGCATCTGGAATGTCGTCAATAACACGTTAGGGAAATCGACTGGAAAAGATAATAATAATTTGCGATCTATTACGGAGAAATTCGATACATTGACTGAAGCAGCAAATGAGATCAACAACCATTTTGCGAGTATTTTTGTTCCTAGTCCAGATTGGTCACAGCTTCGAAGCAGAACAACCTCACTATCTATCGCTTGGTCACCATTTGTAGATACTGACATCGTTCTTTCCTACTTACAAAATTTGAAGAAAAGTAAATCGAGTGGCAGTGATGATTTATCTCCCAGCCTCCTATCAGAATGTGCCCTTGAGTTTTCTGGTCCATTATCGCATTTGATCAATGTATCAATTCAAACTGGTTGTGTTCCAAGACAGTGGAAAATTGCAAACATTGCACCTGTGCCGAAAACGAAGAATCCGTCTTTAAGTGATTTGAGGCCAATCTCACTTCTTCCGGTAATGAGCAAGATTCTGGAAAAATCAATTTTGAAACACATAAAGGAACGCCTTCTTCAATGTTACGGTTACAATCAGTTTGGTTTCAGGCCAGCCTCATCAACGCTCCACGCTCAAATTTATATTCATGAGTTTGTAACTTCTAACTTGGTCTTGCCTGAAACGTCAGGTGTTCTTTTGATTTCCTTTGATATGAGTAAGGCATTCGATCGACTTTCCCATGATTCTATAATAGATACTTTGATTCAATTCAGCTTCCCAAAAAAGTTTGTTCACTGGATTTGTGATTATCTTCAGGACAGATGTCAGCGTGTATGTTTAAATAGTCATATTTATAGCTCCATTGTAAACGTGTCTTCTGGAGTGCCACAGGGCTCAATTTTAGGCCCCTATCTGTTTAATGTACAGCTAAGCTCTTTGCGACCTTTTTCGACGTCAGCAAGCATGATCAAGTACGCTGATGATATCATTGTGCTAGTGCCTTATTGTACGTAGTAACGAGTCTGTAGACCATTTGATTCATCTTGAGATGTCTAATATGATAAATTGGTGTAGTTCACGTGGACTCTTAATTAATCAATCTAAGACAAAGTGCATGTTATTCTCTTGTTCCAACTTTCGACCTACTGTTTCATCTGACTCATTGCTATGTAACACCCTACGAATTTTAGGAGTGTTGTTTCAAGACAATTTGAGATGGGATCAGCACATAGAGCGCACCTGTAAGCTCGCGGCTCGTAGAGTGAATGTCCTGAGAGTCCTCAAAACTGTGTTATATAAAGAAGATCTGATTACTGTGTATAAAGTCTACATTTTGAGTATCTTGGAGTATAATTCGCCCCTTTTTGTTGGCATAAGCAAGAAAGAAAGCCTAAAGATAGAAGCTATCCGGAAGCGTTCTCATAGAATTATCTGTGGAAAGGATTGTACTTGCTCACATTTCATTCCATTGTCCGATCGACGTGAGTCAAGAGCCTTGAAGGAATTCAAAGCACTTCTATGTACTGACAGTGTCCTGCATTACCTCAGTCCTCAGAGATTGACTTTTTCTGGTCATTTGCGGGTACCAATACTGAAGTCTAAACGGAGAGCCTGTTCATTTATTCCATATTGCACTGTATTGTGTAACAAACTCTATGCCAAAAAATGCTTTCTAATGTATGTCCAAATGTAAATTTTCTACTTTTACTTGATTCACTTGTGCTATGTTTGATTTTCAATCTTTCTGAATAAATAAACTAAATATAAATATTAAGATATTTAGTGCTCAGGATCTTACATGAACCGAAATGAATGATTTTGCACTGAAGTTGTTGTAAAAGTTTTGATTATTCAAAATTGAATGATTGCATGCACACTTAGGCAATATCAATGTTGTATGAAATAATTTTTAGGACGTGACGTCATTGTTTGTCTTCAGATGAATGTGCCATCTAAGAGGTTGTGATCTCATCTTCAAGATGCATTTTGATAAATGGTAATCTTAAAACATTTACCATCACATGCAACTTTAACATTGCCTACCGTTTTGAGGTAAAAATGGTAAGTTGGGAAAATGAATGGCCGTAAGAAAAGAAGCCAGTAATTCAGCATAAGCCTGGCACTGTAGTATACTAATTCTGGTTGAAATCGAATGATTCTGTTTGAAAACGAATATGCGATTACTATAGCGGCTGGCGCAGCATCAAAGAAAATAGAACTGGTTGATGCCGGAGGCAGCACGTAATGGGACAAACTAAATTTTTGGAGCTTGCTCGTCGGCCATTTCAAGGGCACGTAGAACGCAAAGGTTGTAAATAGCATACAGGCCACGAAACCGGAGGCAAAACTGGTTTCCAGTGGAAAACGGCCTTTTTGAAGATGGTGTGCGCGGGTGTGGGTGCATAGGACAGCTTGCAGAAAATTGAGAGTGACGTGACCTAAGTAGTCGATCACAGGAGTAGGTTTTAACTGACACTTGTGCACATTAACTGTCAAATTTAGACATTTAATGCTGGCTGGCAAACGCGCTAGCAAGAACTTCAAGCGCTAAAAGCCAGTCGGCAATTAGGAGGTCGTCAAGATGGACCCAAGAAAAAATGGGCAGCCTGCTTTATTGTGTGTAGGATTTCACAAGAAAGGCCTCAAAGGATCCCGGAACTTTGGGATTACACGCAGCCTATCGGTAAACATATAGTGGTAATGTCTGTTATCAGGTCCGAGAAATTCAGTGAAGTAGCGATCCTTTGTGTGAAGACGGAAGTTAAAAAAAGGCATCGCTTTAATGATGCCTTAAAAAGGGCGATTCCATGGAATCGGCGATAACTACGCTGAAAAGGGGCTATGTTTGTCGTGATTTTTCGCCAGAACTGGTGTGAACATACAATAGTCAACTAAGAACCGCATCTTATCGTCACTCTTAGGTATCATGAAGGGCATGGATCGGTATGGAACTTTCTTGATATCCGACACATTGATTCTCCATTGAGGACGGTTTGCGCAGGGCTCGTAAATGCTGATAGAAAAAACGGAAGAATTCCACTTATTAAAAAATCCGGATTTCCGAAATGAGAATTTAGAAAAAACGGAAATCCCAGAATAACGTATCAGCAATTCCAGATTCTCATAATCACTATGTGACTTTCTTAAATGAGATGCTCCTTAAGTTCAACATTGATTTGATTAAGAAATATGCATCATAAAGTTTGATCAGAGAAATTGCATGTAATGGCTACGTTTGGAAGAAGAGAAAATTAATAGATTTACAACTGTAAAGATGATATTAGTCATAATGTAAGGTTACTGCAATTCATTATTTGCATTCATTCAAGAGCAATTAAACAAGGTCAAAATGTCAGACAATTATAAAAATTATCAGAACATTGAAACTGTAGCTAAAAATAATTATCAACAGTCGAAACAAACAATTAAAAACAAAATGAATCAAATAAGATCATCTGAGAGTCTGCATGTCTTCAGAAAGAATTTTATAAACAAAGATAAAAAAAATGATTTCCAATCACTCGTGTGTATTCTAAAAATATATTACATGTGCTTTCAGTTCGTGTAACGTTGTTCACAAATCTTTGGGTTGAAAGAAATATCGGGTCTTTTCCGTTATCCTGTCGCCATTGATGTAAACTTCAGAAACTTATATCTTAGCGGCTAGCCAATATAATGAATTCAATTTTGTATGCCTGCATCATTATACAAATTAAGAGGAAGCACATAATTAGAAACGATATCTGATAGAAACACAGCCAAACCAATCGCCTTATCATCGAATGAACTCACAGCAGTAGCTGCGTAGCATGACATCATGCGATTTACTCCATATTGTCTGAAGCCGAAGTTAGAAATGAAAACAACTGCTAACTCAGGAAGTAGTCGCTAGTACTCACACTCCAGGGATGCGGAGTCGGAGTCCCGGAGTCCTATCATTTTTGCTGGAGTCGGAGTCCTATTAAATGATAGAACTCCGGACTCCGGCCTATAACTATACCCGAAATATAATACAAACAAAGGAGGCGAAGAGCCGAGTCGTATGCATCCAACTTGAAGCGAAATTTGATAAGCTTTCATCGAAAATGACTGATAATTGATACAACAATGATCACTGAAGATTGGTTCAAGCAAGCCTATAATGATGTATGATGCAGGTTACCAGTATTATTTTAAAAAAACTAGGCTTTGTATACTTGCTACCCGGAGTCGGAGTCCTATCAACCCCCGGAGTCGGAGTCCTATAAAAGAAAGTGTGTGACTCGACTCTCAACACCTAGATTTTCATTATGTATTCATAACATCATTCAGAATAGTCCAGTAATGCAGTTGAGTGGTGGGGTATGACGAAGTAGATCCGATACATCAAATTATTTCTTGAAAAAGAGCTGATATCCGCCTGCAAACGCATTTTCCTTGGTTCACTTCCGCTACTTTTTGGGGGATATCTATCGAATCGGAGGAAGCTCAGAAAGTCGACGCTTCTGAGAAAGGTCCGGACCTCTCTCTTGGTCCGTTTCCCATCACTCCTCGTGTCTCTTTTCATCTCTACTTCTCTTGTCCGACTCTCTCTCTCGGCTCTGACCGTGCTCTCTTCACCCCCGTCGCCCCCCTCTTGTCCACGTCTGTCCACTCTGTCTGGTCCTCTTTGTCGTCCCTCTGCTCTTCCTCGATCTCAGTGTCATTGCAGTGGCTTCCTGGTCACTCGAACATCAGTGGCAATGATACTGCAGATGCGCTTGCCAAAAGTGGCACTTCTCTCCCCTCTGCAGCTCCTCAGTGTCTGTCTTCTCTGAAGTCCTTCATTCGTCATTCCCTGTTCAACTCCTGGAGGACTTCCGTTCGATCGTCTTTGATTTCTTCACATGTCCCTAGCGTAGCAACTGAGGAGCTGTCCCTCCCTCGCGCTGTCCGTTGTGAGCTCTCACGTCTTCGTTGCAACGGCCACAGACTTCTTCTTAATTCCTATCTTCAAAGGATTGTCAGGTCCACTTCTCCTGACTGCCCTGTTCGTGGTGTAAACCACGATGTACCCCACTTACTGTACTCTTGTCCCTCCCTCTCTTCTACCCGAGCGGCTATCTTCGGTTCCTCGGGCTCTGTTTTTTTATCTCTGGCATCGCCCGTGGGGACCCGCCTTCTGGGTCTCCGTGGCGTTCCGCCACGCCCCTATCCGCGGGACGGGGTCGGGTAAACCAGCCAGCCAGCCAGCCCGGAATGGACTCTCTAAGTTTCTGACGTCTCGAATTTATTACACGTTTTTGTTTCTCTTTCTCTTCTCTATTTTTCCTCAAACCTGATTCGGAAAGTCGGCTGGAAGCTGAGGCTAATAATCGTAAGGCCTTATGACGATTATGATGGATCTTATATGCAGAAGTAATCACTTTCACAAGATCAAAATCAATAACTGTAACTTTGGGGTTTCTTTTCTGAGTCAATTCTAATGGACGAAACAATTTAGGTAGATAATGAGGTAGATAATGACGCTCTTAACGATTCCACGAATAATGACGGTTGGTACTCTGTACTCGTGTTATTCATTATAGTAAACGTTCCTTCTATCTTTGGCCCATTGAAGGAAGACAACGCAAATGGATTAATGCACAATTTCTGTCTCTTTCTTGTTAAATTTCGGATTCTGACAATCTTACGGAATTCAGGGAAGTGAATGGAGAATATACTGAAATCTAATACATGACAGCAAAAAGTACAAAGGACTCCATGTTTCACAGCCATGCACTAACATCAATCTCTCACAATAGACCTACATACGCTATTTCGTTTTCTTCGTTATCCCTAGATTAGACCCAAAGTTGTCGTGCAAGCACCTAACTGCTGCGACTGACTTTGCAGTATGACGATACAGTTCTGGGTAAAGATCACCATCGGAACTATCAGTACTCTTAACTACACCTGATTCCATGCACTCAAGACGAAGATAAAAATATATGATACAACCAGCGTGATATAACTAGCGAAGAGAACGATGTCGATACGCTCGCTACAATGTTCAAATGCGCATTATGTCTAAGACAATAACCACACACCACTTACATACTTCATATATGTGATGCTAATGATCTTTTCTAAAAGATTACAGGGTGGTATTTAAAAAGTTAAGCATTGTAAGCATAATGTAAAAAAATAGTTCGCTCTGCTGCTCTCGTTTGTGGACAACATGTCTTACTTCGAAAGGTCATTACATGGATTAACTGAAACATTCGTCACAATCACTGTTTATCATTCCAAATAAATCAGGTGATCCTCATAATAATAAATCAGGTGATAATAGGCCCACCTTCTACCACTCTCTGCCTTATTTATTGTAACCTTGACAAAGCCGCAAGGCGAAATATTGGTTATCGTAATAAATCAACTTAGTATCCGCAGAAGGTTATTTTTTCATCACACTGTTTATCACTTTATAGACATAGCTGATACTAAATCATTTAAACTGATGCACATGCAGGCATGCCATTCATCAACGGATCCGTGGACTTTCACGAATACCCCTCTGGTATAGGTGGTATGAAAATGGTGGGTTCTAGGACATTCTTAGTAGAAAATTACAGCTAGTATCAGATAAAAGCATACCCTGAACAACCCAAGAAGTGTACATCACCGAAAAACTTAAAACTTCAAAATTTATCCGAAAAATACGAAAATCACCTTCCTTTTAGCGCATGCCAAACGAGAATGCTTAACTTTAAAAAAATGCTACCTTAACAGCAAAATCTAGGGCATAAGTTATGTTCCGGAACAAGTAGTTCGATGGTCAATTCAATTTCATGATTTTACAAAAATTATTCATGCTTTATAAAATTGCCCTTATATTGTTTCAAAGACCCATAAATATTTGAAGACTTATTAAGAATAGAAATTCATTGTCACTGGAACTAATGCAGGTTTGTGTAGAACGAGTAGAAATAATACGTGTCTATACCAATGGCTCTCAACCTTCTATGTTCCATGGCCCCCTTCCAAGTTAATCGTTTACTGCTGCCCCTTGTTCTATAGACTGCTTGATATGATAGTTAATTATTTCTTTCAATTTCGTTGTTATGGTACTATTAAATTATATGACCTCAGTATTTCCTTGATGCACCTCATGTCAATGTTCGATTTTTATTTTACAGTAGGTGCTCTCTTTTCATTTCTTAGTTTCTATGTTTTCATTTCTGATTTACGTTAATGTACATGTAAGTACTATATTTGAAAAGACTTGAATTCTGAAACAATACTGTAAACCAAAGAACTATTTGATTTTTGGTCTTTTCTAAATTTGTAAGTGGTAGACTAAACAAATTAAATATCCGCTTTTAATAAAAACAAATCATTGTGAACTGAGTTAAGCATGATAGAACAAGTACAATTAGTTCTGATGGCCATATGGATGCATTTGACATAACTCCTACACAATGAATACATTGAGCATAATCGAGGCTATTACGGATGCTTTTGGTGAAGCCAAACTGTACATTCCACTTCCGAATATTTGATGTCGACATAGGCCTATCCAACACAGAAGCTGTATCCACTCCGAAGACTTGAAAATTTCTTGTGTCTGATTTTCTACAGTCTTGACTGATGTAGTCGTTTAATGTCAATTGACAAATTACGGTCAGGGAACTGAGAAGGACGAAAGATTATCCATTCTGACTCGATTCTACCTCGCTTGCCTCCACGCACAACACTCATACAATCGCCAAAGCACAACTTATCATACAGTACGAGAGCCAAGTATGAAATCCTGAGGTCGTGACTTCTCTTCTCCACATGCACACATCTGTGAAATATGGCTCCTAGTTTTTTTGTCCAATGATATTCCCGCAATTTCCTCACTAAATGTACGGCGGCTAGGCTACACATGTATTTCTCAAGCGTGAAATCAATTGATTGCTCAGCACATTAAGTACAAAGCAGAACATGCTTGTTATGCAGGCCTTACTATATTCCTAGGTTCTATAGTAGCCCCAGCATGGGGGTCTTGGCCCCCGGTTGACAGCCACTGGTTTACACAGTCATGCTGAATATGGCGGGTCGATGAGGATGTCAACAAGAGGTAGGAGTAAATTGATTTTCTGCTGGCATGTGAATGTAAGTTTTCGATGTAGCAAGAACGTTCCCCAGAAATTTCAATATTATTTCGTGGCATATGGAGAGATTATCAAAACATAGTCTCAAGATCATTTTGTCCTGCTTGTGGTGTAAACCACGATGCACTCACTCTCTTCTACTCAGACTTTGTTCTGTATTCTCAACTTGGGGCGCGTGACGGTTGCCCGTGTCATTTACCTCAGTGGTGCTCTTATCCGCGGAATTGGGTCGGGTAAACAAAACACCACCACTGACCAGAGGATCCTAAAAACTAATTTATGTGACTTCACGTTCATAATATTTGAGAACTCGTAATAATTATCATAGTAACCCTATCACCTGAGTTGAAAGTAGACCGAACTTTAGAATTTGGGCTGCTAATTTAGAATAACGGGCCTGGGGTGCTTACCGTGCAGGGCGAAGCCGTACCTGTTTAATTTTATCTTTTCATGAAATAATGATGTGATTGGGAAAATTACGCAAATATGACGCCAAGGAGGATTGCAAGCAGTAATACATGCACTAGGTAGCTCACGCGCGAACGAGTTGACCACGATCGGTCAACTTATTCAGTTAAAACTTTTCCGGACTTCTGTTCCTGTTATTTGATCAGATCATAAGCATTGATTGATCCCTCATGATTTACGCAATTAACAGACATTGCAGACTAACTGAAAAGCTTCGATATTAATTCTATCGCATTTTCGTCGTGGTCCGTTTAGCACTAATCCGCCCAACCTACACTTTTGTGGCTTTTAGTGTTTTCAACCTTTCACCAATAATCGTTGAATTTGGGGGTCAAATTTATGTCATATTTTGGAAAGCACTTTTTTTCGAAGGTCTCAAAATTGCCACGTTATGTAGCTTTTCTGTATGATTGATAACTTCAACATTGATTTTTGAAACACGAGTCTATGAATCATTTCATGATCATCTTCTACTTGTATTATACCATAGACATCGAATAGAACAAGAATGATCACTATTCAAAGCAGGGATGCGGAGTCTTATCATTTTGATAGGACTCCGACTCCGGGGGTACCTACATCATAGGCTTACATGAATCCACCCATCTTTAGTGATCATTGCTGTATCAATTATCAATCATAGCCATGTTAAAACAAGTTATTCTGCTCCCTGTTCTTTTATTGCAGGATGAGGTAATGTAGTTAAAATAAAAACAAGTAAGTGACTGATAAAAACCCGGCGTTTCGTCTCACAGAGACATACTCATGGGTATAGCTGGTGAACACAAGAATAATAAATTTCAGTCTTTATATACAACGATTGATGTTCATCAGCTCATGTTTCCTATTCAATTCAGGCTTTAAGAAATCAATACAGTTTGCTTCAGAAATTCTAGTGCGTACAGGATCGGTCTGACTGTCAAGAAAATCAATGGTAAAATCAGTAATGGTCATCAAAGAATTAGAATGATTAACATCATCAATTGTCGCTTTATCGTATCAAATGTCGCTTTAAGTTGGATGCATACGACTCGGCTCCTCCTATCTTGTTGATGTGTGCTTCACACGGTTTTCTCCAGACTCCACCGGGCAGGAAAATCCCCATCCTTCTCCTAAAAATATGAGTACACTTTCGATTTTAATATGCGCTTTGGAGGAGAAATCACTCACGATTAACGTTCTCAAACAAACTAGTATTTTAGTTTTGTCTCTGACGTAATCTTTGGTGTGTAGGTGTGATCGAGGCTAGGAAGGTTTGTCTTTTCTACTAAATCGCCGAGTGAAAGGACAATCCTTTTTTTCACTTTCACGGTTCATTCCGTCAACTATTACAAGCTTTGCATGCACTGCTGTCTCAGTGCTTTTGTTTGACGGAGAAAGTTGACGTAAAGATAGTGACAGCTATGCACGAGGATAAATAATTTGTTTGTTTTGTATTTCGGGTCTAGTTATAGTCCGGGACTCCGACTCCGCATCCCTGATTCAAAGTCACAGATTTTGCAGCTACAGTCAATAGAAGAACTAAAAGAATTGAACTTATTGAATGTGCTACGTATTTGTTTGCCTGGCTTTTTGAACTATTCTAAAGGCACATCATATTTTTTCACTAACTTATTGAGCTTTTTGTGTGTAACATCATTTATAAAATCCAGTTTTAGGATACTTTTAGCATTATTTTCGTCCTTATGTTGCCCAGGCCGTCTTTCTTGATCAGCATCTTTCCAATGATAAATACTTTTTCTTGTAGTCGTTTAAATGACGTCCAACATCAGTGCTGTCAGAGCAACTTAAACCCATGTTATTTATTGTGTTTTTAATAAAGTTTTGCTAACAAAATCTGGAACATAGCTAAATTTATCTAGACGTATCCCCGAATGATTTTCTTAATTGTCAGGCTGGAAGTAAACTTCCCTTTCTATTGTTATAGATAAATCCATAAAATTTAAAACGCAGTTTTCTGGTGCATATATGGTAAATTTCATGTCCGGGTGAATAGAATTAAAAATATACGTGTATAATATGCTATGAAACAAAGTCGGCTTATTTGCAAACGGGTCAAGCATTATGTCATCAATGTATCTACAGTATAGTTTGGGTTTTATAATATAACTTCTAGCTTTTTCAAGGCCAATTCTTCTATACATTTCATAAAAATAATCGCAAATGGTGGCTGAAAGTGCGAACCCATAGGACACCCTTTCGTTAAACGAGTTTTTATTGAGTTGCTCATTATATCAATATATATATTATATCAAGGACAAAATGAAGACATCCAGTGAATCTTTATGAATAATTGAAAAGTAAGGGAATGCCAAGTAGGCTTACATTAGTACAATAACAAATTATTCCCTTTTTAGAAATTTAAGTTCCCTGAAGATAGCTTCGTAAAGAAGACAGAAATTAATTGGAAATAATTTGTTATTATGCTAATATACGTTTACTTGGCATTTCCTTACTTTTGAGTTGTTTACAATGAGCCATGGCATTTTTTCACTATCTCTTTATGCTCAACAGCAAACACAAGGAGATTTCGTCGCTAACGGTTTTTGGCGAAATCTATTTCTATTCAGCGATAAATGGGAAATATCAGCCTTGCTGCGGTATTCTGCTGTTTGATAGAAGAAGCAACTGTCAAAAATTCGTTAAGCGACGTGCAAAAAGTTAATCATTTCCAGTTACCAAATTTGTGTTTTGGTGTTCAGAGAGGGCTTCATTTGTTGACGCAGTTCTCTTTTAGATGAATAGAATAGGAGCGGAGCAAATCAGTAGGGCAGGTCGACGGTCGACATGGAAATGAGCCAATGACTTATTATGATCATGCGGACGCGCGTTGTATACCCATCATAGAATTTCACATGGAGCAATGTTATATGACAGCTCAGATATCTGAACCGCAATATGCTGTAAGGCCCGAAGCCAGGTTATCTATGATTGAACCGCAAAATGTTAAATCGGTATACAGGGTGGCGGCCGAGCCCGGGAATCGCCCTTAAATTTTAGCGAAATAGCTCATTAGCCCTTAAATAGCCCGGGAATGTCATCTCGTGATTTTTATCTCTAAGCTCAATGAATATAATTTCTTAATTTCGACCAACTAGTAATATGACTATTATTAAGCCACTATTTCTGTTAAATGTCTTCGAATCCTGATTGATGTAATCAAGTAAATATGCGCAACATCTGGATGGAATATTCAAAACTTAATAAATTTGTTTCATTTTTACATGACTGTCAATATATGTGAGGCGATGGTTATGTCGTTGACGCGTCGTTGATAGTGAAATCGCTGAAAGTTTTCCAAATAAGTATATAATGGTTGCATTCTTTAAAAGCAATCTGTGGCTGTTCACACTACATTGAAGTCGTGTAGGCAATTGGGTTGACTATAATTCGTACACACAAGTATAAAGTCGCAATCAATGAACAGGGGTCGCAAAAAATCGTTTAGATTTTTGTGTTTTATAATGTGCTTGCATGCAATTTCGTAACAGATTCGTAATATGGCAAATTATGCAGCCTATAAATACATACTAAAAAAGTAATATCTAAATCACTTATCCTGCGCAATAAATTTCATCAGTTGAAATATTTTTACAAAAGTACAACTTTTTGAGCAATAAATAATCTAAGTAAGAATATATCAATTTAACACTGAAGGTTACTTATACACCTTCATCCACACCAAGTTGAGGATGATATCAGTCCAAAATCATGCAACAAAGTTCTACCAACGCAGCCACTGATAGAAAAGGGCATCAGAGTTTTCGTTGATGTTTCGAATGAAAGTCAATGGCTAAGCTAGGTGAGAGGGCGATAGAGTTCGAAAACCTCACAGTAAATCATGACAAGAAGGACACCCAAGCCAAAGGGACTTATGTATAGACCACCGCTTCCAAATATCTGGGTCGCTAGTATATGAAGCCATCTGGACCTTCCACGAGTGGATAAGATTTTGCTTTCTGTTCCGGTCCCGACTATACCAGAAACGCGAAAAATATGTCAATAAATAACATTCTAGCTAACGGATCTGGCAAATTTTGCTAGCCTTCCATGTGCCTAGAAAAAAGGCCCAGCTATCTCAGACTTGTTCTGCCGGTTAGCCGCGACATACACGTATGTATGTCGCACAAAGTGCACCGCATTACTAATCGACGGCCAAACAAAATATTTCAAGAGCGCGGAATTGACTGATGGCCTATTAAAAAATTTATGACACTTTCATTATTGAGCCTATTGATTTTTAAAATAATCAGAACCATTGAAGAATGAACTTAATTAGGCATATGCAATACACATTTAATCACGCATTTAGCCGGTCAACTTTTTTTAAGCGAGCACAGATGATCAGGCCTTTATTCAGTGGCTTATAGCCCTGAACTGCTTGCGAGATCAGAGTTTTTTCCAACGATAGAAGGGTTCTTTATTCGCACTCGTACTTTCTTATGATCACAAAATATGCATAATATTTTATTTTCATCAACTGATTCATGTAATTTTGTAACTTGCTCCATATCATTTTCGCTTCTAGTCAATTTTTCAGACTTCAACTTTCAAACATGCAAGGCTGTATTTTGTAGTTGTCTTTTCAGACGTGATATTCAAAAACTGCATTCTCAATTAATTAGCAAACATTTTCAAAATTTGTTATCGGCACAGTTTTGAATATTATTTCAATACACACTAATTACAAGAATCTGACGGGATTAATTATACAATGTGAAGAAGAAGCAAGTTGAATAATTTGATGACGAGGAATGCAAAGTCACATTGAGTCAAATCAAGCCAGGTATAGAAACTTCTGCCATGGTTTAATACGATGTTATTTGTCTTCAATGCAGAGGTAGCATTACTGTGTTGGACTGTCATTGCTATCCCTTGAATCAAGAAATATCGAGATCTTGATTCTGCAGTATTATACCTGACATTGCTGGGAACTTCAGACACAAACTTTATAACTGACGGTTTCCATGCGTCCTTTGTTTCTATGCAAGCATAATAATAAAAAAATGGAGATAAGAAGGAATTCTTGTGACTTTCACGGTCCCCGTCTAGCGTGGCAGTTTTTCTGGTTTCTCTTGTTGATAACTTGGTGTCATCGTGCTATCGCATTAACATGTGTATTTTGATATCATGGTTGTTGCTTCAACTTAACATGCTTGAAAATTTCAGTCTGATAAATCGGCGAAGTACAATTTTCTAGAATTTGATGAATCAGACGATGATAATGGAGTATTATTTGATCGTTGGAAAGTTCAAGAAATCAACTTTTCTATCGATATGAAATCATCATCAGATCCCACTGACTGCGGGTCATTGAGGAAAGGCATATGTTTATAAGCTTAAGAACCACCGCTCACAGAATTCACACATTTTGAAAAATGAGTGCGTTAGAGTCAAATATCGTTCATTATCTACACATAAATTTGGTGGCAAAATTCAAACAGGAAATGTCTCAAATTTAATGATGAAAATAGTTTAAAGCAGTGTCCGGATAATTCTTGATCGGTGTAATTGGAATAACATATCTGGTCAATATATAAAATAGCTTGAAAATTCGATGAAACAGCCCGGGAATCGCCCGGGAATTTGAATCTTGAAATTTGGCCGCCACCCTGGGTATATTGCGGTTCAATACTTCAACATTGAAAGATATACGAACCTTAACACAATGCGCAGTAGATGCATTTCGGTATTATGATTTTAATATCAAATAAAATAATGTATGGCATCCATAAAGCAACCATACGTCGTAGTTGAAATTTCTATGATGGTAAAATTTGAAAGCAGAAGAGCGGAATTCAAATACAACAGCAGCGGAAGTAGCGTATAAGAGCAGCAGAAAGGAGATTCATAGCCAATATTTGGTAACATTTCAAAAATGTGAGTCCCATGTGATTCGTAGTAGTGCTTTGAAGTCCTTCCGCAATATCGATCCGCCTTTGTGGCGTAGATGCGGCTCATATGCAGTAAATGATCTTCCATAGAAATATTGGAGTTCTACTTACCACAATCTTAAATTTCATGAGCAATGGAAAGAATCACACGTTTTGATGGCTAACTTTAATAATTTTATCATTGGGTGCATCTAGTACTGTAAAACACAACAAATTTTCGCGAATTTCGCGAGGGCGAGTGTCTCGTGAAAATTTCTTACCACAAATATTGCGAATGGCGCACGACCATGAAATCGCGAAAATAAGTTGCTGCTAACTAGTCCACGAGTCGACAGTTGCGAAAATGTGCTGTTTTACAGTAAATTTCGGTCAACGTAGTGCATTGAGCATCTTCAATTTGTCTGATGATTCATTCATCAATTTCATCCTATGTGAGTGTGAATATCTACATATTTGGTAATATGTTATTATGTTCCGCGTAGCTATAGCAGCTCTAAAGTTGCTACAAGTTAATTTTTTTATTTAAATTTGTAATGGGAATCTGAAGTGAAAAATTGTTGAAAGCTTGAAAGTTGGCATGTTTTTCTCATCACGACTATTTCATTCAAATAGCTTAAATCAACGAGTTACAATCAATTGCAGATGAATGTTGTAATGATATTCATCATCATTTGGAAATTTCAAGAGTCCTTACATCATATGAAAGAGAAAGTTAGACATGGTATGGTATATGGTATATACAAGAATATGGTCAGTGATTCAAGTTCAGCTTCTTCGGATTGAAGTTTAAAAGGTGTATCTAAAATTGTCTCTTCATTCACGAAGTCTGATTGGTGACAGATTCCAAACTGTTGCATTTTGATTTCAGATATGAGGAAATCTTTATCTCTGGATCCTGAGAAGAAATCCATGATCCCATTGAAGAGACCTGTCCGACCAGAAGAATTGGATGATACCTAACGTCTGCTCCTGCAGTATATGTACATGTAATTGATATACTTGTGTAGTACTGTATGATTGTTTTTATGAATATAGTGCGACATAGTGACTCATTGGTCGTCTTAGCTCAATATATGTACTTTTTTCATTGGTAAACTTTAGTCTGAATTTCAAGGGCTACAAGCAAGAAAATTATCATCTTCGCAGAAACAGTCATTCGCTTAAAATTTTAAAGATTGATTCATGACCAATCCACATCTGCCCTGATTGCAATAAGCTTATGCGTGTACTTCATATTTGCATACTAACTGGCTGACTGGTGCGTGATTCCACAAAATCTTTTGCCGTCATACAAGATTGCGAAATGAAAATTAAATATACAATCGGACATAAGCTGCTATCATTATAACTTGAATCATTTCTTATCTTTTGTAACTTTAAAGATCGAAATATCTCAAGATTCGTCGAAATTCGTTGATCTACGCTCGAAATATGTCTGCGAATTTTGATGAAGCGCAAAAAGGATTTCTGTTTTATTAAGACTAACAGAAGATTGGAAAATATCTACGTTAAGAAATGCTCACCTTTACCGGCCACCAATCCCAAATTCCTCCAGGGTGGGCCGTATCGTCCTCTTCCATTTTACTCGATCGAGGGCCAGATTATGGGTTATGCTTTTTCTCTCCAGATCTTTTTCTATGACCCTGATAGGGGTGGACGACTTCTTCGTCTGCCAGATATCGGTTGGTGCAGTGCTGTTTGGGTTATATGATCGTCCGGTCTTCTTCTGACGTGTCCGTACCATGCAAGCCGCTTGTACTCCATGAATCTATCGATGGATGGGATCCTCATCTTGCGTCGAATCTCTTCATTCTTAACTCGGTCCCGGAGGGTTAAACCTTGACATCGCCTGAGCATCTTCATTTCCGTCACCATCAGCCTTTGCGTATCTTTCTTCCTTGGTGCCCAACACTCTCCTCCATAGGTCATCGCCGGTCGTTCATAGCCTGGTAGATCTTTGATTTTAGCTTGAGAGGAACTCCTTTGTCGTAGATAACTCCTGTCACTTGTCTCCAACTTTTCCATCCTGTTTGTATGCGGTTTTTGATGTCCTGCTCGCAAGATGATGTTACGTTTAGGAGTGAACCAAGATACTTGAACTTCTTAATAACTGCTGATGGGAGCGAGGTTCCATCCATTTGGATTTCTTCATCGTTCGCAGCGGTGGAGAGGTACTTCTGCTAATTCTGAGACACTTTCCATGGCATTGCCACAACTCCAGCCTGCTTTCTACCATTGTTTTAGAATCCCCACAAATCACCAGATCGTCAGCGTAGAGCATTTCTTTTGGGGGACTGCTCTCCAGATGCCCAGTTATCACATACAAGACCAGTAGGAAGAGATATGGACTCAACGCCGATCCCTGGTGCAGCCCAACAGTGACCTCAAAAGGTGGAGTATGCTTGGTTTTCACAATTGTTAGGGTTTCTCGATACATTTCCCGAATCAGAGTTACATACACCTCCGGCACTCCTTTCCTTCTCAAACAGTTGAACAACAATGCTCGAGGAACAGAGTCGTACGCTTTTTCTAAATCCACGAAAATGGATTAATCTACGTTAAGAAATGGTGAATAAAAAATATTTTGGGATGCAAATATTCAGTTCGCGATCTTGAAATGACTGCAAACTGAGTCGGGCGAGGTTTTATATGAGTGGCATGCCAACTACAGTGCTTTTGCAAAGAGGTTCTATAGCAACATCCTATAAGGCATTATGCAGTGGCGTTTTCTCCGTACCTGCGAGGCCTTCGGCGCATCCTAAATAATAATTTACCAACATTTATAGAAAAGAAAAGTGTCATCATTCATTATATTTCATTTAAATTCGATGGCTTCTCGTGGTAGCTGTCCGTCTCAAAGTCAGACGCTCAACCTTAGAGTGAACCGTTTTGCTGCGCGTGCACGAATCACAGCTGTTTTCTTCTAACGATTAGACATGCTAGTCGTGTGTTCAGACGGAGCGAAAGAGAGTTGTGTGCGTGTGAGGCAGCAGGCGCACGCGCCCGCAGTAATATTGGCTTTCTCGATAGACATAATGCTTTCTTCTCCAACTTTTACAATGAAATTCTGCGCAATTCTTGATCGAGGCTCGGTACCTAAATTTAGAAAGGGAAGCGCAACTCAATTGTTCCTGTCCTTCGATCGTTTCTCGTCGGAGAGGCCAGACGTCATCAATAGCAGCTTATGACTGACGTTCAGATAAGACTGTGATCAGATGATGAGCGTTCGCCAATGAATGCAGAGTAATGCATCTGACTCGAACACCCAGATTCCGTAGAATCTCATGATTTGTTTTTGCCTGATTGATGTGACGCTATGTTTAGTACTGAGCTCATAAATCACGCCTCGTCCGAAGGGAATATACTGAAAAGATGACAGTCGTCAAGCAAGGTAGGCCAACAATTGAAAGTATATACTCACAGAGAAAGAAATAAGAAATACACAAGACATTTTAATGCATCAAAGTTCAAACACATGAATGGCTGACCAGCCGTGAGAAACGCAAGAAACTGTTTCCCTTCCTCCCTTTTTCTCGAGAAAATGTGGTTTGGACAGAGGGGATATAAGCGGGACCGGTTAGGCGACATGAGCAATCAACTTCTCATGTGCACATTCAATTGGCATTAAAAAATGTTCCGGAAATTGCTATTAATATTTATCTTTTATGAAAATTAATGTTATAACATAAAAAAGTCTGGTATAGAAATAGTATTCCAATGCCGAGCGAAGGCCTGTGGTCTGGGAGCACGCGACGCCACTGATGGGCTATTAGCCTAGTTGCGATTGTTTCATTAAGTGTAAGTGGTAAAGGATTGGGCTCTTATTGTCTTTAGCATTTTGTGGTCGGGTGCATTCAACTATGTTCTTTACCCCATCATTCAATAGGTCTTCGTCTCCCCTAACTCATCTTGATAAATTTATTAATTTTAGAAAAATTATTTGAAGTTCAGAAACACCCTATTTTTGCATCACAGCCCCCCCCCCATCATTGCATATCATATTAGCCTGTACCCGGTATACAAACGACTTTTTTTCATATGAGTCCATCTCTCCTGCCGACTTTAGTCCCCCAGACTCGACGCTGGGATCTTTGCAACCTGTTTCCATAAAATTTCACCAACATTCGAATACTCTACATCATTGGGTTGACTACAGATTTTTCTGTGAAGAACCAGCGCGACGTTGATAAGACAATCCCGACTAGCTCGGTTAACATCAAATCGGTTTCATTGTTCGCATATCGCTCTGCAGGGATTTTCGGCTCAATGACTGCAGCAGTCTCATTGGGTACTCTAAGCAGGATATTTCGAGTATTTTCTTCTCAACGGAGTCGATCCTAACTGCTCGATTAGTCACCTTTATATTAATTTTATATTTTTTAAAATTCATTCGTTTCCCCTTTCATGAGTTAAGAAAACATACTGACGGTGAACTCGGTCTCTCGATCGGTAAGGTTTGAAGAGATTTCCCATGTTTCTGGGCACATGAGGGCCCTTATCGTATTAATTATTTTGACTTATACAAACGACCCTGTTGCAGACGACTCATGACAATAGCGCTTTCATATGCACATTTCTCATCTACTTTTTTACCTGATAAGGAGTTAAATTATTCTCATGCATTAGCCTCTCCCTATTATACATCTGTTAGCGCCTACAAACAGGAGATTTCGTAAAATGTAATTGCTCTGCTTCATGTAACATCTAGTATGTAGGAGCCGACGCGATGGCTCAAATGCGGAGTTTCTTATCAATGTCAGTAAAAACTATGCATTTCTGTAGACATTTTTTATCGATCACTTGTTTATCACTGCCGACTTTTGAAAAAAACTTAAGTAATAGACATGTTTAACAATCTGCACCTTCACTTTCAAAAACAAACAAGAAGTTATCTTCCGTTTAATCTTTAATGATAAGGATCATTCAGAGACGCTTGATAATATAAATTCAACTATTGAGATGTTTGGTATGTACACAATATTCGGACAAATGGAAATGGATAGATAGGATCAGGCTTTAAGCTGGTGCATAACCACAGCAAACAAGTATAATGTACAAGCGGACTTTACAAATTCATGAAAGAATAGATACATGATAGCACCGGTTACATCAAGAATGGAAAATATTACGGACAAACTTTTCCAATGGAAGGTGGAGGTGAAGGAACTGATTCCGTAAGATCAATGGTTTGGGGAGTATCACGTTTACTCGTTTTTGAATCACTGCAAATACTGATTGTCTCTCCATCACTATGGAATCGAATCATAGGGCGCTTTCTCCGCCTTTCAGCTGACTTGGAATGTTGCTTTTGCTCGCTCGCCAAAGAAACAGATGCGTCGATGGAATTTGGATGGACATCTTCTGAATTTCTCTTTCGATTGAAAGAGAAGGTTACATACGTAGACGAATCTGTTGGCTTTCCTTTAATACCAGTGGCACTAGGAATACGAAGATTACCTTCGTTTGGATGCACAGTTCGTGTCGCTAAATTCCACATCTGTGCAGAATCTGCCGGTTTGGCGTTGTCACTATTATTGCCATCATATTTTTGTATTGGTACTGTAGAAGATAAAGTTAGTTTTGGAGGGCCTGCTTCACTATCAAGACGATCAATTGACACTTCGTTGCTGTAATTACATGTACGCAAAGTTATTGCGTTGTTGTGGTTGTTCGTGCCTGGAGCTGTAATATCACGCTCACAGGTTGCTTTAGATGCAAATGCAGATGCGTTATTAGATGCACTAACAGTCGGTTTCTTCAGCAAGTCACTGGCACATTTAATTGTCCGTCCTGCTGGCGCATTAGAAGGAATTAATTGCGGAGGGGTTTCATCTTTGTCAGTTGCTTTTGAATTGTCTGGTCGGGTATTATTGATTGGATATGTTGAATCAGCGATTTTGGGACATGGAAGCAAAACTGGAGGTTCTTGTGGAAACAATAAAGGAGGGGTTGAATTTGGTATAGGTGACTTGCGAGACGCAGTATTTTGAATGGTAAGTGGACCTTGAGGAACCAGAAGCGGAGGACTACCAGGAGGGCTAGGAAAGTCTTTTCTGGAATTATCTATGGTCGGAGGAACGGAAATATCAATCTGCGGCGCACCCAAGATTGGCGGCGGTCCCCGAATGACATTTGAAGTTGGCCTGCAACGTGTCATTAAGTGGGAACCAGATATTATTGCATTATTAGATGATGCAGGAATAAAACGCTTTAATTGTTGTACGCCATTCACGACGGAAATGCAGTCAGTTGGTTGTCGTGCGATGGCGAAACGATTGGTGGAAGTCTTCATACCAATATAGGGGTGGGAAGGGACGAGCTTTGTTCGAAGGCAAGGCTGGTGCACTGGGAAATTGGACTGACGGCTAGATGGAACAGATGCAAAACGCACGGTTGAATTTTGATTTAATGGGGACGATAGATCTTGGAAGCGATTGTTCATGGCCATTCGTATGCCACAGAGATTCCTTCTATTCACTATAATTGGATCACGCACAGGTGAAATTGGCTTTGAAATGATGCGTGAAGATTCTGGCTTTGTGATTGGTTGTTGCACCGGAATAATAGGTGTCACTTTTACAGGATTTGTCGGAACATGGGTTCGATTTTCATCAAGCTCGGGACTTAATGGAGCAATTCCAATCAAATCAATTTGAGGAATTTGTGGAAGATCATTTAGTAGGTCTCGTGAATTATTCACAGAAGACATCGGTGCGAGAGTAGGTGAAGTCAATGCTCTTGATCTCTCAGGAGATGATGCCTTTGAACCCGAATTCGGTGGCGCATTGAAACGAAGATTATCCAGAACCTGCTGATGTTCTCTGGTTTTGTCGTCAGAAATTCTGCGAATTTTCTTCTTTCGAGGATCATTCATCGCTAAGAGCTTTTCTCTAAGTTGCATTTCTTTTTTTTCTAAGTTCCGTCTTTCCAGCTTGATCTTTTCGCAGGCTCGCATGTACTCTTCCCTTAGAACTTTTCTTTCGTCTTCACTGTCGGGATCTAGAGACATGCGCATTTGCTTTGAGTTTTGAGGATGAACACGATTGGGAATGACACTTGCTACTGGGCGTTTTCTCTGTTGGGTAACGGGAGTGGACACTCCAGTATTTGGAGAGGATGGCACCGAAGCAGGCTTCTTCAGTGCAGAGAAAATACCGGTTATGACGACGTCTTCATCAGATGAGCTTTCAGACGTATCATGATGAGTTCCGACTTTTAAATTCCTTGTAATATTTGGAGACTCCTCGTTTGCACGAACTGTTATTTCAGTTGCATGACCCGACTGATCTCTCTCCCGTCCAAAAACTTCGATCGGAGAAGGAAGTTTATGAGAAGACGGTGGCCTGTTGCTACCTTTGCTAGCTTTGCAGACAGACTCCTTCGGGCAATTGGGACGTTCAGTAGCCATCGATGTCACCTGAAAGCAAAATGAAATATCAGACCACCAAAAATAATTATACATCTCATTGTTACAACTGTTAGAACATAACTAGTTAGGGATGTTTAGCTTTTGGGTTCGGAGTACACCAACGGTCAGCGCATAACCCCTTATTGTTGATTAGCGCTTCATTGCACCAAACACAATGATAGAACAATGAAACCACAATGAAAACAAATAGATAAACAGAAGTCAAAATGAGATACACGTAAGATAAAGGCGCTGATAAATTGTTAGCGAGCATGCAGCGGGAGAAAGTCCTTCAGAGTGGACATAATACAAAGCCTTGATCTGATCTTCCTACGCAGGAAGTCAGCCAGGTGCGTATGCACAGGATAGGCAGTTATATAACTAAATGATAGGTTAAATTATTTAGATTGGATGCAACTTCAAATAGGACTTCAAACAAAAATCGTCGATAATTTATTGGACACTCTGACAGTCTGCATTTTCTTGTCTGATGGAAATATATGGAAACACATTATTGATATTGTTATCACTTATTACTGCACTTTGAAACACAGAACAACACCATGACGGTGGTCGAATATTGACTGACAATGAGCATGTGACTTTCACTTCCGATGCGTAGTTCAAAAGGCACATTTCAACGGCCATCTGCAGGCTCTGCTCTCAATGCACCCAGGAGCGAATGATTATAGTCAGCGGGGGTAAATTTCGCGAAGTAATTTTTTCAGATGTAATGGCAACTGCCAGATCTGAAACGTATTATTCGTCAAGACGGATGTATGATTATTCGTTAAGACGGATGCATGGAGTCATCAGATATTCAAATAATTCACCGCCAACGTGTTTATATATCATTTTGGACATTTAAACGTAAACACATAGAAAATTTTCTAAATATTAACTTTGTCGGACACTTTCGAAACTTTTCTCAGTCTCAGTAAGTTTTGACTCAATGGATACTGTTTTATGCTCTCAGATATACATATACGATTACCTAGGCGTATAAGATTCGAAATTAAGTCCATAAAGTCTTCATATTACGATGCGGACTTCGCAAAATTTACCCCGTGGTATTTCTATAACGCGGAGTAAATTTCGTGAAACTTTAGCATATCAAAGAAAATCAGCTAATCTGAATCTAAAGCTTTCTTACTCATTTTCTGGAAATATGCTATATATTATGTAATCTTTCATCTTTTTGGGTCACTGGTACAGAAGACATTAATTTTCACCATTGAGCCTGCCCTTGTGATTCCCATATATTTGCTTTGTAAGCTATTTATATTAGCCTGGGATTCCCTGGCAGTTTATGAAGCGCATGTTATTTTTGGTAAAACAGGAATCCCAGAGTTAAACCCGGGCACCACACTAAATAGCTTGAACAGTGCAAACCTAGTCTTTAATTATTCAATATGACTCGTACATGCGCCAAACGCAAGAGGAAATGAGACGAAAGCGACATGTAACAAGCCATTGAATTTGTGGTCATTGAAAAGATGGTCATTCAATTAATACTGCAAGCAACGATTCGGGATTTCAGATGGCGGTCTCAGATATCGTCGTCAAAAGTTTTCGGATGAGGAAGAACAAAAACTGGCTTCCACGATCAAAACAATGTGCCGTCTAGGATTCAGCCTTACATTGAACGATCTTAAGTCCAAATTTGAATGTAGTTGGAAAGAGCCAATATAGAATGGTGGTTTTATTTTCTTTTTCTTATTTCTTACAATTAATTTCAGTTAACATCCGTTAACTATCTTCAGGCAAAAAGGAAGGAAATATGGTCTAGTATAAAATAAAAGTCATGTCGGTGTGAATTTTAAATTTTATACTAGACCATATTTACTTCCTTTTTACCTGAAGATAGTTAACGGATGTTAACTGAAATTAATTGTAAGAAATAAGAAAATAAAACCACCATCATTCTATATTGGCTCTTTCCAACTACATTCAAATAATGAAAAATAGCCAAGACAATACACTGTATATTCAAGATCTTATGTCCGTTGTATCTGACTTTGTGCAAAAATACAACATCAAAACGCCTTTTAAAGATGCCCGACCTGGACCGGACTGGTTGAAGTTGTTTATGAAACGCAACGGACTATCTCTCAAGAAAGCAGAAATGATGAGTGCTGCCCGGAAGAGTGCAACTTCAAATCCGTTTGTGATTTATGACTTTTATGATTTGTTGGAAGAGCTCATGCAAGAACACCAATTTGAGCCTGATCAAATATGGAACTACGACGAGTTCCAACTGACCCTCAGAGATGTCGTGTCGTCAGTGGCAAAGGTGAATCAGCGCACAAGATTACTTGTGGAGCAAGAAAAGAAAGTATTACGACTCTCGCTGTGTGTAGTTCGGCAGGGGATGTTCTTGATCCTATGGTGATATTCACAGGGGAAAATTTTCAATCAACTTGTAAAGGGGACAAAGCATTGCCTGAGACACACTACGGAATCTCTGAGAATGGATGGATGACTAGCGATGTTTTCTACGGTTGGTTTAAACTGTTTGTGAAACGTGTTACGAAACGTCCACTCCTCCTCATGATCGACGGTCACCTAACGCACACTCCTTTGTCAGTGAAATTACTACCTCACGCCACGGACAAGCTGCAACCCCTCAATGTAGCTTGCTTCTCTGCTTGGAATAGCGAATGGGGTGCTAGAAAGCCAATCATCAAACGTGTTTTCGTCAATAATATCAGTGAAATGTGGCGCGAAAGCTTATCATCGGACAACGGCAAGGCAGGTTTCAACGCTGCTGGAGTCTGTCCCCTTGATCGATCAAAATATCCTGAAGACCGTCTGGATCCACGCTTATAATAATAATAAATTCTATATTTATTGAAGCACATAATCATTAGATCGTTGCTGGAAAACCCAGGCAAGCACCAGTACACACCGACGACATCCCACTGTGTACCTGTAACGGAAAACCCTAATTTACAGAATGATGGCGATGTAACTATTCCGTATTCATCCAGTTCATTGGTACCCACGCGACAGTTTCTATCTCCTTCACAACATACGATTTCTCCGTTTGAAATTGTTCAACAGTTGGGGTCGATAACACTTTCGCCACCTGACGGGAGGAAGTGGTTGCCAATCTGGACAATGGTCGACATCTCTTCACATCCGACAACTGACCGCAGCTTTTAAGAAACAATCTTCAACCGAATCAAGCCGCCTGAAATGAAATTATCCACAAAGCGTCGTAAGATTCCAGACCCACATGCTTAAGTGATCCTACCTTCGTGGAAGCAATACGAAATCTTCCAGATAAAGGTCCTAAAAGGTCAAAACAGCCGAAATGCAATAATGAGTCTGCAACAATGAACCAGAAGTTTGGTACAGGTGCGCGTTAGAATGAAAGTGGAAGTGAGAGCGACGCAGATGAAAACGACAATAAATTACCTTAAGAAGTCTGAAGATTGTGATCAGCATTTTGCAAAGTTTTGGAAGTCGCTTTCACCGTCTAATGACGAATCGACTGTTGTTGGTAAGCGGTACGCAGTAGTATACTCAACCAGAAAGAAGTCGATGCTTTTCATAGCGAAGGCAAACCGACGCTGTCTTCAGAACGATTCGGCATCAGATATTGAAATGGATCGCTTAAAGCCGCACGTTGGTTCCGGAACAGTTTTGGAAGAGGTGCCACATCACCTCCCAAGGGATACCGGTATTTTCCCGTTATCGCCGGTCCAATTTCGTATGAGCACATGTGACAAGGAAGGTGGAATGTACCCAACTACAAAGATATCCAAAAGTTTTTTGAAATCGCCAGGTATGAAGACTCTCAAAGTGAAGAATTAATGTTTCCTTTCTTTCATAGATCAACATTTGTGTATTTTTCGCCTTATACCTACAATTCCGATTTTAGATTGAACTAGACCATCTGTTTTATTAATAGACATGTTTATGCACCTTTAGTTTTTTTGCTATCGTTCAAAAGATGGGTTACAAATATGAAGTTCGTGAAATTTACCTCATTTTCAGGGTTAAATTTCGCGAATAGCTTTTCCAAAACTATTAAAAAGTATTCAATATATGTACAATACAAAATAGCAGTCTCTAGCGATCACATTCACAAACTTTGCAGCCAAAACGGAGCAAGTGTGCAGCAACCAGATCAAAGTTTTGAAAAACTCGCAAAATTTACCCCGTTTGACTATATATCTTCCCTATGGCTGTCCCCGATGACGTCATCTTCAATTCTGTTTTCGGCTGCTGTGCGTAAACGACACTACATGACATGGTGAGAGGCGTCTCGTTTAACTCAGGAGAAGACGGAGTTGAGATGGAGCCAAAGTCAAAAATTCGGCCGAGACGATTCGCAGCCTTCAACGAACCATGTGTCCGGGGCTTTTCGAGATTAAAATGACATGTTTTTCTAGGTCAGTTTCAGTAAAATTTCAGGTAATTTGGTATTTCAGTAAAATTAGGTTACTAATGGCCATTCTATTCATTCATACATCCTTAACCCATTTATGCATGATGTTTCTTTAAAGCAACAAAAATTAATATATTTCAAATCAAGAAATTTCTACGTAAATATCGCTGATTAGTAAGAATAATGTTTTGAATATTCAAAATATATTCAGGTAAAGTTGTTTATCTCCGAATTGATGCTTGTTTTGCCATGCATTAGGTTTGGCGCCATTTCAAATTTGCCTCAATTTTGATCATGGAGGCTCCTCAACGTTCATCGAAGTTAGTGGCATTACGAAGGTAAGTTCGATAAATTTCTCATCATATATTTCTGGTTGGATATATTTTATTGTTACAAGAGCAGTATTATATCTCTAGTTGATATATTTCATAATAAAATCGAGTAATTATTGTAATGTTTCTTATAAGAAACGTCATGCATTCATGTGAAAAATTTGACAAAAACTCTTACGTTTACCTCTATGTTTCATGATTATAATTGTCATCTGCTGCTGCATATAATTATCAAAAGTTAGGCTAGTTGTATAGAAATATACTTCATTATATATTATTTGATGATAAGGGAAGCTAATATGTAATCGATAACTGGTAAATAGGGCATATTGTAGCATAAAATGAAAAATGTTGAGTGACAGCTTCGAACACGTTCACTTGAGATGGTGATCGACATCTGTAACTCTAAGCTACGAAGCTTACAGCAAGCTTTTGTATACAATAAGAGTGTGATTCTTGCATGCAGACACCGAGCTGTCTATAAACTATCAGCTGAGTGACTTCACTTTCCTTTTTTTCAGACTGACTGATGTGTTGGATGCGTTTGATGAAGGCGATGCACCAAGTACAAGTGTCAATGTTGTTATGCATCCTCCTGGCGATGATTCAACATCCGATCGAGAAAGTGGTAATGAAGAAAATGCTGATTTGAATCGACTACCGAGATCTTTGCTATTGACTTCTGTTGAGCTTGACTGTCAGGGTGACGTCGAAAGTTAAGATATGCAGGCACCAAAACCCAAGAAGAGGAAGGTAACCAAAAAACAAACGTACAAGTGGTTGAAACAAGAAATGAATGAAATATCTGACAGCTTTGAAATGATAAATAGTCTCTCTGAAATATCGGTGGAAAATGAACCTATGACGTACTTTCGTCTCTTATGGGATAACGACGTTAGGGATTTCATATTGAAGGATACTATGGCTTATTCTGGAGAATCGATTACAGTACAGGAACTTGATGCTATTTATGGGGTCTTAGCTGCTTCAGGAGTGGTTGGTCAAACAAGACGACGTGATTATTGGTCATCGAAAAAGCTGAAGAATAACAAGGCAATTTCCAGTTCAATAGGTGTAAACCGATTTGAGAAAATATTCTCTAACCTTCATTTCGTGCCAACGGACAGCAATTCCAATAATGATAGGTTTCAGAAAGTTCGTTTACTTTTCTCCATGCTGAACAGAAGATTTATGAGGTACGCTCCGAATGGAAATGCATACTCAGTGGACGAAAGCATGATTCCTTACTACGGCCGCCATGGCTGTAAACAGTTTCTCTAAGGGAAACCGTTGAGGTTTGGGTTCAAATGCTGGGTACTGGCGATGTCACAAGGTTATTGTTGTCACATAGAGCCGTATCCGGGATTCGCAGAGGCTGTAACTGACGATTATTATTTAGGAAGTGCTGGAAATGTCGTAATTTATTTCCCAAAAAAATTGAGGGAGCTAAAGGAGATGACAACGAATTGTCTATAACTACTGACAACTTCTTTACTTCAATTCCCCTCCTGACCAAGTTGAAAGCTGATCTAAACATCATTTCAACTGGAACGATTCGTAGAAACCGCGTCCCCAGCAATCCTGTCGATGAGAACGCATTGAGTGAAAGAGAAGATATGTTGTGCTATAAAGAAACAGAAAAGCAAATTTACCTTACAGCATGGAAAGATAACAAAACCGTCATGGTGGCATCTTCAAGCATTGGAGCAACTCCCGTGACAAAAGTCAAAAGGTATTGCAGAAGGGAGAAAAAGAAGATAGAGATACCCTTCCCAATGTCCATCTCCCATTACAATCGAACGATGGGCGGTGTTGACCTAATGGATCAGTCGGTGAGCCATTGTCGCTCATCGATAAGGGGCAAAAAATGGCATTTTCCGATCGTAATTGCCTTATTTGACATAACGATTGTCAATGCTTGGCACCTTTATCGGTTGAATACAGCTGACACGAAGAAAATGAATCTCAACAATTTCCGAACAAACATCGCTGAAGCTCTTCTTCGTGAAAACACAAAAAATTACAGACACGTATGCAGTGAGGACACCCGATTTGATCAACTCGGCCACTTCGTTGAGTATTCTACCCAGAAGAACAGATGCCGCTGCTGTCAAAAAACAGCAAATTTCAAGTGTGTCAAATGCAAAATTAACTTACATCCAAAAAACTGTTTTCTCTTGTATCGCACCAAATGAATAAGACAGTTGCTTTTAGACAACCATAGACAGTCATCAGCGGTATCGCTTTTCGAAAGTTGTTATATTTCATATGATTATCGTAGATTTGTGATTTTCAGAAGTTAATGTAAATGCATGATGTTTCTTTTAAGCAACATGCTCAATAACCAATTAGTCAGACGATTTTTTGTTTTCATCGATATGGCGTATTACTAGGACCATAAAGAATTACAAAATGCATTTAAATAAGTTAAAGTAGATTTTAATAGGTAGCCATGCATATATGGATTAAGGATACACAAGGCTCTCTTTTCTTGAATACAAATTCGTTCAAGTTTTCTCTCCTCTGCATTTTTCGCGACAAGTTAAAAAGTTCGAGGTAAAAACATATATACAACTCAACGTTTTGAGAATTCACCCGTCCTCAAGGGAATCTGATGCTGTTGAGGACGGTTGAAAACGCAAAACGTTAGGATACTAAGTAGAGCAATCTTGAACGAATTCTTATTCAACAAAAGATGATCTACAGCCTCCTGTTCACTGCGATACTACAGACACAAGGTTATACGGTTGTGGAGGCCCGCACGGGGTTGCAATGAAAACATCCCAACCAAGACTGGTAACGCAGCCCGAACTCCAAGTCCGAATTTTCGTGAACTTAACCCATTAGTGCAAATGGTAGATTTTTCTACCACGTCAATTTTTAATAAGTTCATATAAGTTTCAAGCATAAAAAAGAAGCAGATACACATTGTATACACGCTCTAGATGCTATGTCATTAACAATGTTCATAGCTTGAATGATAATTTCATTATTTTTATGACAGCGTGCGATTTTGAGTTACGTACTTGCGTTCATGGCATCAAATTTTGCTTTTAAATAGGCTTGGCAACTAAGTTTTAACCGATGGAAAACTGCCTATTTCTCTTTATTACTTCATCGTATACATTAGATACTTTACGAACTCAATACCGGTATCATAGCGAGCATTACAAGACCTGTTTTAGTATGCTGCGATATTTTCCTCCATTTTGAAATGGGTTAATTATTGAAATCACAAAGTATTGTCAGATATCTAATAAATGTATTATTTCAAACTGAAGGCACATAGACTCTCGCGGCATTCTTCATGTTGCTGTGCTGACCGTCGGTCAACATGTGACATCCACTGTTTATTGTGAGGAACTTGACAGGATGACGGCTGCTGTGTGCAAGAAAAGACGTCGTGCTGACCTAAATGTCTTCTGTTTTTTACAAGACAATGCTACACCTCACACTTCAGCTGAAACGAGGAGAAATTTAGCCGATCTCGGACTTAGTGTGTTGGATCATACTCCCTATTCGCCGGACTTGTCTCCATCTGACTATTATCTGTTTTCTCCGATGAAGAGTTCATTAAAAGGCATGAATTTTAGGAATGCCGATGAAGTGATGAGGGAAGTGAACCGTTGGTTCGATTCGAAAGACAGATCGTTTTTCGCAAAAGCCTTCAATTTACTGCCAAGTAGATGGCAAAGGTGCATCGATGCCGATGGAAATTATTTCCAACACCTGGCACAAAATGATGAGTGAATTACAACGACTTGCTTTTTTGGAATTTTTTGCTTTCTCTCTGCTAGAAACGTGGGTCTTAATAGAATTGATAAATAAATAAATTAATAAATTATTCAACTAAAAAATGTATAAAAATATCATTACTCATAATCATCAACAGATGTAAAAATCTCGATGCGAGGGGGAGGAATGGCCCATCAGATTGAAATTAGGATTATAGTGTATGCGTTGTAGTAGGTATTGCTTTGGTAAAACATGTAATTCATACGATTTGTTGATGAAAAAATATAGTCATTTTTGCATCGGTCAAAACTTTGTTGCCAACCCTATATTTGATACACAAATATCATCATGATAAGTTGGTAACCTTCTGCCAATAATAGTATATTTTGATTGATCTGGTATGTTTTCTTCTACTCGAAGTGTCAGTGGCAAAGTAAAATCACATAACAGTGAAATATAGTCAGTGGATTAGTCAGAGGTAGAAAAATCTACCATTCGTCACTTGCAACACAAACGCAATATTCTTTGCTCGACCTAAAGAGACTGAATTCGCTATTGTTAATGCAGAAAGCTACAGGAAGTGTGAGAATTTTATCATGGTTGTAGATATCTACAAATTTGAATTTTCAAGCACGTTTATATCATGAAAAGCTATATAGTCTTACGGCATTTTATTCACATTCTGTGCCATGATGAAGTCAAACAAACAACTGAAGAAAACAAATGACATTCGATGAAATTGCCGATTTCATTGCTCAGGATGAAATTGGAAGGAGGATATCGTTATTTTGCCGCTGATCGACGATAGTGCGACAAAATCGGACGAAGACAGTTACATTTCGGATAACGAGGAATTTCCATCTATAAGCCATCTACCTGCCAGTACATTGAACACAGAAATTGAAATTTTTCATGATATTGACCGCGATTTTCATCCTCCAGAATCCGACGCTACTGATCCTTCCACGACAAAGCGACGCAAGAAGACTTTTCGCAATTGGAATAGCTCAGGCACGTCGTCATTTCTCCCGCCGCCGAGATGCGAAGTGCAATATAGCTCTACATCCAAAATGCTTCAAGCTGTATCATGCTCAGTACAGACAACATGTCGAAGACAAATTCACGAATTGTCGATAAAGTATGATTTTTTGTAGATTACATGTTTACATAAACACCGTGTTTAATTTCTGAGCATTTAAATGTTGTTTTCATATTGCAATATTGAACACTAGATAACTATTCAACCTGGATCTGAATCACTAAATAAGAAGGTTAAAAAATAAATGCAGCTAAATCTAGCATGCCAGTGACGAAAGGTCGATTTTTCTACCACTGTAAAAATTGGCCTACATTTTTCAGTAATTGTCTTTCTTGACTCATATCCACTATTTAACATATTGATAGACCTAAATGACCATGATAACAGCTAAATCTTAGATAAAAAATTTCCGGCACTAATAGGTTAAAAATCAATCAATTTGATCATCTAAATCCTATTTTCAGCAAGCTCTCAGTCATGGGGGCCTATTCACAGAATCATTGCAGCAAGTGAATCACAAAAAATTAACTGCCATAAACCATGGTTTCAATGGTGTCACGAGTACGACCCAAGACACTCATACGCACTCATTTACTGCAAAGCTGCATCTATCGAACTAGAAGAAGAATCTGAGACAAAGACTGAGTGAAGCAGCATTGATTGAGAGCCGCCGCAACTCGTTAGTAAGTTTTTCACCCATAGGATTCTTGACACGTTTCTCAACCCGTTCAAGGGGGTTAAGTTGCGTTGTGGGACGCCGGCCCACAGATGACAACAACACTCCATCAGAGGACGAATAGTGGACTTGTAAAGATAGCAGACAGTCTATGGTGGAGGATCGCTGCTGGCTGAGACAACCGATGCGTTGAGCTGCTGCTTGCTAATGGACTGGGCGCCCGGCTTCCATGGCAAATCTTTTAGGCCGTTAATCCAAGGAAGGAGATGGAATCTTGTTCTGTGATCCTATTATCTGACATTTTAATGCTATGTTGATCATCATCTCCATTTTTAAGTCGTGAGTGCAGAATACTTTACTCAGTTGGCGTCCATTCGGAGACCATACATAGATATTTTATCGAGTAACCTCTATCTTATTCCCGTGCTAGTAGCCGAAATTCAGCAAAGCAACATTTTTTCAAATGCGCTCGCGTCTATGAGATCCATGTTCAAGCTATAATTAGCAGAATGATTTACCTTCTACTATGTAACCATACTGTATATCAGGGATGTGATTGACCAAACGAAAAATATCAGGAAATCAATTTTTTAAGGGGACCAGTATAAACAGTCATTAGTACATTAGCAGTAGAACCATTACTTTGGGACATTCACATATTGCCCGGTACAGTTCGATTATAAGCAAGAAATGAAGTGACACAAAATGAAAACAAAAGCTACGCGCTAAGTCATGTATGCAACCCATATAGTCTACGTGTAATTTTTCTTGCTGAATCTGCCTTTCTCAAAAATGACCGACATCAACCCAAAAAATCATGATTTCCTGGTAAATCAGGAAAAATCACATCCCTGGTATATTCAATGGAGTGTTGAAGATAATTGAGGGCAAAGTTTTGAAGCTGGTTATCTAGCTTTCCTGACCGAATGAGTATTTTCCCGATTGCGGACACGCATTTTTAGCCTACATGTAGAATTCTATCTAAGTTTTTGCATAATTTGAGGTGCTACACATATACATCACACATATTCACTTGACAATGATAGCAATAGATTCAAAACAGCTAATTACGGTGATGTTTTCAATTGATAAAAAAATGGAGCCTACTGTCCAACTTAACACATCAACCATTACTTACTGAGATGGGAGGTGGTCTCTTTTGAGGAATTCTTTTGCGATGCAGACGCTTTTTGGGCACAGGTGGTTTTGGAGGATCCTTTACCTTCTTAACTTCTTCATGTGTCAAGGTCATGCTGACTCCACAAATAAATGCTTGGATTTCCTCACTGTATACCACGAGAGCTATCAGAGCACGCGTTCGATTGAGATTAGACTTATGATCCTGAAGACTACCTTCAATGCGCAATCGAAGTCTGAGTGCCGGCCACAAGTAACTATTCCGCATTCCTTTAAATAGATGATCCATCGAAACTTTCACAATATGAATAGAAGGTTTTTTAATGCGTATATTTACTTTGTCCAGTTTACAGAATTCACACAGTTCCGATAACAGAACAACTTCGGAGTATCTGAAAAGATGAAGTTAAATTCACCTTACTATGATAATACAGATGCACATGATGCTTAAATAAGATTACAAAAACTGTTAAAATCAACTATCGCTGTCAACATGATCTATTATATCTTACCAGGGCATTCGAATGAACGAGAACGAACGACCTGGACTGGGGAAGATCAAAGAAAGACCGAGCGATCGGTGTATGAAAAAATCAATAAAAAGTTATTCTGATACAATAGTTCGATCAGTTGATACTAATTTCTAGAAATTTAGCCTGTTGACACGTCGTGTGTAATTAGATATGTGGATCAACCGCAAAGTCACGAGGTAGCCCGCACAAGCCAATTTGTTATCACATCTGACTCTTGAGTAAGTAAAGGAGATAAAGTTGACAGTCAGCATTGAACTCAAATCTCTGAAACCTATGTATTTGGTGAACGAATTATGTATAACAGAAAAAGCTTGTTTGCACAAAAAAAAACGAATGGACACAAATAATCTTCCATTGACAGAAACGATAACAAATCACTTGTACTAAGTCAATTATTGTGTCACATTAAAATGCTGTTAAAGAACAATCGATATTTTTCTTTATGGATTTTACGTCACTTTTTACCCCTACTGGGGCCTTGGACGGTGTTCATCAAATTAATATAATAGATATTCATTAAAATTAATTCTAAAATGGTTTTGCTGCTGAACTTTATGTTGTCCAAGTCCGTCAAGGAATCAATATATCAATGCAATGTGTGTGTGCATCATATCAGCAATTCATGTCTTGAAACGCAGATTGCTGCTCTCTGAAACAGATCAATGTGCACTCGGACGCCATGATGGAAATCTAAAGAGTGAACACATTCTTCGATAAGCATGTAAAATAATTATTCATCTTTCTTTCTACACGTTTTCACTGTAGGGCGAGGGTCAAGAAATCGACCATGTGAATTTTCTTTTGGTCGTGTGTTGGACTTCAAAAAAAATTGGAATCTCAAAATCTTAGTGTCCTTTAATGAATATTGCATACATTATACTATCCCAAAATCATTTTGCAACAAACATTCATGCGATAGTATGGCATAGGCATACCACATGTGAATCACATTAAACCGGCATGCATCAAATTGATAATAGGACTTACGCTTGGGTACTCTCCAGCCATAATGTAAATACAATGGGAGGAACTTTATCATAAAGTTCAAATTGAATATCTTCAGTAACGAAAGCAGAATTTGAAGCTTCAGATGACTGAGTCATGCTAGGCTTGTTTCCTTCCAATATACTCCGGATATCTTCATTGGCCGCAAAATCAGCAGGTGTCGTACCATCGTAAGTAGTTAGTCTGAAAATAAAAAGAGTTTCACACGTTGAAACAGAGCAAAACACAGCAAGAATATTCTAATGTGAATTCCGACAATTGACATTATCCACTATGGTCTGCCGGTCACAAATTGTAGTATCTGAACAGGGAGAAACACAAAAAACAACGATGCAAGAGCATAAAAACATGTACATGTACAACACTCAATAAATATGCAAGCTGTCAATAAAATTACATGTGCTAAGTTACTTTCTGACTAAATATGCACACAAGACGCCATTCATTCGTAGAGGATTATATTCATACAGGAACATGATCATTTCGATCGCAGTATCACCCACTAAGTAGATCGGTGATGCCTAGACTCATCGATTCACGCTCGCTTAACTAGGTGGAACAGATCCATCTTATCATCGCATTCTCGATCCTCTGCAGTGGGTTGATATCTTCAGTCTTAACGACCCACATTCCTGAAGCATACAGCACGACACTTCTTACGCAGACTTGGTAGACGTATCCTTTTCGTCGAAGAGATACTGCGATTTGTGAGCACCGGAAGTAGTTCACGGAAAGTTTTCGATGCTGAGTGACTCTCAAACCAAAGCATTCTCCAACTCGATCACTCATGTCGCCAAGGTAGCATAATGATATTGCGACCTCCAGTTCGTCATTGCCTGCCGATTTTATGCTAGGTGGTAGAACCGTTGATGCGGTGAGTTTTACACAGCGGCGGTGAAGTAAACCCAGTGGATGCAATAGTGCCGAGGATCGAAATTTCTGTCAACCCCTTACTTGCATGCTACATGGGGGTATTTGGATTTGTGCGACGAAGGCATCGTACGATTGGGATTGCTGATCATAGTTTCCGACTTCTTGATGATGACTTTCCGACCCTTTTGACTCTGAAGTTACTATCCAATGCTGGCAACGAAGTTTTTAGAGCTTCAAGCAAATCGGCCATGATCACCTGATAGTCACGATAGAGTGCTTCTAACTCACGGATAAACACGATGGAAATCCTAATAGATGACCCTACAGCTATGACAAATAGAACAAGACTGATCAGACATTTGGTTGAGCCTAACCTTAGCGTTGAAATCTTCACTGTAGCAATATTGACTTTAGAACTTACACAATTGTACGTATTCTTTGAATAACTTGGATGATACATTCCGCGATCTTCAATTTATCACAGAGCACCATACGATTTCCCAAGCTACACGATCAAAAGCATTTGCCAAATCAACAAGTGCTAAAATGTCCTGCTTGCAGTCATAACCTTCGCACAGTTACCGTACGAAAATAAATGGGGTATATCATATACATGTATGTAGTATGAAGTCATAAATATGTTCATGGCATGAATTCACACGTAAGATCATATGTATGTGTAATGCTTTTTTTCACTCATCATACCTATTAAAACAGCAAGAATTCATACGTATGATCATAGTATGATTTCGTCATAGCAAGACTTTTTCATAGCATGATCATAGTATGAATTCTTGCTGTTTTCATACGTATGAAAAGTGTAAAAAAGCATTAAATATTGCTGCGTATTATCCTAGTATGAATTCATACGTGATCACAGAATGAGAAAATCAGACCAAATCATGCTATAATTCATACCCATTTACTACCATAAAATTGCGTACTGTGCTTTTGCCTGGAATGAATCCGAATCGCATGGAATCGATCACAATTTACAATTTAAATAACAAGCCGATTTATATTGAGTCTGCATTGATCAAGTATCATCAGTATTTCATTTTTGTCAAGCCAGTAGCATGAAGGAGCTGCGTGTACCAATAGATAGATTATTAGATAGATTTTAGTCTTTGATTCAATATTGAGCTTACAATGGCCATCAATATCAAAAGTAATTTAATTGAGATTGACGAGTAGTTGAATGGCGGAAATAATCGTAGACTGTCTACAGAAACATCATGTATAAAACGCACAACCAAGCTTTCCGTTACGAGAGGTGACAAATGATGCAGAAAAGCCGATCGACACACCAAAACATCCAAACAAGGAAAGAACTGTCGATGGCGACGATTACAATCACTGTATGTATTGAAATAAAATGCCATCGATGCGTTTCATAGCACATCATCACAGAATAATGGATAATTCGCACATCTTATGTAAAGAAATTAAACTGCATGGGTGTTATTTGTGAAAAACTGAACATGTTTCAACAACTCACGTTCGATCGGCCCCATTAGTAAGTAGTTCCATTACAGCATCCATTTTCCCGCTGCATGCCGCCTCGTGTAATGGGCTCAATCCATCTGCTTCTGCACGAATATTAACATCAGCACCAGCCTCTAATAAAGCTTTGATGACAGCTGTGCTTCCACTTCTTGAAGCGGCATGAATCGGATAAAGTCCGGAGTGATCATGATCATTGACGTCCATGTTTAATTTCAGACAATACATCACGGATTCCTGAAATGCAGGACAGGAGGCGTTTTAAGACGCAAGCTTGCTATTTAAAAATTATTCAAACCAGTCAGGCATGAATGAGTTTAATATTTTGTTGTTTTTGTGTATTGTGAGGTTCAAAACCACTTAAAAGCACTAGTATAGTCTATTAGCAAATTACACATGAATTCGTGAAAAGCGAATAACCTGTATCTTGAATTGACTTGAAAAAAAGCCGGTATGAGACATGTTGGAATAATGGATCATTGCTTGTATTTGCAGAGAGTGACAACTGCGGTGTGTATGCATGTGCTAACTTCGGTCGTGAATGTCAGTTGGTATAGCAACCTGGACGGTCGCCGGTTCAAGTCCACTATTAGCACACCTGCATGACGATTTGATTTAACGTCCATTCAGTTCACTCATCCTTGTGAAAAAAGGATTTTTATTTCTCCATGATTCCATCTAGAGAAATCACCTGGTAATCACCATTGCGTTGGAGGTCCGCGAGCTTCAAAGCAGTTCCTTTATCCATAGTTTCTTCGGGATGCGACACATGGACTTGGACAACAATTAATGAGAAGAGGGCGGATGTCTTGAATACTGGTGCAACCAAACCATTGAGACCAAAGTACCATGGACGACCAGGAGAACCAATGCATGGATATTGCGGAAGATCTTACGAAGACTGAGTCTTCCAAATGATATGATCAAACGTTTTTCCGTGCACATGAGGCGGTAGGGACTGGAGACGTTATTGGTAACTGAAAAAGCAGATAGCAGAAGACGGAGAGGTAGAACTACAACCTGGTGGCACAAAGACAGCAAAATGGACCAGGCAGTTTGGCAATGTACAGAACCACGGATTGACAAAGTTGACGTGAACTTGAGACTCACAGCAGGGCAATTTCTCACCTCTTGAATTCAAAGGAGAGATGAATTGTCAAAGACGATAGACTATCGAAATTATTAAGCTTACATACTTGTACATTCGTAATTATTCAGCGTCATCAATACTAATTGTTTTAAGTTACATTCTATTCATCTCCAACTTACTAATTGCCCAAGAGCAGCTGCCAAGTGCAAAGCGGTGCGACCATACATGTCTCGACCACTTGACCGTTTGAGGATGCCACGAACTCTAGGATGAACAGAAACTAATTCACGATTTGTGTTGGTTCCACCACGAGCCGCATATTTTGCCGTTATTCGATTTGCAGCATTTACAGCATTCTTCAACTTTCGGGGTTCTGAAGTTTTAAAAGATCAGTTTGACACTATTGCAGCTAAAAAAGTTTTACAAGAGCATACATTTACATATAAAATAACAAAAAAATCATTTCAAAAATTCGTCTCGGTGTCAATCATAACGGGAGTAGAAGTCATTGAGAGAATTTTTTGTATTTTTCATGTTTGCCGTCACCAGTCAAACAGACTCATGTAATTCAACTCTGTGGTCGCCGCATAGAAATCGGAGGAAAGTAATCAAATGTGGATCCATTTGTCTGGTGATAATATACAAATGTAAATAAACGAATGGCAACATACAAAATGTGTCATCGATCACTATTGCTGAAGACAAGATCTTTATCAACGATAAAAGATCGCAGTATTGAGACATGTTACGAAGCAGACTTCTAGCAATTCCACCTTTTACGTATTTAATACTTAAGAGCAGGGACAGAGCTATGACAGAACGGTCCGGCAGACGTGCAACTTGCAGCACCGAGACTGTACACCACTTTGATAGTCTTAAGTGCGACTTCGCTCCCCACAAAACTTAGTGCCATAGTCCGGACTAATATACCTGCATATACTTCTATAAGTAAATTTTCATCTATTTATCATTATTATCTTTAATAAAATCCGGCAGATTGGTGTTAACTCCAAAGATAGATGGATGCATTATTTAAGCAAACCATCAGTTCTACCCAGCCATTAATTTTGAAAATAGGACCAACACTGAGAATGCTCGTAACTCATTCTCATTGCCTGAGTGGTTTACACCGAGTAACATCATTATTGCATTGATTTTATTATCAAAGCGCATGCGTATTTATGCAAGATTTATAAGTTAATATTTAACGTAGAATTCTTGTAGTTATGAATTACATTTATCTCTAATATAGTACACAATGGTAGCCTATCTCATTGGTGACGATTCTGTAGAATTGCAATGGAAAATGAGTTTAGATGTACAGTCATCGTTAAGTCTTAACGATGAATTGATGTTCGGCTGAGGCCTTCGTAGAACAGTAGCTAGCGCATCCCTGCTTTCGAGATTGTGAAAAAGAAAATACGCCGGACGCTTCAGCAACTGTGAGGATTGTTCCTAATCACACAACTCTGGCAATTTGAATAAATGAGATGCCAGTTGTAAATACTGTATACTTATTTAGCTTCTCTAAGAACAAATACGCATTGCCGTTACTTACCACTGTCAGATTTTTGACTTTTGTAATCGCGGCGAGGTTCTGGTCGGTTGGAGTTCTTGCTTCGCTTCGAAGACTTTCCGCGGTTTGCCTTTACATCCTCGGGACTTAGTCTGTTTAGCACCACCCGCGGGGAGCTGTGAACACTTGAATCTGCCTGCTTCTCGGAGCTGTTGCCGCTGTGTAACTCGACATTTTGAAGTAGTCTCTGAAACGTGTCAAAATGTATTCTACATCAACCGAAGTCAACCGAAAGAATTCTATCAACATAAAAAGAATTCAAATTTTGTATGTTAATGTGTTGATAGAATTCTTTTTACCATCAGACTTGTAAAAGAGACAGTCGAAATATTGTCATAATAAGATCTTATTTATTGGCCTTGTCTTTCTTTTCATTTATTTATTCTACCGGCCAATGGCGAAATTCATCATCAATATATATATATATATATAGTATATATAATATAAAAATTACGACACCCAGATGTTAGAAGGTTTCTGCCTGTTGCAGGCTTCTCAAGGGCATATATATATATATATATATATATATATTCATCTAAAATCGACGTTTTATATGTACTAAAAGTACGGATTTAGTTAAAGGAAACTTAATAATAGTAAAGTGCACCAAATAACAGGTAAAACAGGTCCTGAATGTTCCATGCAGAAAGCGTTGCGATGATAGTCTAGTCCTAGGTAGAGTTAAATAATTTTGAATTTTTGTCAATTGCTTTTGATTCTACCGTTTTGATTCTGTAGTAAACTACTTGTTACTCGTAGAAGTAATATTGGTGACCGAAATATACAGCAAGAAGTTTACTTCATGTGATTTTATATATGCAATACATGAATGTTTATAAGCTTTTCATTCCAAGCAAAATCTTGGATCACATTCAGCATCATTAAAAACAATGAGACGCGGATGAACCGATTCATTTTCTAAAAAACAGGGTGAAAGGACAGAACCCACCCTTGTTACTATGTTGAAGCGGTCTGAAGTGACTCGTAACTACTTACTAAACTAAAGGACTCCACTTTGATAGATGATAATTTCATCTGCTATTTACGGAAAATAATACAATATAGCCCGATATTCCGCACTGGGATTCGAACCCAGGTATTCCAGTTGCACTAATGAGTGCTCCATCACAAGGCTACAATGGCAGCTGGTCAGCTTCAAAGCGAATGGTTGCATGTCGCAGGCAACCAGAGAAGAGATCGTGACATGGCCAAGGACTAATTAGAATTTGAAAAGTTGAGATCAGCGCTTTTTCCAGAGTGGGAACCGAAACCTGGCCTGGATTTTTAGAAACACAACCGGTCGCTCGTTCTTAAGGTCCTTTTCCTTGTCGTCCTATAGAACTTGATGTTTCTATTACATGTATTGCGTTGATGCGCAATCGAGAATAATGTGTGCGGTTTACAATCATGTCTATCATGGCGAACGCTAAAATCACTATTCGAGATATGACAGAATTTTCCAAGCATTTTATTGCCGAGATAATTTATTGATAACATGAAAATTTCCTTGGCGGGTGAGAGTCATAATTACGTTTTGAAAAGCAGACACGCGTTTGCATGTTTCGAGTTATGAATACGTAGGATCTACGAATATGAAAATATGCATGTTCACCTGCAGATATACATCAAAATTACATTCAGTTGGTGGATATGTACATTAGCTTTTGAATGCTCTTATGACTTTGTTCTGAGCAAGAAGACATTTGAGTGAATCTTGATAATACAAAATATAATAATTGATTGTTCAATCATAATTTGCGCATATATTCAAATGGCTACTAATTTCAAGTCAGTCGGGCCTGGGCCTAAAAATTAAATCTGCAACAAAACCAAAGAATTCGGGCCTTCAAAGAATTGGCTGACGGGCCCAGACTGAAATCCCATTCTGGGTCCTTCTTTACCCAGCCTCGGCGAAAAAATACTTAGGATATACGTTTTTATACATGATAATATGCGAGAATGACTCTTTTACCAGCATTTATACTCATTATGAAAATCTAGTCTATGGAAGAATTGTTTTCAATCACTGGAATGATAGGAGGTATAGTCATTTGAATTTAGATTAGTAGTTCAATGCACAGTGTGCATGGAGAGTGAAGTTTATCTGAATATTTGAAATCTTGTCGTTCAATCAGTCACCAAAATTGAATGAAAATCAACAAAAATCTTAAAAAGTCCACTAATCGGCCGATTAATAACTAATCAGCCGATTACCGATTATCACTGCAGCGTAAATAATCGGTCGATTAATCGGTACACCCTTATAAAATATATCCATATACTCAATTTTCATGCACTCAAAATTGAGCCAGATTTTTGCAGAAAAAATGGTTCCTGGTCATTAGAACAAGACCTACCTAAGATCATCGACTCAGCGCAAGCACCACACTTTACAGATTCAGATACCCATAAGGCTCAGCGTGTCACCGTAATAATCGCACTTTTAGTCACTTTTTAGGACACAAGGAAACGTTGGTTCCATTATACACCGCAGACCTTACGGACAAAATCCATTTACTGAATGAGCTCGACAGATTTCTTAGTCAAATTTAATGAGAAAAGTAAAACAAATTTACGAGGACATAGCCGCCTTCATAATACTGAGGTGATATTCCGATACATATCTAAATATGTCCAGCATTCGACAAATGCCACACATCAAAATTACAGATAAGTTAACACTTCTTTGAACATTCACTTGCTTCATCTATTTGAGAATGAACTATGCATTATTTTGATGAAATAATTAAGAAATTTGAAGTTCCTTGTTCTTAGATTTTACTACAGGTAATGCTAATTCTAAAGGCCTTTCTATAACTTTTGAACCGGTTTTTCGAGTTTTAGGACTTTGTAGACACTCTGGAAAACGATAGTAGTTATCTAAATATGTGAGGAGAAATATAAATATCATGAGATTATATAGTGTGAAAAAACAGTGAACTTAAACGAAAATAACATTTGAAATGAATACTTATGTTGAATTATTCCAATACTTCACAGGAATTTTCAATGGATAGGAAGCTTTCAGAACTAAGTCATTAAGTGACCACTAAAACTTATAAGCGATGCTTGTCATATTGCATTTCACCTACTTCTAGAGCTCGCTGCTCCCGGTCGCTTGTTCCTTTGTCCATGAGGAACCCGCTTGTATTTTCGATTTCTTGCAGAAGTCGAGGTTTCCTTTGGCTCTTCAATCGCTTGCGGTTGGAGGCAACCCCACGAAAATTCTGAAAATGTTCTCCTATTTCAGCATGTGACAGATGAGTTAGTAATTGGTCTCGTATTAGTAGGTATTCACAGTTAAAAATATTGTTTGTTGTTTCAGAAGATCAAGCTTCATCGTCAAGATACGAAAGATACAGGCATACATCCAAAAATGCCCTTCGTACTCTCAGAAACAGCTTATGTATGAAAGGCTCATCAAAATAAAAGAAAAAGAAAACACCATGATGCTAAGATGTCTGATGGAAATTCAATGTTTTTTTGCCTTTCATGCGTCAATTTAGTGGTAAAATGTAACACCTCCGATGATTCCTAAATGCTACATTTATTGCCATGTAAACAAGAACATCTGTAAATTATTGAAAGGGAAATATCATTGGAAACTTCATGCTTACTTGAAATTAGTTATTATGAGGCACTGAAAAACGGTCAGACGAGAATTAATTTGTAACCGCAATGAAGAATTTTTTGTAGGTCAAGGAATTAAGAATCACATATAGCTTCGATCAATATAATTTGTTGGTTGATCGGTATCTTGTAAATTTTATTAAGAATGCCATGTGACCGACATACGCCATCACCGATTTTGTAAATCTGGACTCAACTGTTCATAAACAATATTGATTGATATGGATGGAACGTTTCTACCAGTCAACAATTTAAGTTGCTTCCGAGCTTGCTTCGAGAGTTGGATTACATATTTTAAATAATATCTCTGCTGTGTTCAACAGATTCTCTTGTTGGAATATTTGTGCAACTGGTGATTGATATCACAGATGCACAAAGTTTTGTTATTCACATATACGACATGAGTTCTGCATACGGATGCTATCTGATACTATGTGCAATGGCTCTCCCATTTGTGCACAAATAAAGGGTGGCTTCAATGTTTCAGGTTGGAATTGCTTGAAGCAGCAAAATATGCATTTCAATAAATACTTTTACCAGTTCATTGTGGTTGAAAAAATCAAGAATTTGATTGTCTTATTAAATAACAACGATTAATTTCGGCTACATTCCACAGCCATTTCAAGTAGAAAGAAATAAATATAGATATATTTCTTTCTACTTGAGAATGGCTGTGGAATATAGCCGAAATTTGTTGTTGTTCTTTAATATAAATAAGACCATCAAATACTTGATTTTTCCAACCATGATGAACAATTCGATCAATCAAGGCATATTTCAAAAGCTTATACCAGTCAAGATACCTTTGAACGATTCGCAAATAATCTAAGCATAAATGCAAAAGAATAAAAACAAATAAATTGCAAACTGAAGCGACAAGCATTAAAACGTTTACATACAAGAAATGCATGAGATTCTTCAAGATATTTGTTCATTTCCACCTGTAGATTAGAAAATAAGTTTACGAGAAATTCATATATACATTAAACCTGAATATCCATACAGCTACGATTCGACTGCTATCAACTTAAAAGGTGATAAAACGGTTGGTTCACTTTTTCCTGCGCTTTCTTGAGGATTACCTGAAAGCAGAGCGATCACTTCCCGAACGGAAATAATAGACCACGTCATCTTAATTCTAAAGGCGAACCATAAGTCAAGTTTGATTCATCAGTATTATACATGCATGTATTAATATAATTCATTTTATCAAATTATATATCTTATATATTATCAATTATAATATCCTAATATCTGATTATATCTAATTATTATTACAATTATCTTATTATAATATCAAGCTCCTTATTCCCTATTCACTGAGTTGTCGACATTTTCAGCGAAGACATGTATCACTTGTGTATGTTAAGTCGACATTTCATTCTAGCTGAAATGTTTGTCCCTGACTAGTGGTTACAGCATCGAATATGTTTGCTGTTGATTCTATGATTGATTTAGCAATTTTGCTTTTGATTGAACAAATTGATTTTTCCCCATTACAGAGACACGAAAGAACCACAGAAGTTTAACATGGATAAATTTGATGGTCGATGAATTTTTGCTTGATGATGATTGAGGTGGTTTCGACTTAGTAGTTTCTTTACTAATTAGTAGTAGTAGTTTCGACTTATTGACTTTGAATTTCAGGGCATGCGTAACTCAACTAACTATGTTTTCTTATGAAGTACTTCGACAGAAATGAACACTTCACGTATGAAAAAGCGAAGATATCAAATTAATAAGTGAAGAAAATGTCATGTTCTACAGGAAATACATGTTTGTGTGCTTTTTCAAGGATATTTAAGGTCACGTCAGTATGCGGAGAGTTTGACAAATATTTTTATTTGATGCATTCCGACGAGCTGAAAGATCCAACGACCAAAAATGCAGCTATAGTGAATTGGGTTCCTCATTTCATCCAGCTGGCATCTTTCGTTCAGTGTAAATCCAGTAGTACAATTATCTGTGAGTGAAAAAATAAGTTTCAGAGAATTGATGGATGTGCAAAAAACATTTCAGCTACTCTAGGATTGACAGGAAACCCATCGAAGCAATACTTTATTTGCATATGATGCATTATCATGTAAGTTCAGAAGAAGCCTAAAGCATTGAAACATGTGCACATCATCTTTGATTACACATGCGTGTCGGCGTGTAATCGGATAGAGATTCAGCCACTTTCTCAACATGATGCACTTCTCACATTTTCCCACGCATCACCCATTTTCTCACGCTTCCGCGTAAACATTTCTCAGTGAGTCAAATATCTCACGTTTTCTCACATGTAGATCATCCTCACTGCTCTATGATCCCATGTTTTAGTAAGATAAACGCATGAGTGACGATGCAGATATTCAAATTTTCTTTTTGAACTTGGAAAATATATACATATTGGATACAAAACCAGCATCAGAGGAAGCTACACCTCAGCATCACAAGAAGTACATCACAAAAAATTTTGCTGTTTCATAGAAATTATTTAAATCCGTCAAATAACTCCATATTCTGCATAAAATTCCTTAATAGTGACACTAACAGAAAAAGCAGTTTCGACGAAACAAAATGGTCAAGGATTTTTGTATACTAAATAAGGTGGCTACATTTTCTTGACAGCAAATACACACGTTAAAATCCAAACAGTCGGATTTCGTCAATGATGTCGCCTTTATCATATTATTCCTGAAAAGATCATGAAAAGTGGGATCAATCAGTAGAGGACCTCTTTATTGCTTCCGCATCATTCATGAAATTGAGTTATGGCCCAATTATAGTTATAGTTAACAGCTTGTAAACGATGCCACCCACGCTATAAAACCTAGACTCGCCATAGCATGTTGATCTATTTTACTTCAATTGCACGACACAAAGTGCTTTACACGACAGTGAAACATGGGCAATAGAGGATGAAATGGAGACGCATCGAATGATAGATGCTGACTATGAAAGACACTTGAAGCTAGGTAGGGGTGCTTGGAGCTAGGTAGGCTCGTCAGCTTGCATCGATTCTCGAGCCGGAATTTCGATCAAATAGATATTTTACTACCCATTTCCATGATAATTCATTTTATCTGTTATCTTAGTCACCGCATATTTTTAGCATACGTAGCAATAAATACAACCGGGAGAATATTATTCAATTCTATATAATTCTATATCGATTCAAACTTTCATCTTCAACATGAAATTAGTAATTTCTGCCAAATGAAACCTTTTGAAAATCAATGTGTATGACAAAAATAACCAGTACATTCCTGATATCGAGAAAAAGATGAAAAAAGTGACGAAAATTGGAAAATTCAAGTTCATGATAAATAATTTTAGGAAACGAAATCTCCATCCCCGCGAGCTCGAAATTTCAGAATATCAGTGAATGCTGACCACCCTGCCGTTACCCTCTTCCTAAGATATGTCTCAGCACTCCAGAGGCCAGCGTTCCGTCCAAAAGACTTCTTTCGGTGTCAGGTAGCATAGTAACGTCGAAATGTTGACCTTCTTGCATAGTAATTTGTAGATTGAGGCGACATTACTTTCAAATATTGATTTTGAAATATGAGTGTAGTGGTATATGGACAATTTGAATTAGTAATTAAGTAAGTACAATTTTACCATTTTTTGCTGCATATCTTCATAATTTCTTTTTCCACCTGCTGTTGAAGAATTACACTAGATCTATCATAGAGACGCACGGGTTAAGTATGATGAAAGTCACTTACAAGTATTGCCAAAATTTAATTAGAGCATGCCAATGGAAGTATAATTCTTTGTTCTATATGTCTGTCTAATTGTTCAGCACTACTAGAGGCCTCCCAGTACTTCATTAAATTCGCATTGAATTCTATAAAATATGGACATTCATAATATAAGACCCTACTTCCAAGATTTCGAAGTCTTCATTAAATATCATAAGATAATCTAGAGTTATGTTTCGGCTATACATAAGTAAGTACTTCAATGTAACGTTTTCAAATTCATGCTCGGTACACTAGCGCGAGCAGGTGCGGCTAGCGCACAGCTATGATAATATGAAATAGTCTTGCATAGCTTAGGCTTTCTTATGATGCAAAGAATCTTGCGAAGTAACAATATTGGGCCACATGTAGGCCTATGTTAATTATCAAAATTTTTCAAATACAAAGTGCAACAAGATCTTCCTCCCCATTCACATAACTAATGGATGAAACCACTAACCTATGTTGTGTCTGGTAGAATCAGGAACTAGCATTCCTGACATCCACGATGCTTCTCACGTCACACCCACTACCAGCATGCAGTCAGAGTCTGATCAGAATAGCTCTATGTTTGATGACCTCGGGCCAAAGTGATCGACTGATTTTTACAACAATAGAGTGTAGCTATGATGCGACGCTTCCAATAACACAGCAATCGCTTTCTTTTCGGATTCTGTTTATGGTGTGCGTTAGCGGGATTGAGCTCAGGAACGCACCATTTGAGCCATTATTCGAGTAGAAAGCAAGCTTCACGCATGCTTGTTTTTTTATTTGTAGTAAAAGTTCGTCCCCATGAGGAGAAAAGGGAAACACACATTCACTCACACTTTATTTTCTATCCTAACAGAAAGCATTTCCTCGACGACTCTCCCACGGTTATGCTCCCGCACTCCACGGAAACCGAATAAACAGTGATGAAGTTCCTTCTCTCAACAAAAAAATCAGAACAGCTCAGACGAAAATGATTGATGAGTGGTTGGCCTACTCAGTTGACACTGTTGGGGGATAAATTACTGTTATCGCACATCCTCATTCTAAGAATAAAACTTCAGAAGATGGTGAATAAGCAGTGCTGGAGGATCCAAACAAGCAACCCATCAGCAATCAAGCGTGAGATGAGGACCAAAGTTACCAATGAAACACAGGTTGGCGGGATCTACAAGTGCCGTAAGACGGAACTTTGCGTCGCACCCAATCATGATATCGTCAAGTGAGACAGTAGTAAATCAACAGCATGGCCCTCCGTTATCATCAATGCTAGACGAGTCTTTCCGTTTTCAAACTTATCTGTGTTGATGAAAGATGATGTACACTGCAGCCAGATTGATGATGAAGTGAAAGTATGGATCGATTATGAACACAACGCACCTGACTTGAACCAAAATGAGCATATCTGGTCCATGCTACAAGACTCAGTTATCCATGAAGTGCCAAAATAACTTTACTCCAAACAACCGTCATGACACAGATGGAACCAAACTTCTTCGCTTGCGTGACTTGTTCCGTTCATGTATTCTACAGCTCATGGAAATTGGGAAAACACAACAATGTTAATTACATGGTGTTCATTTTCTCTGATATTGATGATTAACATATACGTGGTGCGATCAAAAAGTTCCGGCACTATAGCTCTAGCGACCAAAATATGCGTCGCACAGTCATCTACTTTGCTGAAGTATGAAATCTATTCATCGTCAACATGTGTGTCAGGCGAATTCATGAGAGCACCTATTAAAGCTGAACTGCAAGTGACTTTTGTTCACGTACATTTAGTCTCTCTGCGATTGTCATCTACGAGCTCAGACACACGACGAGGTTTGTCATGGATGTGCGCATCGAACAGAGAGCGAACATCAAGTTTTGTGTGAAACTTCAGAAGTCTGCCACTGACACTTTCGAGATGCTGCGGTTGGCCTATGGTGACGAAGCAATGAGTCGCACGAGATGTTTTGAGTGGCATTCAAGATTCAAAAGTGGTCGAACATCCCTGGAAGACGATGAAAGGAGTGGCCGACCATGCACGAGCAGCAGTCCGGAGATGGTGCAGGAAGTCGAGAGGATCGTGCTAAGAGATAGGCAAACAACAATCAATGAGCTTGCGGACCAGCTTGAGATCTCCTTTGGTTCTGTGCAGTCCATCCTCACATCCAACTTGGGCATGCATCGTGTGGCTGCGAAGTTCGTGCCCAGACTCCTCACACAGGACCAAAAGCAATCACGTGTGGAAATCTGCCAGGATTTGCTGCAACAGTCTCAAGACGACCAAACTTTCTTGTCAAGGTTGATCTTTGGAGACGAGAGTTGGATCTACGGATACGACCCCGAGACCAAGCAGCAGTCTTCGCAATGGAAGAGGCCATCTTCACCACGGCCGAGGAAAGCGAGACAAGTCCGGAGTTCAACAAAGAGCATGCTAATTGTGTTCTTTGACATCAAAGGCGTGATCCATCGCGAGTTTCTTCCTCAAGGACAGACCGTCAATGCCGAATTCTACTGCTCAGTCTTGAGGCGTCTACGGGAAGACATTCGACGCAAGCGACCAACGCTGTGGCGCGATGGCAACTGGATCCTGCACCACGACAACGCGCCAGCTCACAACGCCTTCCGCACACGTGACTTTTTGAGTCAATCCGGAACAACTGTTGCTCCCCACCCACCCTACTCGCCCGACTTAGCCCCCCTGTGACTTTTTCTTCTTCCCCAAACTAAAAATGAGGTTAAGAGGTCGTCGTTTCACCACCGTCGAGGAGATTCAGCGCGAATCGCAGGTGCTGAACACGGTTCAGCAAAGTGACTTCCACAGTGCCTTCCAAGCACTTGTCCAAGCAGTCGTTGGGCTCGCTGTGTCGATGCCCAGGGACAGTATTTTGAAGGTGATAGTCATTGGTTGTATATATTTTGTAAATAAATGTTTCTCCTGGAAAAGTCCCGGAACTTTTTGATCGCACCACGCACAGTAGTTGGTACTTCGCATTAATTATATTTGTCACTCTGCTGTTCTAGCAGTGAGGAAATGTATGGGGAGAAACTCCTGTTGCACCCGGTGTTACATGGCCCTACAGTAAAGTTGAGGTTTACAATTATATCCATCACTAATGAGTCGGACATAAAATTTTGTGCTCTAAATTTTGTCTGAACTGGACAACGACATTGATTTAGCTACGATTAATCAAGAGGACGTCATAGAGCCATCACTGCGTCCACAAGCTTGGATTGGGTACTACGACAGATATCCATTCACAAACAAATCAATAGGAGCTATATACGATTTGTCGTATTCCATGGCTAATCAGGCGAATTCATCCCGAAAGTCAGTTGATGGCAACATCAAATCAGCGGCAACATGTTTCAAACTTCTCAATGCTACGTCACTGAAATATGTGGTCAGTGCGAATAGAATATGACATTATCCCAGTGTGAACTAAGGAACAATAGAAGTCGAGCTCCTGCACTTCCGAGAATGTGCTATTAATGATGTACAATGCTAATCTATATTTACAACGCAATAAGTTTTCATATCGAAACTTCCAACAGTAGACTTCATGTCATATTCGGAAGGTAGTACATTCTGCTGTTGATAGATTATGATTATGCGCATGATTTTGATTTCCGACTGACTTCGAAAGCGCTCGCGCAATTCTAGCGTTTTGCTACCAACACCACAGGGAACCTTTCAAAAATGTCACATACCGCTAGTCCCTCAATTTTCAGCAGATTTCATCGATAAGCCCTGAGGACAGTGGAGCATTAATTCAAGATGAGCACAAATATCTCCAGTAGGTCGAAACACAAATGAATTTAATTGCACAACTACTAAAACTTGATAGTTTCATGCAAATCTTTCTGCTTTATCCACTATCATGACGCCAATTTTTCTTTAGAAGCATGACTTAGGCAGTAAAAAGTGTTTAATGACGCATTGAAACATGCAGATCGACTGGTCACTCGAGTCAAATGACGACAACAGATGAGTGAAATGGAAAAAAGTAAATGCGTGTACTTCGCATTTCCAATCATTAAGGTAATCATGTTGTGAATTCAGAGGCAATTGATATACTAGCGTCATAAAGGTCTCGGTGATATAATCATCGTGATCAGCATATTCCTACTAATCAATGTCTACTTTAAAAATCTAGACTTGACAATCACTCATAGGCTACGCCTTGTGTTTTAACTGAGTTTTCGTCTTGGTGTAAACGAAATCAGCGACTAAATGTGATATCAGACAGGGAATGCAGAATCGAAATTTCACAAGATGACTACAACATAATTCATTGGTCTTGTGGTACAGTGTTCGCTCTGCGTCCGGGAGACTAGGGTTCAAACCTGAGACTTTTAAAATATGTACGCTATTCTTCTTCTCGTCTGCAACACTTAGCACGAAAGATCGATAGCCGGACAAATAAAACTCGGCCACATGGAAAGAAGTTGCACACCTATTGTGCTTCCGAGTATAAACCTTTGTTTTTAAATTTTAAGATTGAATATGCATTTCAGCATAACACAAAGTCGAATATTATGTCTCACGTCTCGCAAGTTGTGGTCTTAATCTGTTGCAGTAAAATTCATCTGAACTTTGACAGATATTTATCTGATGTAAATTCACTTAGCTTATGCATTTACCATTCGGCAATTATATGTATCACAAACATTAATTGATCTAGTATTATGTAAACGGTATCACCAATGCCTAGCATCATGAAATCACTCAGAATAAAAGTAATGCTTCACTTTCATGATAACTAGGTTAATATTTTCATTCATACCGTAAAACATGAACTTCATTAATATACTAGATTCATCACTTACTACCGCATTTTTGCTGGAGGCGCTTTCATCGAAAGTCTGCACCCTTGATTCATCAGTATCGCTGCTACAATGCATGCTGTTCTTGTGTGGTGTAGACTTCGAAGGTGACTGTGCTGATGGGTACTTGGACGATTGCGACGATTCTCCGGGTTTGTGCGGATAGCTTTTGTTCATGGATACTGGAATGTCATCACTTTCCAGTTTGCGACGTTTCACAATTATATTCTCTGACGGAAATTTATCTTTTATTTCTGTTTCATTAGAATTTGTGACCGAGATTGACTGTTTATTATCTTCAACATCTGAAATTGGTCCAACATTTGCTTTCTCTTTCCCTTCAAATCGTATTTCTGATCCGACGAAGGCATCATCTTTGGAGCGACTAATCGCATGCTCTGTGCCTGATTTAGCATCAGCATCTTGAGAATCAGATAAAGATGCAGAAAAGCTTCGCTTGGCGAGAGGTGGAAGTGTTACGCGAGTAATAACAATTGCCAAAGAGCCCGTTCCATCATCGGATGTTGGACGTGTCTTTACTCGAAATTGCGGCTTTGCAGTGCTGGCTTCTTCGACTATTTGACGGCGTAAAGCAGCTTTAGTGAAGGCACGTGGCTTAGTTCGAACACTGGCTCCTAAACTGGACCGAAATTCCACACTTGCAGTAGTTGAAATCGTTTGACCAGGTGTTGTAGCTGAGCCATCTTCATCAGAAGTTTTAATTGTTGGAGAGGGTAAATTTCTAATTAATTTTTGGGGTAAGCGTAGAGCTTTTTTCGAATCATGATAGCTGTATTTTCGAGCACGAAGACCACCTTTTGGATTAGGGCAACCCATTTTAATGTGGACTGTACGATTACCAATATTTTCAGGCGATGATCTTTTGATGTTCGTAGTCTCAACATTCTTCTCTTCATTTTCTCGACTGAAGGTCGTTAAAAATTGGCGAACTTTTTTTACATGTTGAGGCACAAATGTTATTGGGTCGCGATAAGTGTCATGCATCATTGTCGATTTTGAATGGATGTCACTTGACTGATGTGCAGCTTTGGAACGTTTGCTAGAATCACTTGCGCTATGATTGCTGGACGCTGGTGAAGAATTTGTCTTAGTTGCCAGAGATGACTTGCAACGAATTTGAGGCATAAATGCTTCATTAAACGAGTCATCCCAATGAGGCATTCTATTTCGAAGTCGTTGTGAAATCAAAGATAAACGTGAATCTTCGCTTTTGGATGACTTGTCAATTTTACTCAAAATGTCATCGTGCATTTCATCATCTTCCGCTCTTTTCGTTGAACAATTAAACTCATTTTCGTTTTCTTCGTCCTGTTCCTCGGCTTCTTCTTCTTTCATCAAAATTTCATTCAGACTACATGACTCAAACAACAGTGGATTATGAGACACATCTGAAGCTTTATCTATTGATGATCTATCTTTAACTAAATCAGGTGCATCCTTAATACTTGACGACGTTTGTGCAGATTCTTCTTCAGACATTGTTTCACGCAAACAGCTTGAGCTGGGCTCGCCGTCTGTAGTTATTTCTTCTTGTTTAACGAAGTTATTGAACACGGATTTAGAAGGTGGTGATAAAGTCACATCGTTTTCCAGCAAATTAATACAAAAGAAATCGGCTGCCTTCTCAAAAAATGAAACTTGTCTGATCGATGATCGCGTAGGTACTTTAGATTTGACATCATCGTCCACAGCTTCTTCCTTCACAGAGCTAATTAACTTAGTCTTGGCTACCAACTCGCTTCTACCAGCTTCAATCATTGACTGCTCGTCAGCTGTTTCAGTTTTTGTCGTACTACTTTCCAACTCACTATCTTCGGTTGGAGGTGCTTCCGTAGCACTTTCTGAATGCTGAATGCTATCTTCTGTATTACCAACTGAGTCTTGAAATTCTTTTCTGGAATCACTTTGAAAATCCTTGTCTAAATTACTTATCGATAATGCGTCATCAACTACTTCAGTGCCTTCTTCACAAGGAAAAGCAATTATTAAGTCGTTCATTTCCGAATCAATGCTGGCTCGTTCTGTGTCTTCATCACTTTCATCATTTAGTGGATGTGTACCTTCAGAGCACCATTCAGTATCCTCCGTATCTTCTGCCGCTTCTTCATTTCCCACGTTTTCATGCACATTGTTATCGTCTTCAGTCTCTTCCACCTTGTCTTCGCTTACTGAATTGCTTTCATCATCAGTATGATCTTTCTTCGTTTCATCTTCAACAGAGCCATCCTCACTTGATAGTATTTCACCAGATTCGATAGAATAATTGTCCGTGTTACGACGTTTACTGAAATTATGTTTGGCATCTGCAAATAGCTGACCAACAACTGAGACACTGTCATCTTCTGAATTGACCTCCGATGTACATTCAACCAACGGCCCGACGCTGACAATTTTTCGATCGCTAGTGCACGCGTGCGATTTTTCTTCAATTTTTCTACATTGATTATCTGCAGCTGCTTCGAAATTGTCCTGATTATCAAGATAATCTTGAGCATCAACAACTGATTTCGGGGAATCCTGAATCGGCGTCAAACAAGGAGGAGCCATATCCATGTTGGAGTTGTCAGATACAGAGCTCAGAGACAAAGGTGTCCCTTTACAGTCTTCACTGGATAGTCGATATGATAACTGTTTCCAAATGTTTTTCTCGACAGGAATACCTGGTTCGTCCAATGGATCATGCTCCTTTTCTGAACACACAAATGACCCTCCAAAATGTTGCTTTACCAGTGATGAATCTGACACCGTGCTTCGACTTTTTATCATTCCAGTTTTTGACTTGGCTCTGACTTCATTGCATTTAGTTATCCCAATTTTTGAAAACTCTTTATCAATTGTGTTTGAAACTTCAAATGAAGAATCACCAGACCCATCTTCGGAAGATTCATTGCATGTCTTTTCATTGTCAATTTCCAAATCCAAGCTTGATGCATCGCCATCACCATCTATGTCGTCCAGCTTTCTACTGAGATTTTGTAAATTCTCTGAGTCGCATTGCTTTCCGTAACTGTAATTGAAAAAATTACAGTCATTTGATCGGCCACGAATCAATAATTTCTACAAAACTAACAAAAAAACAGACAGTCAGCATAAAAATATGAGTTCACGGAATAGTGACTTATATTCGGCCGAATACAGCGTTGCATCCGGGCCTCGAGACCTCATCCGCGCAGGCAATGCATCGATGGAGGGTAGTAGAAATGAAGGTCTATGAAGCTCATGATATACTAGGAAATTGTATCCGTAAGCACTTACTTTTGGGAACATATTCGTTTTTCCTGGAAGCTATCTACGAAACAGTGGATTAGTAATTTGTTTCATGGAAAATGTTTACAAAAGGAACGTTTCAGTTGCTAGAAGCTTGTTTCCAGCCTGGTCTAGGTGTTGTGAATATCCAGAATTCTTGACCGTGCTTAAAAAATTCGTATCATTCATTGTAAGCGATTTTAATGACATTTTTGATTTACATTTTGTAAAGATTTGATCTTAGATGCAGTGATCAAACTACATTAAATATCAAAACTGCTGAAAGTACATGTTTAATAAAAAGCAAATTTGTTTCAGCAGTGACAATTTCTACGGATAACATCATTTTATTATAAAAAGGACAACATGCAAATTTCACACGCTTCAGAATATTCATGTGTCAAATACTATCTTAAAACTATGAGACTACTCCGCGCACCTGAGCCAAATTTAGAAGCACATAGGCCTATTTGTTTCCTTTGAGCTCATTTATACGAATAACCATTTTAGCTCAAACACATCGATAGCAGGCTCCGCGCTAATGTGCTTTGAGCTGAAACTAAATTGTTAATGTTATCATAAGAAAATGAAAACACGTCATTTCAACCTTAACAAAACATCCCAATCGATGTAACTCGCAAATAGCCTACTAGTTAGAAAATTCGGACATCAAATCAAAAGTCACTTTCAGCAATAGGCCTACCTACATATTTATCGAAAGCCTAATACTTAAATCATGTTAAATAAGATTCCGGCGAGAGATTCCGGTGACACGCCATTTCCAGAAAATCCTAAATGACCCCTTTTTTAAGCTACTTAAAGCCCAATTTGCCAGCCACTACCAATAAAACTTGATGACCCTGATACACGCTTAGTAGATATATTAAAGACGATTATTTTATGGAGAACTCTCGGCAGGGGCGTAGCGTCCATTGGTGCATTCGGGGCAGTGCCCCGAATGTATTTTTTAGATAAATTCCCCAACATACATGTACGTGCATTTTAATCATGTACAACATGCGCCAGTGACCAAACGCTACATCATAGGCCTATCTTTAAGTTTTTATTTCATCTTTCCAACGGATGCATGTGTAATTGTAGATGGCTTTCTCATTCTTCCTCTCTCAGGGGCAGTCGCCAGAGTGTCGCCGAGATTGCACCGATTGGCCAAAATCTAACACGAGCCACACATGATCAGCAATGGCTCGTTGATGTCATCGACAAATCAGCCAATCTATCAATGTGCTGTTCGCGCGCGCCAAAACAGCTTGGCGACGCCTTTCAGCTCATCGCGGCCACTGCATGCAACCCACAAAGAAGCAATCCACCTCTGTGATTCAACCCGGGCGAAGACAGGGAATCCTTAACGAGTTACACTTACACACACACTGGCTGGCTAATTACGGTGACTCTGGCCGGAGTTTGAGTCTGACAAACGCGTAGCTAGTACTTAACACGTGCATACTCTCACTTCTTCATTCTTTCATCATTATTTGAAAGGATCAAAGTGAATTCTAGATTAGAGTCGGGTACTTTACTATATGCTGCATGCTATAAGGTACACCGATGCCAAGACTGATTCTAGCCCCGGAGACGTTTTGAAGCACGCTACGCCACTGACTCTCGGTATTCATCGTTATCTTCCAGCTCACAGGCGCAATGCATATCCAAAAATATAAATGCCATGAGAGTAGGGTTGCAAGAAAATGTTTTTTATCCATCATATTTTAAACATGTTTCAAATATATTTTTTAAATGTGCTTTATGCATTTCATATATTTGACGAGAATTGCGTAGTACTTGATGTGAACTAAATTAAAATCTTCCATAAAAGACTTAGTGAATTGAAGGAAAGCATAACATAGTACTAATAAGGCAAAGAGGCCTCTTTAATTAGGGATTTTTTCTTTTTTCAATTCACTTCCATACACAGGTTCACCTTAAAATAATAAATAATTTAGCCAGATTAAGCTAAATAAAAATAAAAAAGATTATAGAGATAATGATAGAAAATACGAAGTAACAATTGAAACATGTAGTCCTGGTATGTCGTAAAAGAAAACATAGGTTGACAAAGCAACCATATTGGATGGATGCAAATTACAGTAAAAACAGCTCCTGATGATGACGGATATTCACTCAACACACGTCTCTCACTCAAGACACTAAACATCACTGAAAACATGCAACGTCACTTTCACCAGCGGAATTAAATAAGAATCATTTGCAAAAATATCTTCTTGAAGTCAGCTGTTACACGAAATTTTCATGAGTAATGCCATGGTATTCTTGCCATGGTAATGCTGGTGCTAATCAGCGATAGCAGAGCAATTCCACACAAATTCTGCCTCGGTGGATGCGATTGTCGTTGTAACTGTGCGATATATATTTACTGTGCATCGAGTGAACTGTGATCGTTCTACTATTATTACGAAAGTGTATTTGTCAAAAGATTTACTGACATTACATACGCAATTAAACATGCACAGAGGAGATTGCATCGTCTTATGATTTGTTGATTGTTTATCGAAAAATACGCCTTTCACAGGAAAAACAATACAATTAAAAAAACATATTGAAAACATTGTTAATTTAGCCATATTTAAAACATACAGGGTGGCCCAGACATAGCTTACTATTTTCAAATGCATCTAGTTCGTGCTGTGTTTTACCTATTGCATTATATGAGATGTCATTTTAAAGCCGAAGATGTCCCATTTTATTTAATGATTTTTTATGCGATGTTACATCAACTTCTCTACAATTTTTCATGAAAAAAAGGCAAAATATGTAAGATAAAACAAAACAAAAAATAATCCACATAGCAATAAACCGACCATTCAACATGCTTCATGGTGACCGACAGTCAATATGACCTCCGACATTTTCATAGCGATGACATATTCTTTCGTCGCTACATCTGACATTCTGATGTGATCAGTTATCTCCCAAAAAGAAGATCGAATATTTTCTTTAAGATCCTCGGTTGACTGAAATCGACTGCCAGCGTAGACTCGCCACTTCAAATTGCCACAAAACCATTAATCAGGGTGTATAACGGTTTCGGATTTTCATTTTCCCTGACTTTTCCAGGTTTTTCCAGGTAACTCAAAAAAATTCCAGGTCGCCTTTTGGGTCTGATCGAGTCTCAATTCAAGGCAGTTTCCATGTTATGATGCCTACATATATTCATTTCTGTGCGATTGATGGAAAGAAATCAGTATGGAAACAGATAATAGCCATGTAGTTCTCCTAGTTATGCACGGTACATGAAAAGATAGAACGTAAAATAAAATAATGTTTGACAGTAGGTCGTATATTGATAACAATCATCATGATTGTGTGATACAAAACCGGTCATTAAAAACAACCCGTAAAAATGATTTAAACTGAATAACAAAGTAGTACTGACTAGTAAAAATTACAGACCTTTTGGCATGCAGCTCTGGGAAGCAGAAAACAGGATGGCAAAAAAGACTACCCTGTTAACGAAGTATAAAAATGCAAGAACGGATATTACACTGCACAAGGGTCGATTTGTTACTCTCATATTAGCCTCTGATAAAAATTGATTAAGGTACGGTATTCAACATTTAAGTTTATCAATTATCGTCCAATGTTCAAGAGGATTTGAAAGATGATATCCTGTGATTATTGACACATTATGTGTGTGTAGGTGTGTGTGATTTTAACCACTGGTTTTAGTTGGCAAAAAATCGACCCTGTGTGCAAACCAACCTGATTGAAACAAAATAAGCAAAAATAATTGCGCTGGAGTAAAAATAATTGTGTCAGAGTGATTACTTTTTCAATACGTTTATATCTTCATCGATTTGGTCAATTTCAAGCAAAAGTTTCTTTTTCATCTCTTCTTTTTCTTTGATTTCTATCATCTTCCGTTTTCGTTCATGGTTTTCTTTCGAACACGATGCAGAATTTTTCGCTTCCTCCTTTCTCGCTTCTCGATAAAGAGCAGCCGCGTTTCTAGCTGACAGGATCATCCTCTTTGTGACCTCAAACTTTCGCGCATCTACACCGTAAATTGCTCTCGCATGATCTTGGATGATCCTTTGGGAAACGAGGGACAATTCTTTCTGATTTTCTACTGTAGCATCTTTGTTAACAGAAAAACCTCGCTCAACAGAGGCTTGGCCATGAGACAGACACAAGATGATGCGCATGAAATTCAAACGATGCGGAAATTACGAGGAACCGCTGGAATCATCATGCAGGCATTGCAACAGGAAAGTGTCGAGTCGATCAGCACTTTCATTGAACGATCGAAGAAGTGTCTCTTTCTGTTCTTTAGTTGTCACTGTTTCGTACTGACGCTTCACTTGATCAGCATCAAGTCCCGAAATCCATTTGGTAGCAACCAACTCATTCAGTGCATGATCCAAAAGAACGAATTTCCGCGCACTTTCCGAGGCCATGATCAATGCATCCAGACATGCAAAGCCTTGCACTAGAGGACACTTCAACGGGCACCTTTTCTGCAACTTCAGAAAGATTCCCTTGAGAAGTTCTCTGGAAGCCTTCAAGAAATCGATTATTTGCTTGTCAGAGATGCGCGAGCCACACGCTCAAATCGCGGATTTCGCAGCAAATCCAATATCAATGTCCTTCAAGTCCTTGAAGCTATCTTGAGTCATCGGAATACTCAATTTTTGAACTGTGGATCGATTGTTCATGACACTAGGCTTCACGAAACGCTTCAAGAGAGTATCTATGATGATTTCAAAAGCTTCAAACAAGAACGGTAGCATCGGCTTGTGTGCTTGGAATCTGACAAGAAAGATTTCCAAGTCTTTGGCGACCGTAACAAAGATGCACAATCTTGCCTTCAGTAGAGGATCTTTCAACATTTCCTTCATCGTTTTATACGAGTTCGAATCAGGTTCCTTCTTGAATTTCGTGACATTTTCGACGTAAGCCTCCAGATTTGGGATTTCCTCGATAACTTTTTCAGCGACAGCTACATTTTCAATCCAACGAGTGGCACAATATTTTGGCGGAACTTTAGGACTTTTTGTCACCGAATAGTGCAGGTAATCTGCCCGTCGTGACGGAAGATTTTTGAAAACTTCCCAGCAGCTACGCAAGAACTTCATGATGTTGATACTTTTGTCTCCAGTGCGTAAGGCTCCATCAACAATGTGCAGAGAACAAGTTCCCATCTCAAGGAAATTAGTTTCATGCTCTCGACCCTATTTCATCAAGCGAAGTGTCGCTTGATTAACATTTGGTCCATCCATGGCAATCTGCAACAGTTTTGAGGTGTCAAGGCGTTTCAATGACTCATTCAGGGCATTGAACAGCTGGGATGACAAGGTATGTCCAAGAAACTGAGAAGTGTTCATTATTCTGGTTCAAAGCTGACAATTTCATTGACAAAAAATCCACCAAGAAGAAAAAAGTCACCTTTATTCCACGCTTACAATCAAACCTGGAAATTTCCAGGTCGAAATGCAAATTTCCCTGACTTTTCCAGTCAAACTATTTTTCCCTGACTTTTCCAGTCGTTATACACCCTGTTAATCCATGGGGGGTTAGGTCAGGTGATCCCGACGGCCACGGAATATGTCCACCACTCTCAATTTAACGCTTACCAAATTTATGTTCAGCCAGTTACGCATCGCACGTGCTCAATGAGGATGAGTTCAATCCTGCATGAAGAACGGCCTTTTTTTGAATGGTTGGATCATTTGAAGTTGAGGAAGCAACCAGGTCGATAGCATGGTTACTTCCTACGTTGGTCGCATTGTTACATCTTTCGTTCTTTCAGGCAAGATTGGCAGACATAACACCTAGGCTGGCTGCTTATCTACTTCCTCTATGACATATAATCTTCTCTATCCGGAAACTGCAAGTTCGAACTCAAGGATGTTCTTTTTTGTGTGCTTCTTCGGGCATGTGGAGTAGCCTATGCATCCGAGTCGGCGCGGCAGCGACAGTCGTGCGGCAGCTCTTTATTGGTGACGTGATCCTGCCATCGAATGTTGTGGCATGTCGCTAAGTACGATTATCAAAGCTCATGAGTCCTTTCATGTGAGTGGCAGATAAAGCCCAGGTTTTCGGGTGGTAGAAAAGCATCGAATGAAAACTGGAACTTTTCACATTTTCATGAGTCTTGAGTGATGTTGCAATAGACCCAATAAAATCCATCCGAAATTTCCGGAATTCCAGATTTTCCCGATAGAATCTCATGAATGGTGCAGACTGCAGATGGACTTGGGATTTGAATATTCGTTGCGATTACAATAGTGTGTGTACTTTAACGGCGTGAGAAAAAATGTTGAGAGATTTGAAGAATTACTGAACTTGTGACAATAAAGCTTACATACTCTTACTCCTTACATCGCAAAGATTTTGAACCGAAGACTGTGCAAAGATGCGTCAAAGTTAAGTTAATAGAGAGCTTTTGCCAAGGCGTGGTAAATATTGAGCAAGAACATCAGTAGGACCGAAACACAGAATAAGATCAAGATTGCGAGGCAAATGAAAGCAGTAAAGGAAAGATGCAGTTCAAGCATCTTTGGGGATCACAGAGCCGACTGCGCGACACGCGGGGTATCCTCCCGATTTCTCTCCTTAACTCACTTCCCACTATTAACACACCGTTAAAAGGAAGGATGGAGGAATTGAGACTTCATGATGCTGGAAATGATAGAGTGATGAGGTACAACATGACGTCTACGATATCAATAGCCCATAGATCATTGAATGTGAGCTTCACTGCAATTGTTAAGTAGGTAGATACAAGGACAACTGGATGTCAATAAGCTAGTCCTTGGTTGATATCAGGGAATGAAATTCGCGTTATGGTAAATAGTCTATTTTTTACTTATCAATCATGTCAAAACATATCAATATTCATTAAGTGTCTGCATTCAAAGTTAATGAGTAATCGAATTCTCCACTTCCTCTCTACATCGTCTAGTACAGTTTGCATATTGACCGTAGATCTTTTACTATGCATTTGACGAAGTGACTTTTTTTACATGATTTCAGCCTATCTGCATTGAAACTTAAAGTGCATATAACTTACATGGAATTTCGGAAGCAGTTCAAAAAATACAAAGAATACATCACATTTACAGATCAGATTCTTTAAGTAATCCAGTTTCTGCTATTAAAACCAAAACAAAGATGTTTTGTATGCACAAATCATTAACAAAGTTTAATAAGTGATTAATGGCCTGACACTTCTCCGGATTTGACATTGTCTCTTTAAATTCAAATCTCTTCAGAATTTCAACTTAGTAATCAATCAGCCATATTTGCAATGCCTCATAACAACCATTCAATGTTGGTCACAGGCTTGAATTTTCATCAGGATATAATAAAGCTATGATTGTTCCCATTACCTTCTATTCTTGTTTTGTCAAAATGGCAGCGATTGAGATTCTAAGTCAATATCTGCAAGTGTGTCGAAGGAATTGGAATGCCATCGATGGTCACGAATGTCACTCCACGATGAAGTGGATATTAATGTGTTTGTTTGCTGAAGACTCTCCTTTACTGTAAGTAACCAGACCCCATGCCATGAATGTCACATTACTTCGAGGAAAGAAAGTGGCCACTGATTGATAAATTTTAATCCAACTGCGATACAGTCACAAAAATATAGAGGTGGAGAAAGGGCGAATGCGACAGGTAGCTATTTGAATGAGTCAGAAATTTTCAACAGCTTGTGTATGACAGCCCAGATGCTGAAACTAGCTTACTACAACTTGACAATACCATTAAAAAAATATAGCATCTGTCGCAGACTGCGACCGCAATTGCGCGACAGTCTTTGACGAAGAGCGCGAATTCAAGTAAAATGAATATAAAGCTGAGGTGTGAAATGGACGGAAAAATGTGCTACTCATTCAGTGATTCTTCATTTCTCTTCCGCATTGTAGTATGCAATAATTCCAGATTGCTGATTGCCCCAATCTAATTCGAATTCATTATTTCAACAACATATTTTCGTGCTGAGAGCCAACGACCTGGATCAAAATTTCAGAAAAGTTGTAGGGGAGCATTGGGAAGTTGAAAAATTCAGTTATTTGTCCATTGCAGTCTGTAAAGGATTTCCTAAGATATTCATTATCAGGAATTTTCTAAAGAATTCATTATCAAGATAGTTTGGACTAAGTTTATGGACTACTGAAATTTTACAAGACTTGACTTCCTATATCATAAGTGGCACATTTACTATAATGAATAGGCCATGATCAGGCAAGCCATCGCAAAAACTAAAATCCGCAGATTCATTTACTCGTGTGCGCCCTTTTTTATACTTGGAAAAACTGAATTACATTTTGAGAAATAGTGATGTACGAAACTATGAAAAACCAGATATGCGTTGTCCGTGAATCTCTCACATCCAACCATAGATCATATTAAACTTCTGTGCAATGTTTTCCTCGTCCTTAATTTATTATTTACAATGCCCATTAGAACTAGGCTCATAATTCAGTTTTTTAGCGTCGGCGAAATACCGTGCAAGTAGAAATTCAGGTGAAGTTTAGGTAATATCAAATAATTGCATTACGCAAGAATATTATAGAATCTGAAAATCAGAGTGAGTCATGATACTCCACGAGTCAAACTACATTGAGTGAATCATGAAATGAATGAGCAATAAGCATTCATGTTATTTGGATGATTTGTATAACTACGCTGAAATGGATGCTGAAAAGATTCAAATTGAATCCTGCATCAAATATATATTTTTTTGATGAATAATAAATTTGCTACCTATTCGCATGACTAGCATCCGAATATGTAGGCATTGTTTTCATTGTTTTTACGAGAAGCTTGGATGATGTGCTCATGAAACTCGATGTGCTGTATTCAAAGGTCTAAATTAACACATGACAATTCAGCTTATTCATCGTGTCATGAACGCAAAACGTCAGTTCAGCTAAATTCAGAGACGATTACCAAGTAAGAATGGTCTAGCTGGCGCGCAGAAGCAAAATTGGGTGATTTTAAGATTTAATATTTTCGACAAATAAGATTTTTTGAGAATTGGTTGCGGAAAAAACTACACTCAGTTAATTTTTTTGAAGAAACATATGCTAGGACCCATATAGCGGCCAAATTTTGCTGGAATGAAGAATGAATGAACTTCTCTATATCATGGGGGATTATAAGGTTTGGGATTGGGGCACTTGCCTTGTTGACAGATTGAAAATACTTAAATATTATTTTGGCAAATTGAGCAGGCATATGTCAGAAAACTTATCGAAGGAAAATAAATTACTCCGATTGCAGCTTGACAACCAATTGCATATTCAATCATCTTTTTGTATTAAATTAATTGAACTTATACACGCATATTGTAGCAACAAACACATCGGGTGAAAATAATCCATACAAACGCTTAGGTAGTTCACGTACGGCTAGGTAAAATTATTGAAATGAATCTACAATCACTTTGTTTTAGTAGGCTATTTCTACCTTCACCGCTTAATTAAGGTGTACCTGACCAGAATTTACCAACCCCGACATGACTAAGATCACGCTACTCAACATGATTTAATGATATTCAAACATTCATCATAAGATCATAAGCCTTGATATATACACCTCATGTCTCAGCCAACTATTTACTGCCACATAAGATATGATTCTGGAAAAAGCACTTGATGATTTCAAATTGTCTAACAATTTCCTCCACAGGACCCATATGCCAAGTCACCCAGTCTCCCGTATTTGTCTGGGGGATTGTGCTGCTCGCATAGTGTTTCTTATATAGCCGTTCGCAGTATTTATTACACATACATTGTTGTTGGCCGTCATGTAATTCAACATCCTATGCCCTCGGCTGAGTCGAACCGCCGATCTGCGTGTAAACCACTGCCGTCGTGCCACCCTACAAAAAGCATAGTCAGCAAGCAATTGGTTGTCTTAGCTCCGACCCCATGCACGATTTTTGGATTGGAAGCCATTTATTGCTCACTAAATTCCGGCATACTGCAGTTTCGCTGCATTCAAGCACTTATGCACAATTCACACAGGTGAGCACGTTTTGTCAATCGAAGACGAAGTGACAATGCCGTCGACTGCAGAATTACTGAAGCTCGTCAGATTGACAATAGAAACCCACTAGTAAACCGCAAGCACGAGCCACCGTGCTTATAAATGGTATTTACTTATATCGGTCTGCTATTTAGAGAGTTGTATTTGAGTGATGGCTGCAGTTCCAGCCTTCGACGTGTCTATGTCACGAAGCGTCGTTGGTTTTATAGGACTATATTAATTTATTATGAAGGTAGATACTGAGGAGTGACCGGTTTGTATTTGCAATGTACAATCTAAACGGCCTCTTGCTCTTGACAATCAACAGCAGCGTCATGGTGTGTGTTGATGGTGAGAGGAACCACGATGAGTAAGTCTCTTCTCATGGTTTATCCGTTTGTGTTGTAGAACGCAGGAGACTTTGATATACTGGCAGTGGTGGAGGCGGGCGAGCACGGCTTCAGCCAACAGCATCGGAAACAGCATCACCACCACCACCGAAGACCGAAATGGCACCCAAAGGCGGATCTTGATAGCGTTGTGTTATTTAGGAGCCTCTGCACCCGGGTTGACGGCGGAGAATAACATCTTAGCTTTCGCGATGGAGCAGTCTTCCTCCGGTCCATGTGGCTACCCTGCCTCTGGTGTCCACATCATTTTATCACATCTTTCTTCCCCTGCCAAATAAAAAATTGATCCGACATGTGAAGAGTACAAATGTCCATCCGCAGGTCTTTTCTATCCAGCTTGATTAAGCGTCGCTACAATCGCAGAATCCGGGGCAACTGTCTCCACTTCCAACGGGACGGATTCATTCATGGCAGTAACCACTGAGTTCTTGATTTCTTTCAATTCTGAGAAGTCCCTGTCTGAGTTCTAAGAAATGGGAGATGTCGTTGTGATGCGCAGAGGATTAATTTTGTTCGAAACAATTTGATCCACTTTGAATAATATGTAAAAAGACCAAGAGTTCTCTAAGTCTCTTCATGTTTGATGGAATCGATAATTCACACAGCGGTCGAAGACGATCTGGATCGTCGAAAAATTGCATTTCTTGTCATTGTAGGTTAAATCCCTTCGCTTGGCAATTTCCAAAAACTTCAAATTTGAATCACGTTCATCTTTGGCAGACTATCAAATCATCCAGCTAGGCGTAGGTTCCAAAGAATTTCGGATCGCATTATTGAATTCATGATACGTAGGAAACTAGCGACCCATTTGTGACTCCAAATGGCTTTCTTGTGAACTGATACGTGTATAGAGGGACCCACTTCTGATGCAGCATTCAGCTTGTCTTTTTCATGTAGGGGTACTTGGTGATACGCACTGCAAAGGTCAATTGAACTGAAATATCGGTACGATATTTCTTTTAAAAGGTCCTCGATCCTTGGTAATGGATGCCCATCTAACAATGTAAATCGATTGATTATCTCAAAGGTCAATTACCAAACGTTTCTTGTGGTGATCACTTTTATTGACGACCGACTCAGTCATACCTTCGTGTAGCATTCTTTTTATCTCACGGTCAATGAAGGCCGATCCTCGGCACTGTACCGCCTGGAGGATCGAGGGTCGATCATCATTGTAGTTAAACCACATAACAATAGGAGGCAAAGAACCATCGTACTTTTCCAAGTACCACGTCTGTGTGAAGACCGGGAAGAATTGAAAGTTTGAATGCTGGATAAGTCCTGTCAGAAACAATCAGATCGACCTCGCAAGTGCCATATGCGCGAACACCGGGATGAATTGAAAATTTGAATGCTCAATAAGTCCTGCGGCTGAAGGACAATCGGTCCGCAATTTTAGAATGTATGAATCTTTCGGTGCTCTCGCTATCGAAATGTCCTTCAATTTCGTTTCCATCAGCTGAGATTTTCGTAATTGCATGTGGTAATGAAGATGCACTATACCAATCTTGCTGATGCCAATCGCACGGAGGCTACCTTAGCCGCGTCAGACTGGGAAGCAGGGCGTGATGATCAAGTCGAGCGGCACATTTTAACGAGCGTGTCCCTTCCTCTGACATCCTAGACAGATAGCATCACGTGCAGGTCATTCCGATCGATGTCGACAGCTTACAAAAAAGAAACGACCTTTAGCTGCGGATCAATTAGCTACTTCACTGAGATTTCCAGATTCCGAGTCTGTAGGACTGGCAGTGGCATGGAATCTCAGGATGTTGAGTACATTTCTGAATTCTTCATGACTGAATCGAGCGCTCGCGCTGTTGAAAGATCCAGAGTTTTGTTCTCAAGCAAACGCTCCCGGATAAAAGATGATCACAGATCAAATATAAACGTGTCTCTGATAAGTTAACCACGATAAGCACCTGCGTCGATAAATTTGAAGTTGCAATCTTTACTGAGAATTTTCAGATTCAGAGAAATTAATTTATAGACGTTGAGATGTCAGCATTATAGTCTGAGCAGTCAGCAAAACATTCGTAGACCTTCGTATAAACATAGTTTATAGGGGCCTAAGCACTGTTGGTTTGTTAGTCGGTAGGGGTCAATAGCAGATACGAAGTGTTGAAAACGAGTATGATGAGATGAGTAGTATCAGTGTGATGCGAGTATGCATGTCTATGATTCAGTCATAGTTCGTTGATCAAAGTGACTGATCATCTACTGACTTTCAAGATTCTATGTTACTACATGTACTCATGCACGCTATGTGCTTCACCGTTGTAATGGGTCATTCAGATGTCTTTAGTTATTGAGTGAACTGATGTCTGTGATCCTTATGACTGAGAAATTTGAATTTTGATGTATCGAACAGCAATGTATACTTGTCCATGACATCATAAATAGAATGATTTACACAACGCAATGTTGACTTATCCTGACTTTGTAAAACTGTTGTCAATATAATTTTTGGTGCCGTGACCAGGATCCAGGTTATAACATTTGTTTATCGCAAGGGAACTCGATTGGGACTTGAAGGAGATGAATTGCGTGCATTTATTAATAAGCAACAAACTATCGAACGTGAAAATCGCGCAAGAGAACGTGAAGATCGTGAAAAGGAAATTGAATTTCAAGAAAAAATGTATGAAGAACGCGATCATGAGCGTCAGCACGAATTGGAAATGAAAAAATTGGAATTACAGTTCAGTGAATCCAACAACCATAATAGTTGCTCGAATACTACAATGGGAAAAACCAGCTGTCCTAAATTACCTGCCTCTGTTGATTACAAAGATGATATTGATAGTTACTTGAACCGATTTGAGAGGTTTGCCAAGTCCAATAACTGGGACAAATCAATTTGGTCAACTTCCTTGAGTGCCCTGCTAACGGGTAGAGCATTGGATGTTTACTCTCGGCTGTCTGATGTTCTGACTAATGACCATGATTCCTTGAAGGAGGCTCTACTCAAAAGATATGATTTGACTGAATCAGGTTTCAGGCAGCGATTCAGGAACAGCCGACCTGAGCAAGGAGAGAGTCCAGATCAATTTATTACACGTTTGCGCAATTATCTGAAAAGATGGATTGAATTATCTGATACTGGAAGAGACTTCGAATCGGTTTGTGATTTGTTTATACAAGAGCAATTTATCGCTGCGTGTCCTTCTGATTTAGCAATATTTCTGAAAGAGAGATCTTTTTCTGATCTAGATGAGGTCGCGAAATTGGCAGATCGATTTTTGCTTGCACACAACCGATGTTTAGCTCAAAATAACGATTATTTTGATGGAAACAAGAGAAATTTCAAGCCAAAAGTACTACCTATCTCGAAGGATCGAAACTCAACAGCAAGTTTCCACACGTCAAATGATCAAAATTACACGCACAGGATGATGAAATGCATATTCTGCTCCCTTGAACATAAATCTGACAACTGTCAAAATCTATCTGTGATGACAATCAAACAAAGACGTGAATCTGTGAAGAATTCCAATGCATGCTATCTGTGCTTGAAACGTGGACATTTTGTAAAGAACTGCTATGTTGGCAAGAATTGTGACAGATGTGACACCAGGCATCATAAGCTTCTTTGCGATGCACCCGTTGACACAAAACCAGAAACAAGTGATGTATCTCTCAGCACTGTCACCACAACATCCACTTCCATGTCTAGCAATGTTTCTCCAAATATTCTGTTGATGACTGCCTCGGTTATGATTAAGGGAACCTCTCACAAATCTTGTCCGACACGCATTTTGATAGATGGTGGAAGTCAAAGGTCATGCATACGCACTCGTTTGGCAGATTCTATCAAGGCTGAAAGGGTTGGTTCCGAAAGATTGGAGATGCAAAGCTTTGGTGAGGCTTCAACGTATTGCAATCTTGATGTGAAAGTTGTTCTTCGCTCAAAATTGGATGACTATGAGTGTTCTTTCGATTTGCTTTCTACCTCACGTTTGTGTGGACCGTTGGAGATGATTCCTAATGGCCCATGGGTCAAAGAACTCGAAGACAGAGGATATATGTTGGCAGACAGTCTCTATGATGCTCAAGATACAAATAATTATGCAACTTCTATCGATGTTATCATTGGTTCGGATCAAATCAGAAAGATTCTCACTCAATGTGTTCTACACTTCATATGGTCTCGATGCTCATGAAACACGATTTGGATGGGTATTCCAAGGTCCAATTGAGAATGCGGACTTGTTTTGCGCTGCCGTTGCAAAAACAAAGGTTCTATTCACCGTTGATGTATCAAAGTTCTGGGAAATGGAGGGAATAAATGCAAATGATGATGATAATGGATCCAAAGATTTCCTCGAGTCATTTTCTGCGAACATTGAAAGAGAGGATGATGGTAGATATAAAGTACCATTATTGTGGAAAAATACTGATCAATATGTGGACTCAAATCATGACATTGCAAAGCAGAGGCTGAAATATCTGAATAAGAGATTGGAAAGAAATCCAAGCTTGAAGAAAGAATATTCAAAGGTTTTCGAAGAGTACAAGGAATTGGATATAATTGAAAGGGTGCCAGAAAGCGAAGTCGAGAAAAGAGAATGTATTTTATCTGCCCCACCATGAAGTTGTCAAAGAGAACCACGAGTCAACTAAAGTGAGGCCTGTGTTTGATGGCAGTGTGAAAGGTGAGAACAACGTCTCTTTGAATGATTTACTGGATGCCGGACCTTCACTTTTGCCTCAGCTAATCGAGCTTTTGTTGCGGTTCCGCTCATATGTATTGCCATATACTGGGGATATTACAAAGGCTTTCCTTCAATTGTCTTTACAAGAAATGGATCGAGACTATTTGCGATTTTTATGGAATGATGACACTTTCCGCTTTAAGCGAGCCTTTGACGTATGTTTCTGATGATTGTGATGATGTAAAGCCACTTCGTCCTGTTGATTTCTTCTCTGGTTCATACACTGAAGGCGATGGAGAATCTGCAGACCATCTGAGGAGAGGAGTCAAAGAAATAAATCACTTGTTGTCACAATTGTGGAAAAGATGGAAATCTGAGTACCTGATTGAATTGCGCTCATGGATCGGAGGAAAGGACACAGGAAATCGAATTCCCAAAGTAGACGACATTGTCCTGGTTGATCCTAACTCAGTCAGATCTAGAAATCGATCATGTTGGCCTTTGGGCCGTGTTCTTGAAGTTTTTGTTGAAAAGGGAAACTTTCCTAGATTTGCTAAAGTACTTTCACTAGGTAGAATTTGCCGACGTAATACTCGTCAGTTGTATCCATTGGAATGTACATAATGTTGTGTTGAGTAGATTACTCAACGGGGGGGGGGGGAGTACGTTGAAAACGAGTATGATGAGATGAGTAGTATCAGTGTGATGCGAGTATGCATGTCTATGATTCAGTCATAGTTCGTTGATCAAAGTGACTGATCATCTACTGACTTTCAAGATTCTATGTTACTACATGTACTCATGCACGCTATGTGCTTCACCGTTGTAATGGGTCATTCAGATGTCTTTAGTTATTGAGTGAACTGATGTCTGTGATCCTTATGACTGAGAAATTTGAATTTTGATGTATCGAACAGCAATGTATACTTGTCCATGACATCATAAATCGAATGATTTACACAACGCAATGTTGACTTATCCTGACTTTGTAAAACTGTTTTCAATACGAAGTTTCCATTCCGATGAAGCAGTGGTTGAATTTCAGTCAACGTCAAAACGGTCTGGTTGCCTAAACATAAAGGCTCTAATCACATTGAAAACGAGGTAATTCTCATACTGTATGATGAAAATCATCCCAGCAGCCCTTTATGATAAGTAATAGTCCGGCAGGTAGAGCAAGTTTCTGCAAAAGGATGCAAACCTTATGCCTACTAAAAATCTGCGCGTCTGCCGAGATCTAGTTAGTTCTTCTTGTCAGACAGGATCAAAGAAAATTACATGTAAAAAAATATATCCCATGAGGTGGACGCAGATTGCAGCTTTCACATCACAAGAAATCTCGTTAACGACCATGGGTGTGCATCAGAACAAATTTGCAGGTTGTCTGATCCGACGGCTCGAAAGCAAGATCCGAATCCGAACGAATACGATCCGAAAACGCATTTTCAAAATCAAAACTGACATTAATATAATCTGACTTATCCGAAAGTACACTTTTAAAACACACAGACTGCCGTACATCGTGCATAATCTTTCTGTATCCTACTTCTGATTCATTGCTAATATATTGTGATTATAACTGAAAGATCTCCTTTCCGACTCATCATCATCAAGCGTTACTTTCATCAATGCACAAGTACAGGTCGTTTCATAGATTATTGCACAAACAAAAAGCACACTTTCATAAGCAATTTTCATGATGAACTTTATTCAACGATATGCCAAATGAAACCTTATGCTCCATGGACTATATTACGTTTTCTTAAGTGGTCCTTTGTGGTCAGTAGTCACTTGAAAAGATTGAGCGCATTCGTTGATCCAGGATTTCAACATACTGACAGAATTTTTTCAATTAAAATTCACTTACAATGAACTATCAATCACCTTTTTTAATATGTAAGGTTTCAAAATTTGCTGAACATTCAAAAGACACAGCACTAATATGCTTTACTGAGAAATTGTTACAAATTACATCTAACGATTCTTCATTAATGAAGATGTTCAAGTTTGATCAACATTATGCCATGCAAAATGTTGAGCTTATTACTTTGAATTCAACAGTGCAATTTTCTTAGATTCTAATTACCGTACTGGCAGTTCATGTTTTTCTTCATTCGATTCTCTTAATTACAGATTTCATGTCGATTTGCTACCTCTGGATGTCCATTTTTCTGCTGGACTCATGGAATGTCACAAAATGTGACATTTTTTCAAACTGAACATTTTAAACATCTCGTCTGGTAATAATGTTCGACTTAGGAAATACTTCGCATCCAATTCATGTAAGCAACCATTAGGGTCAAGTAAAAAATAAATGCTTAACAAATTTGAATAGTTTTGTGAGTACTATTTGTCTAAAAACTTCGACCAGCAGGAGAGTAATATGCAAACTGCATGAAAGAAATGTGGACGCAAAAAATAGCCAACCATGCGAACTTCTTTGATGATCTCAATCAACTGTAAAATCTGTAACTAGTGATTTCGCACAGCACTTCTTACAGCCCTGAAGCTGCAACTGTTCATAAATCAGATCATCTTACTCTGAATTTAAGCAGGTTTCACGAAAGATGCGTTTATTCCTAAGGCTCAGACGTATCAATCACTCTCCAGGTAATTGGAGCTCAGGTTGTCTAATTTGCAATATTTTAGGAGTAACTCTGGCACATCTCAAATATACTTGTATTTATTCCAACCTATTCACAGTTTGAAAATACTGTAATTCACAGTTCCAATTTGGTTGGAAATGAGAAGAAGAGCTTTGATGAACAGGCTTAAAGCTTTGATGATCACCGCCCCTATAGGCGCATATAACTTCGCCAGGCTTCGGCGCAGGTTGATTTCTAAACTAGCAAAGAAATTAAAATAATGCTAATGTATTCATACGTATGTTATTGTGAGGGAGGAAACTATAATTCGAGTGTATAAATTCAAGTAATACCACTGTGTAGACAAACATTTTGTTTAACACGTTAATTCACATTTCATCATACCAATTGCTAACACCGTACAACTCATAGCATAACGCCAATGAGAACTAATTTTGCATACTTACGCTGAGATATCAATCGGATGATGAGCAGCCTTGAGAGACTCAAAGAGGTTTTTACTCATCTCGGAGTAATGAAATAAAAATGTTTTTTCATGAAACCGAAACTCCTGATGATCGTTTTCAAAATTCGCGCGTAAAATGAGGCACAATAGTATATTTTCGCATGATATCAGGAAAAGGAGAAACAGTAATCTCTCTGGTTTTCAATTGTTAATATTGGCAGCCTTTATCTCAATATGCAGTGACTGTGCGCCGCTCCTAAGTGGCATTCAGGAACTCAGACTTTAGGTGGAGTGGTCGAAATGTTTGTTTTATCTGTTTTTGCCGCTTTCAGTTTCGATTTATAAGGGCTCCAGTTTAAATCCAGTACTGACTCTAACTCATAAGTTCATCGAAATTTATTAGTTGACTCAAACAAGATCATCCAGGCTGTTTATGATTCGACTTTTTTTTCTGTAAATCAGCTAAATTCTGAGTCTCATTTAACGCTGGCATCAATATATCCTAAAACGAGGAACACGCCTCGTTACTACCTATGGTGTGGAATGATTGCTGGCTAATATTGACGCAATTCACACGTGGTACTGCCTTTAATTACACGAGATTAAAATCTACCATCTCACAAAAAAGCCACGGTACTCTCAATAGGATTTTTGTATTCGGCCACGGCGAATATTGGTCAATGTGACCATTTTCTTTTCTTTCTTGTGACTTCTTTGATCCCTCATCTATGAACCCGATGACAGCTATTGAAAACTTAATATTCATCCAAAATTTTATTTCAAATGGACAAAGTTCTTTTATATACACATCTAATCACGCATCATCATTTTTTGTCGCTTCAGCTTCTTTTTCGATTCCTTCTTCCTCCTCGTGGGTTCATCATCGACAACTTTGGATACTGCCTGTAATACAAGGAAAGATGCATCATAGAGTAAGTTTATAGTGCGTAGAGCATCGACCATAGAGTAAGTATTGCGAGTGACGCATGTCAGCATGAAGTGAAAATTTTACATCGAAATATTCAGTTTTCTGCGGAGACAAAACTCTCAAAGTCTATGCACAGAGTAAGTATATTAGGTAGAGTGGTAACTCCGCATTTATTTAATCCTCAATATGTATACTCTCGATTTTATTAAATGAACTCGAGGGGAATATAGATGATAATTGTTACCCAATGTGAGACATGCGAATTTTTGCAGAAATTACCACGGAATTGACTGATCATGATTGTGATGCAGGAAATCATATTATTTTACCGATCGTCCGTGTCATGACAGCCTTGGATAGGCAATGTTTGTTAAGTGGCAACCTGCTATTGCTTTCATGCTGAACCTCATGAGAAAACCTGTCACTGTTAGAGCAATATAACAGAATCAAAGACAATGATTTTAATTAACTTTGAAAGATGTAAATGGGTCCACATCACTATTTAGATTCAAGAATATGAAACATGAATTTAGTGAATCATAAAATCGCGAATATATCGCGATTTTTTCATTAAGAATTCCAAAATAAAACGGATCATGAAATTCCCTTGATAATCAGCTTAAATTCCGCTTAGTTAGGATGATAATCAGCAAATAGTTATTCCTTTTGACATCCAACTTGTTTCATACTACTTATATAGAGCCATCTCGGTAGTATATAAATTGGCAAAATTTTGACTTTTTTCAAAGGTCCCCGAATAATTTTTTGGACCACGGGAACGTTATCTCTGCAAGAAACTGAATCCTTTCATATAAAAATTTCCACTGCATACAGATACTTTTTTGAGTCGACCTGTATATACTTACTCTATGTCTCAAACATTACCCAGTGTTATGGGAATGCTGTATCTGCCTTACCTCCTAATGATTTGCTTTGTGCAATTGATAAAAGATAAGATGCATGTTTTGCCGAACAAATTTCGTGCTGAATTGCAAGTTTTGTATAAAACCGATGAGCTTGTTGGTCAGACAGAAGACAGTGCACGGATACTGTATATATTCGCATGCATTTTTAAAACGATAGGACAACAATTACACAAATACATAATAGTTGGACCTGCCGCTTGCCTATTGATAGGTCTAGGTGTTTACCTGGAAATGACAGATTATCTCCGCTGATCAAAAGGAATGAACATCTAACATGTGTCTGAATAGAGCGGAAATTAGGCTGATTATCGACCTTTCATGAACCGCATTATTATGCTGGTCTTCATGGAAAAGTTGAGAGTAAAAAGTTGTACGCATAGAGTATGATATCAATTTCTTCATCATCACGATTCACTAACTGTCATTTCTTGAGGTGATGTAGATCCATATACATCTTTAAAGTCAATTATGATCATTATATTTGATTGTTTTCAGTGGCAGATAGTTTGTGACATGATCACGCAAAAGAAAACATGCTGTTCTGAATAAGGCTGAGCATCAGACACTAATTGAATTGCTATTTTAACAAACACTACTTTTCCAAGCCTGTCATGCCACGGAGGATCATGGATATGTGAAATACTGTTCTTCTGTCTGTGAGATATTTCTTAAAAACTGAAAGTTCGCATATCTCACATTTGGCACTTGGTCTCAACTAAAGTTCATTTAATAAAGCCATATGAATTATTTTCCATGATCAGGAATCAACTAACAAAAAGCATGTGTGAAGTCATGTGCCATGATTTTCAGAAGACATCGCTTCATTAATTGATGAAAACATGTCTAGCACGTACAAAGTTGCATATTTATCAGCATTTTGAATGGGTCCAAAGCCACTACAACCACTATAATGAGAGCTAATCAAAAAACAGGGATTTAGCGCTATACTTCAGTGTTAAATGCAGCTTTATCTTGTCATGAAAAAAATATTTACAGAAATAAGTTCATTGAAAAAATTGTAAAGAATCCTACGTTTTGAATTTTTTTAAATTCAGCATTGATGCTGTTACTCCGAAACATAGCTCCTAACAAGTCCCAATAATAGAGACCTACTGCAACACAATTTGATGCATTTCGTTTCTTCGATAGTAGGAAACAGAAAGCATTTCCCACCACAAAATTCCGCACTTTCGAACCAATGAAAACCAGCTCCAATCTCAGCGAACTACACAAAATATGAATATCTGCATCAATCTTAATCTGAAAAGTCAACACAACATTTTGTCTAATGCATGCGAACATAAGAGCAAAAGATATCTGGATCTCACAGACAGTCATGAAGCTATGAGCCAAACCCAAAATCTGAATATAAGTGAATAACTTCACGAAAAGCAAAAGAAATTCTTATTTCATATTTCTTACATCGACAAGAGCAGCAAGAAAATTCATTTTACGTAATCATATCGCATTAGATCGTAGCATATTGCAGCATGTGTTAACCACATCAAGAACCCAATAACTTCTGAGTTTGAAAGTACGTGTAGGCCCATTCAGGCCAACTTCCACGAGCTGTCAGAACCTATTGATTTTCTGGCTAAAATTTTGAAAGAAACCTAGGTTTTAGATTCTGCTGAAAATGATTTTATTATGGACAATTTTAAAAGACCACTTTGATCTGGAACCCGATTAAAACCAAATCACAAAGTCACAAAATCATGACGAAATCGTTTTCACCATGTCAATTAAATTAACTACGTGGCATAAAATTGATGAATTTAGAGGTTATCTCACAATGACATTTACAAACATCCCTTGTGCTGGAAATGCCACGTAACTCACTCAACTCCTCTGGCCATCTTTGGCAGCGGGTGTGTGCCCTTCTTCTTAGAAAGTTGTCCACGTGTTCCTTATTCCAAAGAAAGGAGATAGAAGTGATCTGTGCAATGATCGTACAAATGCAATCACTTCTATCATTAGCAAAGTGCTTGGTCTTTGATGTCTGAAGCCGTGATTTCCCATCTCCAATCCATGGTTCGTCAAGCAATCGTCAGCACTGTATAGGTTTAGAAAGGCTCGTTCCACAAGTGATCTAGCATATGTGAATCATCTTTGGAGAGTCCACATCACCATCTCTTGACTTATCAAAAGCATTCGAGCGCGTCTGACACCCCGCACTTGTCAATAAGCTTCTATCCCATGGAATCCATGCGACAGTCGTGAGATGGCTACAGGACTTTTTGACTAACCGCTCCGTTATAGTTCGTGTGGATAAATTCCTCCCTAATCGCTCCACAGTCAAAATCGGTGTCCCTCATAAACTTCATCTGTCGTCGTAGTGTTCGGACGTCTCTCTCCGAGCTCCTTCCCGTTGACAAGCGAACATAGCAACTGTCCCCGCTTTCTTGTGTCTCAGTGAATCTGAATAGTGAAAACCTATACCATTCGACTGCTCAATTACTGATCTGTTGATTGAGCTGCTCAGTTATCACCGATAAGCAACCGTGCCCTCAGTATTTTCAAATTTCGGATTTTTCTTTGTCCATCACCCATCTGCGGATTACATGCATTTCCTGCTTTGCTTTGTGCTGCTCGTCTGACTTCTGATGACGTCACGCCATCAGTACAGCCGGTCGCAACTGCTGGGCTTGCGCCGAGACTTCCCCATCTCCCGTTTACAACGGCGATCGCTATGGTGTAAGAAGATCCTGCGCAAATCTCCCCTCCCAGCATCCGACGGTCAGCAGTCCGAGTCACCCTCAGCCTCAGCGACTTCAACCCATTCATCCTCCTCCAGCCACGACTCCCCATCAAGCGGCGAAACAATGACTCACACTGATCACTCTCACAGATCTGACTCCAGACCTGTGAAATTACGCAAGCCAAATCGCGTGCCTATTCGAAGTCCCAATGTACCTTCTTTCAACGCCAGATCCCTATTTCCTAAGATCGACGAACTCAAGGTGAGAGTATCGAAGTATGATCCTGACATTGTGTGCATAACGGAATCATGGCTTGACGACAACATCCATGATAACAGCGTTGCCATCCATGGCTACAGTGTTATTCGGTTGGATCGAGACTGTAATGGTGGTGATGTTGTTTTCTATCATAAGACAGCTCTCTGTGTTTCTGTAGTGAGCAACGACCCTGTCTGTGACATGAGATCGAATGTTTTGTGTTGCTGCCTCTCTGATTATGACACAACTGTAGCCTTAGTCTATCACCCGTATTGGGGAACCAACACCTCTTATGATGTTCTTTTGAGCCATTTGCAACAGCTTGTTGATACTTCAAAGTCCAACCATTTTCTCATAATCGGTGATGTTAATGACCTCCGTCATCATTTGGACGATTTCTGTGACTGTAATAGTTTTTCGCAAATTATGAAGGAGCCTACTCGAGGTACAAACATTTTAGACGCTTTTATAACTAATAGCACTGAAAATTTTGAAATTCCTATCTGTATTGCTCCACTCGGTAGATCAGACCATAAAGGTGTTTTAGTCAAAAGTGTGAATGCTAGATTGCGTGACTCTGTTACCAAGTTGAAAGTTCGATCTTTCTGTCCGTTTTCCTATGCTGAGTGTCGAAAATTTTTATACTCTTGATTGGTTCAGCTTTTGCTTGGCCTTTGATGAAATCGACTTTGTTGTGGAGATCTTTCAGACGTTCCTTAAGCTTTGTTTTGATTCCTACTTCCCAATGAAGACGGCTAGAATGCGATCTTGTGATCCTAGTTGGCTAAGTCCAGCGCTGAAAGCGCTATCGGATGCCAAGGATAGGGCTTTGACCAAAGGGAACCACATGAAATACATGCAACTTAGAGAAAGATTCGAGAGTGAACTATCCAAGGCCAAGACCCGTCATTTTGCAAACATGAGGTCAACCTCTAGCTCTGAGCAATGGAAGTCGATTAATGCTCAACTGAACAGGAAGCCCCACAGTCTTCCCTTGACATCAAATACGATCCATGCCATGAATGATCAGTTTTCCTCAGTCTTTGGAACAAGTGACATCCACTTACACAGTGACGATCGCCCAGACTCTTTTTCTGTATGTCCTGCCATTTCTGAGTTCCAGGTGTATTGTATCATGAAGAATTATAAGTCGAACAGCTCTGGTCCTGAGGAAATCCCTGGATACTTTTATCGCTCTTTCGCAGATATTTTAGCTGCTCCTCTTACAGCTATCTACAACCGATGCTTAAGGACTGGTGATTCCCACAGGCATGGAAAGTATCCAACATTATTCCTATTCCCAAAGGAAAGTCTGACCACAGACCCATCTCCCTACTCCCTTTTCCCATCAAGGTGCTAGAAAAAATATTACGTGATACACTTATTTTACCTTCTTTGAGAAAAGTCTTGATTGTCGACAGTTCGGGTTCATACCCGGCAACTTTGGTGGTTGCACGAGTGCCCTCCTCTCTATACGCTTAACGATCTTGCAACATGTATCTGCATGTACTTACAACACAGTCCAATTGCTAGCTGTCGATTTCAAAAAGGCGTTTGACAGCATTAGCCATCTAGCCCTTCTTTAGTCTTCCCAGTCGGCAGTGGCGAAATTTTTCGCGCCTGGTGAAAATGTTTGCGCCTAACTGAAATGACTTAGGAGACTAGCAATCGTGGGGTCAACTCCACACCTACTACTTCAGCATGATCATACCATGCACTACTATTCCTGGGAAGCATGCCGCATACCCTGTTAGCAAAAAATTGTAAAAAACAACAGCCAAGTTAATCAATCATACCTATTCAAAACTGATATTCGTAATGAGAGGTTTGATTTTAATTGTGCGATTCAGATGCCTATTTTTCAGCAATCTCCACGGACCGCGTGGATGGCCCTGCGGGTCTTCTTAGGCGGGTTGTACCTAATGCAGCAGCAGAAACAACAGAACCTCATACACCTATTGAAAATACGAGTGGAAAACAACTATCAGTGAGCAGCAAGCTTAAATTCATGAAACAACGCTGTCTAATAAAGCATTGAAGTATCTAAATATTCAGGGTGGCGCACGTAAACCGCCGGATTTTAAACTTTTATTACTCCTCAAATATTCATCCGATCGTCATGAAATTTCGACTCATACTAGTTTGGTTTGGAGTATAGGATTTATGATGATTATACCTGTTGTACTGAGAATTGTCAGAAAATTCTGATTCTATTGACCGAATGACATGTACTCATTTTGTTGACATCGAAAATCTATATCAAGTTAATTAACTTAACATGAATCGTATTCTGCACAACGAATTCAGTTACTTCCATGTCATACAAAATACTATTCGACGATTAAATCACTATCTGAAAAGAATCGAACATAGATGAAGCTCACTTCCATCTGGATGGTGGTGTGAATCGCCACAATTGTCGTTATTGGGCCAACCAGAACCCTCACTGGATCAAGCAAGAGTCTATGCACTCGCCACGCACCACCGTCTGGGCGGCAATCAGCCAATCAGATCTACGGACCGTTCTTCTTCGACACCTCCGTCAACAAGGATCGGTATCTCAAGATGCTACAGGAGGAATTTTGGCCAGCGGTGCAGTCGGATAGAAGAGGCAGGAGCATGATATTCATGCAGGATGGTGCACCTCCACACTGGGGACTTCCTGTGCTTGAGTGGTTGAACAAGAAGATGCCTAACAGATGGATGGGACGTGGATCCCCTAACATGCCCTGGCCACCGCGTTCACCTGACCTGACGCCTTGCGATTTCTTCTGGTGGGGTTTTGTCAAGTCCAAGGTTTACCATACACGGCCAACATCCATGCAAGACCTGAAGGACCGCATCATACAAGCATTTCAAGAAGTGACAACTGAGATGTGTCGAGAAACTGCTCTAGCCTACCAAAAGCGACTCGAATCCGTCCTCGAGAATGGAGGAGGACACGTTGAAGTTCGATGACTACCAACACTTTTTTCTTATGTTTTTCATTTAATAAATGTTTTCTATGACATCTACCTTAATTCGTTTTGGTCATTATTTATAAAGACGTGGGGGAAATAAGGGGAAAAGTTCATCATTAAATTTCACATGTTAAGATACATTGTTGGTATGTCACTTTTACTAGTTTACTAAAGTTTATCATTAAATTTTACATGTCAAGATACATTGTTGGTATGTCAATTTAACTACATGTCATTCGGTCAATAGAATCAGAATTTTCTGACAATTCTCAGTACAACAGGTATAATCATCATAAATCCTATACTCCAAACTAGTATGAGTCGAAATTTCATGACGATCGGATGAATATTTGAGGAGTAATAAAAGTTTAAAATCCGGCGGTTTACGTGCGCCACCCTGTACATCAGTCCTTCTTCGGAATCTTGGACAAGCCGATCATTGCCATTTCACAGGCTTTCCGTTTTAGAACGTTTTGAGTTACTCGAACCGATTCTTTTTCCTCTTTCTTTTGTAGCTGCCCCTGTACCTTCCGCAAAGCTTCAATCTCTTCGTCACGGCTGGCAGTTGCTCTCTGTGCGCTGAGCAACAACTGGTGAGCTGCCTCCTTCTCTTTCAACTTCGCTTCGATTTCTTTCTCCTTCTGCAACAGCTGCTCCTCGAGACTCGAAATCCGCTTGCTGCACTTCTTTTCTATCTGGACTTCGGCAATAAGGGATGCCTCCAATTCCTTCGCACGCTTCCTTTCTTCTTCTGCTGCTTCATCTTTTAATATTTGGCGATAGGAAGTGTGGGCACTAGTGCACATGCTAATCAAGGATGCAGTCACAGGAAGTGAGGCTGGAGTCCACTTCCTTGATTCCATGCAGGAACGCGACGCAATCAATGCCTTGACAGTGGCTGGCTTGAGTAGTGAGCGCTTCTTTGTCACCGTGTCGTTCAGTGAACTAAACACACGACGCTCGACCTCGGCATATCTGTCGAAGTTTAAATGGGTACCAAGTCATCAACGATAAACAGGAAAAAGGATATCTATACGAGCGCAGAGCATGGGAAATCAGAAAATAGTGATAAATCAATAATCACATTCAGTCACATTCTTCGAAAGCAGTAAACATGCATTTCTCAATAAATTGTGTGCCTAGGACAAGTACAGCAAACTTGCATGTTCATGAATGTGTGTCAAATATTCTCGCGCCTTGCCCACAGAATTCGCGCATTCGCGCCTGACTGGGAAGACTGCCCTTCTCAACAACCTGATTCAGCAATATCATCTGGACCCACATCTTGTTCGTTTGATTGAAAGCTTTCTGTCATCTCGTTTCCAGCGTGTTGTCTCGTCCGATTGTAGTGCGTGTTGGAAGCCCGTCACCAGTGGGGTCCCGCAGGGATCAGTTTTGGGCCCCCTGCTTTTTGTAACGTTGATCAATGATTTACCGAAATTGCCAGAAACGCGTGTCATCGCCTATGCAGACGACATAACTTTATTGCATCTTGTTAATGGGAATGTTAGCAATTTTCAAGCGATTGTGAATGAGTTTTGTGCTTGGGTCAGTACCAGGAAACTGACCATCAATATAGAAAAAACCAAATGTATGCATATTTCGAGAAACGTGACGAGTGCTTGCAATGATTTGAATATTCGTGTTAATGGTTCGATAATCGAGCAAGTTGACTCTGTTAAAGTTCTCGCCATGCATTTTTCAAAAGACCTGCGCTGGGATAAGCATTTTGATGAACTGTATAAAAAGTGTTGTCGTAGCATGTCACTGATAAAGAGACTTCGTAACAGTGGCAATAGCAGCGCAGTGGTTTGGCAGGCTTATGTCAGCATTGTGTTCTCCCAAATCTTATACTCCTGGCCTGTCATGTGTGACTTGTCACGGAAGCACATGAAGAAAGTGGACAAACTGAAGCCGTGACGAGTCTATCACCCGTATTGGGGAACCAACGCCTCTAGCACCCCTATGAGCCATGAACGAAGCTAGGGGTTACTCATTGAAAAGTAACAAATTGTATTATTTTAAAAAAATAAAATAAAATAAACAGATCTTCTAATCTGATTAAGCTGTCCCCATCAGAAATCTATTCGCACGCCTCTTGAAAGTATCAAGATTGTATTGGTCAGGGAAAGTGGTCTGGGGAAGCTGATTCCAAAGCTGTGCCGTGCGAACAAAAAAGCTTTTCGAGCGACTCACAGTACGTGCGCGTTCTAAGTTCACATTATAGCATGTGAGTGCATTAGCTCTGCGTGTGCTTCTGGAGAAGATCTTGGGTTCTGGTACGCACTCATTTACTGCAGAGCTGCTTCTACCGAAATAGTACCTGTAGAAGAGACTGAGTGAAGCGACATCCCGTCTGACGGAAAGCGGCTGCAACTTGCTAGCAAGCTTTTCACCCATGAGATTCTTGACACGTTTCTCAACCCGTTCAAGGAGGTTAAGATGCGTTTGTGGGGCGCCTGCCCACATATGACAACAATACTCCATCAGAGGACGAATAGTGGACTTGTAAAGATATCAGACAGTCTGTGGTGGAAGATAGCTGCTGGCACGATAGAGACTACCAATCCGTTGAGTTGCCTGCTTGCTAATGGATTGGATGTACGGTTTCCATGACAAGTCTTTCATAACCGCCAATCCAAGGAAGGAGATGGAATCATGTTCTCTGATCCTATTATCTGACATCTTAATGCTATGATCATCATCATCTCCTTTAAGTCGTGAGTGCAGAATACTCTGAGTTTTTGAAGGATTGAAGGAAACAAGCCAATTGGCGCCCCATTCTGAGACCCTGCGTAAGTCTTCATTAAGAACGTCGCATAACTGTTGACGTTGTCGAGTGTTTTTAGCGAGTCCCTCATTGGAATTGAAGAGTGTTGTGTCATCTGCATACATCACCAATTTACTTACTAGGCAGTCTGGGAGGTCGTTGATGTACAGCAGAAAAAGAGTGGGTCTCAAAATTGACCCTTGAGGAACTCCTGCATTGACAAACTTGGTGGAAGACTTTTGGCCATCTAAGACGACAGATATCTGCCGGTCACTAAGGAAAGAAGCAAGAAGTTTGTGGAGTTGATCAGCAACTCCATAGGACTTCATAAGGAGCTTCATAAGGAGTCCCTGATGCCAGACTTTATCGAATGCCTTGGAAATATCCAAGGCAACTGATCTCGTCTCACCTTGTCTGTCAAGGACACGACTCACACGTTCAGTGACATATGAAAGAAGATCTGCAGTTGATCGAGAGTGCCTGAAGCCATACTGTTCTTCTGATAGAAGGTTCTGAGTTTCAAGGAAGTTAACAATGTGTTGGTTAATCACTGCTTCAAAAATCTTGCCAGCAATTGGAAGCAGGCTGATAGGACGGTAACTAGATGGAAGAGATGAGTCAGAACCTTTCTTTGGAACTGGAACCACGGAAGCTACTTTCCAACAAGAGGGAAAATTGATCTCATTGATCTCGTCAGGTGGCGAAGTATCTGAATATCCACTGACACATGGCGACACTGAGGGAAAATTTTTAATGTTTTGCGGTTTAGCCTAAACCACTAACTCAAATGTCAATTCTGTGACTGCATATAGTCCTACGTAGAATTGTCAGAGTGATTAAATGGAGGAACTTAAGATCTGTATACATCGACAATTCTGCAACAATCGTCCGGCACTCCTGCAATAACTGTTGAATGAAAAAAGTTACACAAATGGATTCCTTTTTGTTCAAATGGGACATGATTCTTTTTTGAAAATCAGGTGCGTCCAAATTTATATATATTTCGAATCCGGTCCAGCCCTAATTAAAATCGAACAAGTGTATAAATGTAATGTATAAATGTAAATATATAATATAATAAACAACTGTATAAATGAGAAAAATTCCAACACTTACTTGTTCCCTTTCTGACAGGATAACCTCAATATGACAAGGAGAGGACATGTAGGGATTAATACGACCATGAGCTCGGTACGTTCTTCTCCGCATTTTCGGAGCTCGATTCACTTGAATGTGATCAATTACAAGATGGTCGGCATCCAGACCTTTAAACTCTGCATTGCTTTCAGCATTTTTCAACAATTGAAGCAAAAACTCAGCCGATTTCTGAGGCCATCGTCCTTGCACTGCCCCTTGCCAATTATGGCACTGAAAACATAAGTGCAGTGCATGTTATCATGTTATACAGTAGTTATCATGTAATACTAAAATTAATGAGAAATGAAGTAACGATGATCACTTATCGATTAATGAAGTAATCGATAAATCATGGACAGCACTACTGATCGGTGCTTATTATGCACCTCTCAAAACTCGGAAATCCTGGGCCATGTCATGATCTCGACTCTGTTTGTTGACGAGGAGTTATTGTAGACTTGTGGAGCGTAAAGCACAAGGTATCTGGGTTCGAATCCGCTCGCGGAACATCAACCAATTGATTAATTTGCGCAAAGAATGAATGGAATTATCACTTACCAAATGGAGTCCTGTAGTTAAGTAATTACGAGTCTTTCAAAACGACATAAAAAGAGTGAGGGGGAGGGGCGGTGGTGGGCATTTTCTTCATGCTATCTTTGACTGAAAATGGATCGGTTGGTAGATAATTCTTCCGTCACGATTATTTCGATGATGCTGATTGTCGATGTGATTTTGATTGGAACTTAATACTTAAGTTGTCATATCAAAAATATACTTTTTATTTATATTTTTGTGACCAATGTCCTCTTTACGATTATGAGCTTTATGTAGGCTTCCAGAATCTAATCAAAACTGATTGATCAACTTTCACCATTAATCAGCTCAACGTAGGATTACACAAGCACAACAATGCCTACTGCACGGCTAGTGTAATGCCTCTTGCTTGCTGATTGGCGTGGCGAACATTAGCAGCTTTGACTGAAATATCAATTTCAGATAAATTTAAACTAATCGACTGATTAATAGACCACCTTCCGTTTATCGACCGATTTGCAAAATCACTTATCGGTACATCCCTAGTCGCTCCAAAAATGCACGGCAGGCATCCAATAATATATTCAGAAATACCATAATAGTCACGTACCTGCGCTTTTCGTCCTACGCCACCATGAAAGCGTCGGAAAGGAACAATTTCTCTCTGAATCGTCACATTCTTCAAATAGCGCTGAGCTCTCTTCAATGACATCCGCTTGATAGCTTGTGCAGTTTCACGGGTGTTTTTGAAATGAACCCGTAAATAGGACCCTCTTGCTTTGCATGATTTAGCAGCGTTTTCTGGTTCCGTCGAATATCGTCCCATTGCTGAAATTGTTGCACTTCAGTTCTCATGACGATGAAATATGAATTAAATAATTAACTAAAGGTAACCAAAGATTGACTTTGGCACCGAGCACTTGCATGAACGGAAAGCTAAGATATTTGTGTTTATCATGTTATCAATCACGTTGTGTCAAAACACGGTAAATCTGAATGATGTAATGAGTGAATTACTACATCAAAATCTTCTTTATGCTGATGTTTGAAAACAAAATATGCTTTATACGAACAACTGCTGATTAAATATGATGATTGTTCACGGACACACTCAAGGCATTTCTCAAAACATGACATAAAATCGCTACAAGACAATTTTTTTATATAAATGAAGAGCAACCAAAATTAATTGAAATTTGACTTTGGACACACGAATCTTGAATGCAAATTCATATATATATAAATTTTGAATGATTTCAACAAATACAGTGGACGTATATTAGAAATGTACTTCTAGTACCGCCGCCAGGACGAGCTTCTGCATGAAACGAGACCGAAGATCAGACTTTCACAGCATGTTCTACGACCTATGATTAATACGAAAATGCGCCCCTTCGTAGTTCTATCGAGTTCCTTTGATCCGCAAACAATATCAAAGAAAACATGTTAATTGAAGATTTCGACCAAAATATCAGTTTGGTTTGTTTATTCCGACTATGCGAGATCTATTAACTCAAGCTACATAATGTTAAGCATGACATGTCTTCATATCGACTTCTATCAAGTGCAAGAAACAACTTCGATTTGTGATATTTGCAAGAATGTGGTTAGATTCTAAACGTTTAATCTAAATTGTGATCAAAATTTTATGTTTGCCTTACTAGGATGCTTGCTGAATACAAATATGCTTAGTATTTGTAGGTGAAGGTGTATGGTTGCATGACTTCATGCCCTGAAACCCTGAATGATATCTTGCCGAAACCCACTGCGACAGAGTTAATAGATCTCGCATAGTCGGAGTCAACACACGAAACTGATATTCTGGTCGAAATCTTCAATTTTCCTTCAATTAACATGTCTTTTTCTTTGATCTTGCCTATAGATCCAAGGAACTCGGAAGGTGCGCAGTTTCGTGGTAGTCATAAGGATTGTAAAGCATTCTGTGAAAGCATTAACTTCGAACGTGTTCCATGCATAATATAAGTATACTTCTATGCTTCAGTATTAACTATTACAATCAGTCAATTTTATGTGTTTATTCAAGATTCTTATAAGTCCAAAAGGAGCGAATCACTAGAAAAACAAAGGAACAAATAAAAAATTATGAAATTCTGTAATTATCTGTCTACTGTTCAGTCCGACCTCAACCTCGATTAATATCTGCTTAATCGAGGGCGAGGTCAGACCATCGAGAACTACGAGGTCGAGGTCAAGGTTGCACCTCTGGTTATAACTTTATACCAAGTAAATCCATGAAGGGCATCCATATAAGTTGGTATCCATTTATCTCTATGTTCCCACGTTATTAATAAAAATGGTGACATGGTAGTGTCCAAGCACTTCAAATACGAGTTTTTGAATTTTGATAAAGGAATGTCCATAGAGAATCTTTATTAGAACTTACATCTTCGGTCGGTAGCACTTGTACGTGTTGACAAGGAAATTGGAAAACGAAGAGCAACTTATGTTGAATGACAACATCGGATGTGGCAACAAAAATGTTGAATAAAGATGGGAAACACACATGGACAGAAAACATATTGAGAGTAATTATTGGAAGCCAACTGTCATTCTACGCAAGCTTATCTCTTAAGGTGTGTATTTTATGTGCAACGAATATCCAAATGAAGTAACAAAAAATGAAAATCTTCTGTGGGTTTCCAGCAAGTTGCATTGCTAGCTTGACAAAAGCTGCAAATACCGACATTCATAGAGAAACAGCTTCCATTTAAGTAAGAGATTGCTAAAATTCATTTATTCCCAAGCAATAGTAGTTAAGCTTTGAATAGCTTATCCTTTTTATCCATTTCCCTTAAGAAAAATCTCACAAAGAAAGCTCTGCATCACGATAAAAGCTATTCATCCAACTTTCTCGTTCTTCCCTCAATTAGTGATTGCATCATTGTTGAAATTTCTCTAGCATTGACAGGCCTTTTTTACACCCAAAAAATACTTCGTTGGACACTTTGATATCTCATTGCCAATATCAAGCTAGTGTTTATCCGCTTGCTGATCATCTCATAAACGTGATGACGTCCACTACGTTGTGACTTAAATCCGATTTTAGACTGGAGCCTTCACTTCGTTTGATTCTTCTCTATTCTGATTTTACGATGAACTATCGATAGGCCTATACGGCCATGCCCTTCTCCGCAAGATGCAATTTTTTCAGTTCGTTCTGATGGCGATGACTCGCTAACGACGTCATTTGACTGTAGACGTTGATTCATGATTCCGAAGCGCTTCCGTTTGGTAAGTAGAAGTACGATTGTCTAAGCGCAATTTTAAGTAATCGCGATGCTAGATATTCAGTTTCTCCGTTTAAAATTTTGAATCCAAAATGATCTATGTGCTATGATCAGTTGTCAATAAACAGGGGGGTGGCACCCAGAACAGGGTGGAGGGACCTGATGACTCACATAGAAAGTGAATGTCATTGATGGATGACGTTTTGGAAACACCAACGCGTCGAGTAACTAAGTAGGACATGAAAATTCTGTATTCTGGAAATCTTAATCTGATTCTGAATTCTATAATATAGGATTTTTGAGGACATATATACTCTGACAAAATTTTTGAAACATTTACTTCTTTAACTTCTTTCATTTTTGAAACATTTACTTCTTTAACTTTTCATTTTTGACTGGTATATATACATATATGATACCTTCATAATGTAGTCACACCAATCTCCACCAAGTCGCTAGCACAGAAAAACAACGCATGTAGCAGATTCAACTTTAATAGCGCGTGTACCCCCCTCTCTAGCTCCAATACATTCAGTAAACCGAGATGGCATGGATTCACAAGGTTTCTGAATGAATGATGTTTCAAGGAGAAGCCACTGCTCTGTCAGTCTTTCAGAGATAATCTTCAGGGACACTGGTGGAAGTGAATAGCGGTCTCTCACTCACCGCCCAAGCTCGTCCCATACTTGTTCAATGGGTGACAAGTCAGGTGAGCGTGCAAGCCAGTGAAGGGTTTGAATGTTCAATATCCTAACAGTGGTAATGACAGCCGAGAAGCGATGTGGTCTTGCGTTGTCGTCTTGGAAGACGAGATCCTCCACCCTGACCACTGGGGCAACAACAGGAAGCACAATTTCATTGAGATACCTCTCTCCAGTCAACGTGCCTTTGATGATGACTGCTGTCGTTCGTCCGCCATGCCAAATGCCACCCCACAGCATAACACTTCCAACACCATATCTGTCGTGTTCTTTAATACAGAATGGGGCAAAGCGTTCACCTGGAAGACGATGCACTCTGACACGACCAGAGTCCTCGGATCTGTCCAGAGTCCTGGATTTGTCACTCTGACAAATCCAGAGTGAATCTCGATTCATCGGTCCACAAGACTTTCTGATGGTCATTCCATGAGCGATGGGCATCACACCAGGCAACTCGTCTTTTGCGATGCTCAAAACTCAATGGAATTAAGACATATATTAGAGCCAAATTTTTTGATCGTAAAATATTTAATTATCGATAGCGATATATTTCAGCTGCCACCAGCAGCTATCTTCACGCAACTATAGAAGGAATATCGTTACAACCAAAATTTGAAATTTACACTGATTCAACTGTTGGATAGGAAATAGCAAATAGAAAAGAAAACAGCTTACCCACCTACATAACAAACAGCTACTGTGCGAGTAATTCATCCTTACCCTACTTCTATCACCTCGTGAAAACTCACAAAGAAGGCAATGAAATGAAAATAAGACCTATCTCCAACAGATCAGGCCCTACAGCGAAATTATCATGGTTATCAAACCTTCTCAAGCCAATACTTGACAAAATCCCTGCCAATTTAAAATCGAGTTTTCAATTGATAGAACATATTAAGAAAACCAATCTTGCAGAAAATCATTATCCGTGCAGCTTTGATGTTGTTAGTATGTATACCTCGATTCCTATCGCGGACGCCATCCATGCTCTGATTACAAAATTGGAAGACTGCAAAATTTCCAATATTACAGGAATTACAATTGGCCAAATCGAACAACTTCTGCATGTGATTCTACGCAATACATACTTTCATTTCAAAGGAAAGGTGTATCTCCAAACAAAGGGTCTGCTTATGGGATCATCCCTTTCTGGAATCTTGGCGATCATTTTCATGGACAAGATTGAAACCACTGCACTTAGACAAATGAGAGTGACGTATGATGTCCCTATCTTTATGAGATACGTTGACGATTGCTTCGCTGTTATCAAAGACAAAACTCAAGCGATGATTTTACTCGAGCATCTAAACTCACAACATCACAGCATCAAATTTGAAATAGAATTACCCAACGAAGAAAAGCTTGTAACGATATTCCTTCTATAGTTGCCTGAAGATAGCTGATGGCAGCTGAAATGTATCACTATCGATAATTAAATATTTTACAATCAAAAAATTTGGCTCTTTCCAAAATATTTATATTTTAGATGTCTGGCCAAAATCTATTCGGAATTAGGACAGCTGGTCATCGCGATTGAATTCCAGCTTCTCGCTATCTTCGGTAAGCCGTTCGAACGCTACAGTCTATATTTGAGACACTCTTCAGTGTATGACTAGCTTTGGGACTGACACAAATCTATTCCTCTTTGCAGCTAAAACTAGACGTGCGTCTGTCCTTCCTGCAGACTTTCTTGGTCGACCAGATCCCTTCTTCTTTTTAACATCTTCCGCTTTCCATCGACACCACCACCTCCAAACAACGACTCTCGATAGTTGCAGCTCTTCGGCAACACTCGCAGAACTTCTACCACGACGAATCATTCCAATAGCCATGCCTCTGGTAAACTGATCGTGTGCCATTTTATTTTACAAAAGCTGGATTTCAGTTCACGTTTATGTTCAATTTGTAAAAGCAATTGTGACAGTTGTATCGATATCAAAATTTGAAATTTGACCACCATAGATCTTTCTCCATTCTCTAATGTGTTGAATGGTAATACATAGAAAGCGAGATATTGCATCATACCTGATAAAAAATGAAACGAAGTTCAATACAAGCCAATGATTGTTTGTTTCATTAATTATGTCAATGAGTATACATGTAGGATGGTCATGAAATTTTAATTAATTAAAATATATTTAAATCTATCTTTCAACGCACAGATAATTTACTTTTGTTTCACAAAATATCTTTCTAAATCTGTGCGTAGAAAAATAAATTTAAATTTATCTTCTTTAATTAAAATGCTTATTCTTTTTTATTGATTGAAAAAATACATACGAATCTACATAAACTAATGATGCAAAATTGCCTGTCGACTATAACTTAATTACAAAATGACCTTAATATCCTGAAAGAAACAATAAAAGGCGAAATCAGTGAAACAAAACTGAAAGAAATTAAGATGGGAGTCCAGAATCGCATAGATCTTGGCCACCTACGTTGACCCCCATGTGCAGCAGCAAAGCACGGGCGTTGGCACGCTGTAAACAAAGACTCAGTCTTCCATGAATACCTCTGTCTATTCCATCACGTGAGGACACAGTTTGAAAGGATAGGCGAGAGGCAATTCTTTGGAAGACTGACCGAGCATTCTTGTCCCAAGTGCCGTAAACGGAAACTGCTAACGGCTCACAGTGCCACCCGAGTTCAGCACACTTCGAGAAGTTTTCATTTTTCAAAATTAAAATGCTATCCAAATCTTTCTTTACAAGTTCCGTCCATATTGCCAGAAGCTTATGAGATTGATCTCTTATTTATAGGAAAATATGATCAGAAAGTCTATACGCTGTATAGGGAGCCCCTGTGTTTTTGCTTCCTATGTTCTACGGAGCTGGAAAAGGTCATGTTTCTTAAGCAAAAAGCGGGAATGCTCGCGTAAATTTAAACACGGGGACTATTTATTTCACCCGCAGCCTACCTGAGTGTTAACCTTTAGTGATGGAACCGGGAAATCTGGATAGTTTCTTGCATGCTTGCTTTCAGTAGGTAAGTGATTACACGAAGTCAGTGAATTTAATTACTTAAGAGAAGATCGATAGCTATCGTTGACGTGTGCTGCTTTAATTATAATAAGTTTAATTTACCGTCCAGCGATTATTGGCTGCTTTACGAATATATCACTGTTCAATAATAATTTTGATGCGCCGTCACAAGAACTGATGTACAGAATTCAACCAACCACCTGATTCAATAGATCAAAAGTGGAGAATTTCAATCATGCACATGTCAGCTCGGGTGGGAAACTGTTCAAGTTATTAAATGACGAGGTAGCACCAGTGTAGATCACACATATCTTTAAAAAAACATGGACCGCACCCAAGTCCTTTAATGATTGAATCGGAGTCATAGCTGATAATTACTAATAAGTAATAACTATGCAATATGCAAAAACTATAAACAGACGAAGCAAATGATAATCATTTTTCATTATATTTACATTCTTGTGTGTATTTATAACGACAAAAGCACATTCATTTGTGAAGATTATTTTTGAAATATGATATGTCGCACAGAATATTGTACTTAATTTGTCACACACTGTTGCTTCATTTGTTGCTAGGATTAAATGATCGGATGCTTCCATGTATCAAAATCAGTGCTCGCAGCGACAGTCGAAAAAAATATGACTTATGAAGTATGAAAAATTAGGTTGTATTTGAAAAGCATAATGTCGAAAAATGAGAATAAAACGTCTACCTATAAGGTTTACTTACTGTAAACGGTCATCTTCAGCTTTAAAAAGAAAAAAGTTTACTTTGCTGTAAGACCACTTTGTCCAAAAGCCCGGGAGAATAGTTTGGTCTTCCTAGAATGAAATTCCCTCGAAAACTTTGACAAAATTAACTGTTCTGTAGTTGATTATGGATTACCCCGTTAAATGGCCAATTAAGTGATAAGATATATTGTGTTTTTTGCAGCCACCTGGGAGGCCTAGAAATCCCATAAAATCTTCCGCGAAAATTTACAGACGTCCTTGCGTCATAAAAAGATGCCGTCCGGATGCCTGTGAGAATTGAGAGAAAATTGGAATATTTTCGCAATAATCAGGACAATGTCGGAAGACAAATCAAGAAGTCATTATGAGTAAAGTAAAACGCACCGAACTTCCAAGTAGGTCACAGTACAGGACATATTCCTCTAAAAAAAACCATCACCATCGTATCGGCTTAAAAGAGGGGGCAATAAAGGAAAGCCTGGAGCACAATCTCATCAGGTGTTCATGATCCACCCGAGTGAGCCCGGTGGCGAGTTTTCTTACCATCCACCCGAGGTTGTGAGGTCCTGTTGGTTATCTGAAAATATTGTTCTTAATTTGAGAAAATCGAAATCGTCTAGCTTTCGAACGGCTGCGACCCCTGTGACATCAATCACACAGATATATATTCAATGATATATTATACATTCAAACAGACATCTCAATTAATGTGCATCATAAGTTATGGTATCTAGATACGGAAGACTTCAAAGTCAAGGTTGGGCTTCATCAAGGCTCGGTCCTTAACACGTTCTTGTTGGCGGTCGTCATCAACTGCGTAACAAATGAGATCAAGAGATCGGTGCCATGGGATATGCTGTTTGCCGATGTTGTGGTGTGCAGAGAAATGCGAGAGGAAGTGCAGGCTAGAATCATGGAGAGAAGCGATGGAAAAGAGAGGAATGAAACTGAGCAGGCAGGACGGAATATATGAAGTTGAAAGCAAGAGAGGAGAGACTAAGGAGAGAAGAAACGGTAGTGAGGCTACATGAAGTGTTACAACATATGAATGACTTCAAGTAGACTACCTGGGATCGACGGTATAAGCAGACAATGGATCGGACAAAGTGGTAAAACGAATCCAAGCTGGTTGAGATGCCTGGAAAAGGATTGCGGGAGTCATGTGCGACAGGGGAAAATGTTCAAGTTGATGGTGAAACCGGCAATGTTATACGGAATGGAGACAGCGGTGAAGCACAACAGGAAAAGATGCAAGTAGCAGAAATGAAAATGCTTCGATGGTCGTTGAGCCTGACAAAGTTGGACAGAGTAAGTAATGAGAACATCCGACAGATTTGCGAGTTCAAAAGTAAAGTCAGAGAGACACGACTGAGATGGCTGAGGCACGTGATGAGAGGTGGATTACGTAGGGAGCAGAGTGGGAGAAATGGAGATCGAGAGACGAAGGAGAGGGAGGCCAAAGAGAAGATGGAAGGATTGCACGAAGGAGAATATGATGGCTACGAGAATGACGAAAGAAGATATAAAGGACGGGAAGCGATGGAGAAATGGAATCCGGAGTTTGGATAATATCCGCACCGGCGACCCCACCTGAAGTAGGAACAAAGCCCGAGTCTATCCACTTCGCAAGATTACCATTTTCTTCTATCGTGATCCATTACAGAGATCGAACTGCCACGCCCAAATTGAGAACTATGTCATAGACAGCTCATTCAAACACAAGGATTGAAATATCCAACCTACTTTTTCACATAAACCGTTAAGCACTTCATCCATTACTGTTAACAAGCGAACTTAAGTTTTCATTCTTCCATTTCAAAACATGTAGAGGATTCTTCCACTGTTTTCCATGGCCTTTTCTATGATCGTATCTGTTTTCTGCTTTTCCAAACAGAAACGGACAATTTTCCTCGAAATACCACGCCACCATTAAGTGAGCTTTTGAAAGTGACATTTACTGCATATTGTCACATTTTGTAAATGTAGTCTGCATATTTAGCTATTTCCTGATCACCAATGTACAAAATTAACACAGTAGATGAAAAAAGGTAGATACTGTACTAGGATAAGTAGCAATTGAAGGCTGTCGCAGCACTTTATACACAGCTGTACTTTGTCGCTGTTTGGCATGTCATGCCAACGTATTGCGGCCCTGTATACAAGGTCTAACAAAACTTCAGTCGTGTTTATCTCTTATGACGCTTAAGATTACATAGATGACGTGTTCCGAATCATGTACTTGGCGAAATGACCTTCCTTCCTTTCCTTAGGGTTAAGATATTCTTATAATGCTTTAACTAATGCCCTTTAAATAAAGCATGATCACAGCAATTAAGTCATCCTTTCATTTGCCTTGACAAAGGACGAAGTCTGAAACGTCGGCACTGAATAAATTCTATTATCGTCATTTTCGTGCCTGATCTTTCTGGAGGTATGTCTCACTACACCTATACGGTCAAAAATTATGAATCCAAACCACCTCCTGCGAGGGGCATTGCTATATCCTCTCATTCCATTCACACTATTTTTAATAGTTAACACAGCAAAAAATCCTTTTTCGACATCCTTGAAGTAAATTCCTTTTTGATTTCTAGTTTATGGATATATCTTAAATCGCATCTTCAAGTCAAGGCTGGTTAATATGAAAGTATTTAACATTTGAAACCATGGTCGTGCAACATTCTCAAATTCTAGAAAGTTGTCAGTTTGACATTTTCGTGGTTTCTGTCATAGCAGATAGGTCTATGTTAGTAGTGTCTTAGTGTGTGTAATAGAAGACTTAATACTTTCGCTACCAAAAAATGCAAACCAAATGGTAACGGTCTGAGAACCCAAGAAAATAAAAAAATGCCATGAACATACCTAACAGCATATCAGTTATCAATTATCGGATGGGGGAGACTGGGGTGACTTCATACATGGTCCTCCTGAAGAAACCGATATGCTAGGTAGTATGACATCACCACTGAGGGTATGATGAATTATCTCTCCGGAAAACTTTTGTATGACAAATATTATTTGAACTTTTACAGGGTGTAAAACGATTTCGGATTTTTAATTTCCCTGATTTTTCACGGTTTTCCCGGTCTCTTGAAATTCCTTGTACACCTCATTCATTATGTTAAGCAGATATCACTGAAAACGGTTGCCCACGACAACAATCCATTTCAAATTCCCATAACAAAAACCTCAGTTGAATGCGCTTTCAACGTATTCTCTCTCTCTCTCTATTTATATATTTTTCATTTATTTCTGAATTTTTTTCATTTTTTACTTGATATTTTATATTGATCACAACAATGTGATTGCTGATATTACCAAAAACATAAAATTTTATGCATATATCTTTCATCTCATTTATTAACATAAGAATGTTATATTCCATTAATTAAAATTAAATTTCACAACATTTGCAATACGCAAATTTTTTCGCCAGCTGATAATTATTGGAATCTTGACATGAGTGGATAAATATGATTGATTGGATAATATGCGCAGATATGGACATACCGAAAAAGGCCACTATGTATGCGCAACGCATGGTTTGTTTTCTATGCTTCATGCCATCTGCATACAGTACAATCCCGCTATAACGTACACTGCTGGGAATGATAAAAATGTCCGTTATATCCGATGTTATACCAAGGGTAAGGCACTTTTCCATTTATAACCATCTAGGACTACTTTCATATCATCGCTTTTCACATTTTCTGAATAAAGCAAGTTATTTGGTATTATGACTTTTGATAATTTTGATTAGAAAATGCATGTTGACAGCATGCAAAAGTCAATTACAACCCACCTGCATCCAAAGTTATCAATAGAAATTGCTGGTGTTACTTTGCATACTGCATTCAGTTGTTTGACGAAGGTAGTCATAAGAGCTTGCTTTTTAAGTGGTAAATAATGTAGGCCTGCATGATTGTCTACGGCTGACTTTCCTATTGCGAAAATAAGGAGTTTCTCAGATCCCCTATGTTTACGCCAACCATGAGTCAAAAGTTGTTTGCTTAAGGCCTAATTCCCTCAATGACATGAATCATCGTTGCAAGTGAAGGTTTTACTTGGATGCAATTGAATAGAACTGTATTGAAGTAAGAAGTAACTGAAGTAATTGAACTGTTGTCAGGATGGAAAGGTGATACAATCTCCCCAAAACTGTTTACGGCGGTTCATGAAGATGTTTTTAGGTCGTTGGACTGGATAGAAAAAGGCACAAATATTAATGGCCTGAATTTGAGTCATTTGCGATTTGCTGACATCGTTGTTTTCTCAGAAAATGTGGAAGATCTCCGAAGTATGATAAATGAGTCAGCACTTGCCAGTAAACAAAGAGGAATACGAATAAATGTACACAAAACGAAAAACAACAGTGCTATCTCGGAACCGGTGAGTGTCGACAACGTGCAGATCGAAGAGGTTCAAGAATATATTTGCCTTGGTCACTTAGTAAGCATGAGCAGCAACATGGATCTGGTACACTTCTTCGACACAGACACTTCTTCGACAAGTTGATATCTATGTTTTCGGACATTTGTTCGACAGAAAACTTCTTCGACACGGACACTTCTTCGACAAGACATTTGTTCGACACGGACACTTCTTCGACAAGACATTTGTTCGACACGAACACTTCTTCGACAAGTTCTGCATGAATAATGCTTTATCTAGCATGAATAGAATTTTAGGTACTGGCTATCTTTCGTCTTTATGGTAATATCTTAAATTACAAATACGCTTCTAGTTCAATCTATGCGATGCATGAATTATATTTTTTTAGAAAGGAAAAAAATTAATTTAGGACAAAAAGTATAAAAAAAATGCAAATTCTCAAAAAATACACAACCTGAAAAAGAAAAAGACTATAATTGCTTAATAACGAACAAACGTCGTGTCGAAGAAGTGTCCGTGTCGAACAAACGTCGTGTCGAAGAAGTGTCCGTGTCGAACAAATGTCGTGTCGAAGAAGTGTTCGAAAATTTGTCGAACAAATGTTCGTGTCGAACAAGTGTTCGTGTACCAGCAACATCGCTAAGGAAATCATTAGATGTATACAAGCTTGGCAAGCATTTAATCGTGCAAAAGATATATTCAAGAGTGACATACCACTGTGTCTAAAGAGACAAACATTCAATCAGTGCATCCTCCCTGTGTTGACATACGGATGCGAAGTGTGGAAGACAACGAAGGAACAAAGAAATAAACTTCAAGTTACCCAAAGAGTAATGGAAAGAGCAGTGTTGAAGATTACAAGACGAGATAAAAAGAAGAACACATGGATTAGACAGCAGACAGGAGTAAGTGACGTCCTGGAGACTGCAGCAAAATTGAAATGGAACTGGGCTGGACATGCGGCAAGAAGACAAGATGAGCGTTGGACAAAATCGGTGTAACGGAATGGCATCCGAGGGACGGCAAACGAAGAGGACAACAGAGAACGCGTTGGGAAGACAGTCTAACTAAAGTGGCAGGAAAAACATGGATGCGAGAAGCACAAGACCGACGAGATTGGCGACATCGTGTAGAGGCCTTCATCCAGCAGTGAACTGATAACGGCTGAATAGGAATTGAATAGAATAAGATAGTCTCATCTGCCTTAAATAAATCACATGGCTAATAGCCAGTCAGAATCGCAGGCGACACTTACACATCGAAATATTATTGAGAATATTTACAACTGTCAGGAATTGAGATAAACAGAAGCGAATTTGCACATTATTTTTTCATAGGAGTGAAATTTCTGTCCGTTATATCCAATTGTACGCTACGGTCGTGTTCGTTATAACCGGAGTATTTTACAGGCCTGTGGCGCTTACTTACAAAAAAATAGAGGAATTTTGACGCTAAAAATAGAGGAAGTGAAAAATGATTCTTTTGCAAAATTCTAACTTATTTGTGGTATGTGCAAGTGTGTTTGGAAAATTGCACAGCAAAAAACGGTTTTTCAACTCAATGAATTGTCTCTAGAACTAGTTCCCTACATACCGCTTGTCCCTCACTCCGCTAGAACCATTCAACTGAACACACATTTTTCCGTTGTAAATACATCCTATATATCTTTTTCTCTTCCCTGTTGGAGCTCTGTTGGTTCTGATATGTTCTGTATATTCTGTTGGTGTGTGATTTACATATGGATTGAATAAAGAACATTTTAATTAAACTATCTATTTATTGAAACAAATTAACAAGTTTGTGTAACATGATGCTTGTTATACAAATTGTTCAACGGCACTATGTATCAACTCCGGCATTTGAGAATTCTCTTGGCGGCATCAAAATCTGAAGAAGAAAGATTTGTACAGAGGATGTAGACTTCATGATGCAATATACTCGTGGACGTACCTTTGGAATAATAGCATTTTCTCAAGAAACTTTACATCAATTGTTTTTGAATGTAGATAGAGAGAAATCTGAAAAGTGATCATTTAACCTTTAACAACGTAGTTTAGTCGAAAATCAGTCCGACTTACCATCTGCAATTTTACTTTGCTTAGGCAATGGCCTATATCTTGAATGAGACAGATTCTCCGTGAACTTTCACTTATATTGAGTTCTGTTTATTTTGCATTTGTTGTATCTCATCCAGCTTCGTTTGAGCACTTTCCATCCTAGCTTGTGCTACTCCAATATTCTCGACATTCTTATTTTGGATTGTTGTTTTGATTTTTGCACTAGCCTTCTTTCATCAAATTATTTTTGCCACGGACATTTCTCTCTCCATTATTCGATCCATATCGTGGAATTCCCGCAATCTTGAATTGATATTTTCTTTTTCAATTTCGACCTGTTTTTGTTCCGCTTCGGCTTTGGATGTATCTTCCTTACTTTTTGACGCTTTTGATTTCTGCATGCTGTCTTTGTAAGTGGCTCGAGCAGCGGTCATTCTATAAGCGACTTTGTTATCGGCAAATTTTCAGGTTTCTCTCCCAACGACATCAAGCTGTCATTAGTAGTTCTAAGAGCCTTAATACTTTGAAGAGACAAAGACGTTCTAGTAGTGACCATCAAGAACTTATTCCGTGAAAAGCCTCTTTCAACATCTGCACTTCCGTGAAAGAAGCACAATACTGCTTTACTCAACTTTGTCAAAATTGGGTACTTAATCTGTCCATCAGTCCGCTTAATTTGAAATATTTTGCTCCAGTATGCGTCAACTAGAACGGAAGAGTACCACGACTCCTGGATCAATGGTTCGATGGAATATTGCATCCACTCATCCACGAGTGAATCAATCTCGTTTGGTTTCACAACAGCTTTCAAGTTTTAGCTTCATATTTTGACATGAAACAATCCGCTTTCTTCCGTTCTACATGAAGGGTTCATGCACCGCAAAGACTTCAAAACAGGATTAGAAAGTGGGAGCTTTTTCGATAGGTGTCCCGCAACCGCGACGTAAAACCTTTTGACATCGGCCCGAAAACTCAAGCGCTGTGATGGAGTACACTGTTTGAGTAACGATTCTGCTTTTACCCCTATGTGAATTGTCTCAAGTTGGTTTTCAGTACATTCCATGTCAATTTCTAAAAGCTGATGTCCTTCTTTTTGTGCAACAGTGTTCGGTCGGATGAACCTCAACAGTAACATTCTGATCAAATCAGACAACTGGGTGGGTGTACAATAAATGTACAAGCGGGCCTTCTGTTTGGCAAATTTGTCGAAACGTTCAAATTTGTCAAAAACCAATGAAACAGAGACAATGAAACGGATTTTGGCTTCGAAAGTTCTATCCTGCAGTGCAGCTACAATTCTGTTGTATCGAGCGTTGGATGTGCAAATTTTATTGTTCTGTTTTACACACAGGTCCTAGTGACAGCATCATTAATGTAAACTCCACCTGTAAATGATATACATTAGATAACATTTAATCAATGTATAGGGACCAAATAACATTCGAAATCTGTTCGACGTATACTTGTATATTTTCCCTACTGATGTCTTTGACAACGATACATCATTATCAACATTAATACATTTTTAGAGGAAATTTTCTAAAATAGAGCATTTAAGAGAAGAGGGACCAAAAATAGAGGAAATAGAGGACCTGCCACAGGCCTGATTTTATTATTATTCAGATAGCCGTGGGATTGCCGGGAATATTTTGTGTGTACGTTATATCCCGTGTACGTTATAGCGGGATTATACTGTACGATCAATCTGCGACAAAAGTTTTTTCTTCATATTTTCTATCATTGATTTATGACGCTTTCCTCTTCTTTTCATTCACAATGCCTGTTTTGACCTGTTGGTTCTTCCTTTCTAGCTTCTCGATATCGCGCAGCAGAATTTCAAGACATAATTAGTTTCTTGGATACGTCAAAATTACGAGCATCTCCGTCATACAAAGCGCGTGTATGATCTTTGACTTTTCTTTGAGCAATGTGAGAATTAGTTCTCTTTTTGATTATTTACGATCATCTCTTTGTTGACCGAGGAGGCTCTTTCCACCGAAGCTGTTCATAGCTCAAACAGAGAATGATTCGCACGAGTCGTTAAAGCTCAAGAGAAGAGATCTTTCCAAAAACAATGGAGCAAGTCATCAAGTCTGTTTCTTCTTTGGTCGAGCATCTGCAAGTAGGACTTCATGGGATTGCTTGATTTCAGAAATATGCATTGATTCTTGATGCGATCCGCCTCGAATTCACTGACCAATTTTCATCCGAAGTCTTATCTAATGATATCAATTTCCGTTTGGTATAAGAGGCCATAATCAACGGATCCAAGAGAGATTACTCCTCGAAGAATGGATATTTGGAAGGCACCAAAAAAGCATTCAAGAATTCCAGACACCTTGAAGAAAATTCTTTATGCATATCCGCTCAGTCTGCCGATCTCAGACCTGCCAACCTTGAAACATGAAAATCCGGGACATATTTTATTACCGTAACTACCCTCGTATAGGACGACACCATGTATAGGACGCAGTGGATATTTGACCCCAAAAGCAATGGAAAGACTGTGCGCCTGCGTATAGGACGCATCCTAATTTTAATCCTTAATTTCCATTATTTTTTATAGAAACGGTGTCATTAAGTTACGTCATCTCCATTCAATTGCTACGATCGCAGTGTGTGCTGATTCATGACTCACTCATCCTGTCAGTCAAAAATATTGATATATTGATAAATATTGACAAATATTGCAAGTATGAAATGTTTATGGGAAATTTTTGATTTTTGATAAATGCATTATTTTTATAATAAATGTGTCCATGGATAAGGCACACCTGGGCTTTCAGGGCAACTTCTGAAGAAAAAAGTGCGTCCGATATGCGGGTATTTACGGTATTACCAAAATGGTCGAGTAGCAATCCCATTTCATCAGCTTTTCAACTCCATTTATGATTTGTAATCAAATGTAGAAAAATATCACTTATAAATGATAAATACGTATATTTCATAACAGTAAGGCAACTGTGGACCATAAAAAATGTTAAACTAAAGGTCTACAAGACTTAGCGAATTTTGTCGATTATGATGGCAAATGATCGAATGAATAAACATTTCGATATAGAGCAACTCTTGAAATCCTAACAGTTAAATCTCTGTCGTTGGTTAAATTCAGATTCCTACCCATAGGTTCGAGAAACCAAACTCTAAGATCAAGGCTACGGACGCTTTTATCTAGGATGCCGTGCAATGAATTCAAAACCTGTTCAAATGTAAAGCCTTTCTGACATGAGACTTTAATGACATATCTGCCAGTGTCGCTATGTCTCGAATTCTGTGAGAAATTCCTCAAATTACTTGGCTTGATCATGTCCTGCAAATTTCACAACGAAAGCAACAAAATAAGCTGAAAAGATTTTATTACTGTACACGCAACAACGCAAACAATTAAACAAAATGCTATTTGTTTATTCTAATCAAATGGAAGTGGTGAACATAAGTGGTAAATTACTTTAATAAAAGATAACAAAACTATTGAGATACATCTATCTGGACAAATCAAAGCATTTACATATTTAACAAAATATTATATTTAATCTGAGGACAAAAAGTCTAAGAGGCTAAGAGAGTCTAAGAGTCTAAAAGTTTCCGGTGATCACTTCCTCAAAAAGTCCATTGTTGCCTTTTTGCACTTCGTCAGAACAGAATCAGTTAATTGTACACCGAATCCCATCTTATTTATCAGAAGCGGTTCGAGGGTAGGTACGGACATTGAAGCTCGGGATTCAGTCCTAACTTTTCTGACCATACTGAAAATTCGTTCTGAATCAGCATTACTATGGAAAATGGAAAGAATTCCCATCATGACACAAGCCAGGTCATGATATGGATAAGTGCCAAAAGACAATGCCACTAAGAAATCCACAAACTTCATCATGCATTTTTCCTTATCTTAGGCAGCGCAAATTTTTGAAACATGCGTTCTTAAACGATCTAGAATTCATCTTAGGTTGATAAATTCAAATCCGGGACATGATTTTAACTTTTCCGGGACATCAGGGACAGCTCCAGAATACGGGAGTGTCCCGGAAAATCCGGGACAGTTGGCAGGTCTGCGATCTTACGGCTGATATCGCTGCAAAGCCATTGTCAATTGATTAAAGTTGCACGATATTTTTTCAGCCATTGGAAGCTTCAATTTTTAAAACTGTTGACAGGTTTTCATAACATATGGCTTAATAAACCGATTCAACAGCATATTTATTATGTTCTCTCAGGGATTCAAGCAGGAATGGAAATACGGGCTTGTCATTTTGAAAACCTCAGATTCCTTGGTTATTGTGGCGAAAAGACACAAATTGGCCTTTAGGAGAGGATCATTCAGCATTTCCTTCGTGTTCTTGTTGGACGACGAGTCAGATTGCTTGGTGCGTGTGGGTCATTGCGAAATGTCAATAATCCGCTCACCGAGACGGATGATCTTTGAAAACCTCCCAACAACTTTGCAGGAATTTCATCACCTTAATGTATTTGCATCCAGTTCGCAGAGCACCGTCGATGATGTATAGGGAGCAACTTCCTACACTTGTCCAAAACTTGTCACCATGTTCACGAGATTCTTCAAACTGACGGTGTGTTGCGACATTGACATTTGGACCATCCATTACCACCTGCAGGAGTTATGAATTGTCCAGGAAATCGGCCTCACCCTCAAGAGCTTTGAGCAATTCAGATGTAGAAACATATCCAAGAAATTCAGAAGTCAGGTATCTTGTAATCGCCGTCTTCAATCCAATACCTACCGAGAACATCCATTTGTCCGCGATGTATCTACATGAGTCACTCAGAATTTCTGATCGTGTCATTTGAGTCCTAATCAGCCATGTACTGCGTGTGAACAGCGCGGGAGTACAGACCCTGCTGAATAATCTCCAGAGTCAACTCGCCCATTGAGACAGATTTACCTCAAGCTCACATCAACGGCGTGAGTCAGATGAGAAAGCGAAGCACTCGTCTTACTGCCGTGGATCCAGACTTCCTTGGCTGAGTATACACATTCCGTCCGGAGTCCGGACATTTTCAAACCACGTTTCCTCAAACAGCAGAGAGGATCTGGATGCAGCTTCTGAGAAAAGCGCAACAGGAAATTAAGGAAACACATGAAAGCAACTGGCCTCCTTGTCTGAGAACATTACAAATTACTGAAATTCAATTAAGCAGACGTGCTATGTTTCAAAATTTAATTATAAATGCTTGACCATACTTTCCTTGCAAATTAGGACTTATTGATCAAATTTTCAAGCGATATGAAAAGTGATGTTTATATCAAGAAAGATGGAAAATATGTAATTTCTATTTTTTCTGTGTTTATACAGCAAGAAATTTTGTTTATGTTGTTATCGGTCATAAATTCGTCTTATCATTAGTCCTCCCAATTTGAAAATTCCCTGATTTTTCCGGTTTTCCAGAAACCAATTTTCCCTGACTTCTCCCGGTTTTCCCTGATTTTTCCCGTGTTATACACCCTGTTTCAGCTCACCTTCCTCAGGAGAAAGCAGTTGAAAGGACTTCCTGAGGAATGCAAGCTGAAAGCTCGAGTCATAAATGTCACGCCATCCTACGACTAACTAGGATAATGGATATGAATAGACCGTGCACTTGTCTATCTCGCAGCGTCGGGAAGGTGAAGCCACCATATGTTTTTATCTTAGAAGTGGAGCAAGTGGTCGATAATTGATGGCGACAACAGTGATGTGAATAAACACAAAATTAGAGATGCCCCAGATGTACTACCTTACTCGCGTGAGGCCGATTGTATCTTGATAGGTTACATGAATGTTGGATCTTCGATGTGATGGATGAAGTCAGAAAATTAATATTGCTCTCTGAGTTCGGAATACATTTTAGCTACTCATTACGTTTGACTAAAAAAGTAAAGGTTCGATTACAAGTGTAAATATAATTGGTCGTATTTTGGTGTGTCATAAAGACATTCAGCAAGATAGTTATTACGACTGTTCAAGCTGTAAAGATTGATTATATTATTCGGCTTCTTCAACACCAACCAAATTTCTTCATGCATCCAAATCTAGTAAAGGAATAGAAAAAAAATGTTTTAAAGGAGCTCTGTGAAACCTAATTTAAGACAACACGATATGATGTGTAGGCACTCAAGAAATCAGTGAAGCTTGTGTTCTTGCATAAAATTTACTTGCGTTACTACATGTCACTTTTCGTGATTCAAGGTTCATAAAAGCAGATTGGGAATGCTTCTTCCTCATGGACCCTTACCAGTTTATTCAAATACACTGTGCAAACATTCAAAATGGTACAAAATTCAGTTAAATGAAGCCTACATACAAGTTTCTCGAGTACATCCTTCTTTAAAATATCAAATAAAAAATATTTCTGGAGCTTCTAGTACGACTGAATATAAAAACACGAAGATCGAACCATTAACGCTTCAGTGAAATGTTATTTAACAAATCCCTAATATTTATTCATGGTTGTAATATCAATTGATAATCGTCAAAAGCACATCTCTACATCAAAATTGGAGAAATTTCATGAAAGATAATAGGTAAAATAAAGCGTCATCCATCTAACTAGGGTAATTCACTTTTCTATTCTCAATTTATTCACTTCTCAGTAAAGTGCGGTGGAATTGTGAAATTCCCTACAGTAATTGTAAGATTATGAAACCCAAAAATAGGGTGTCTTAACAACAAAATTAGGAGGAATTGTTGATAGAATATATAGGACGAGGTATCCAACGATTGAGGGAGCTTCTTTGTAGTGATTAATAGCCTTCAAAAATAATTACTCTTTATGATAGAGCAAATGGAGGTCTACTATTTTACCAGCAAACAAAGACATCCACATCCGCACTCTTTTTCTGACTGTTTTATTGAGAACAAAGATAAAAAAATACAAGAACCTCAACCTCATCTGTCTCGCCTGGTCACTTCTTACCACAGATACATCAGATGTCGTGGATTTCCCTGGGTTCATCTGGCGCAAGCGAGCGCAGTCCACCTTATATCTTAGTGCATCCTACAAACAAGTCTTCCGGAAAGATACGTATGCCGACGTCATAGAGACAAGGACGCTAACCTTGGTGGAACTCAATGTCCATGCGGAAATTATCCAAGAGTCAGGGAAACACGTGAAATCGTATGTTGACATTCTTTTTCAAAATTCACGCATAACCAAAAAACGCCTATCTGAACAAAAACCCACTAAGTGAACCTCGCGCACGCCGGACACCATGGCGGTTATTATAGCAAGTCCACAATTAGAACTAATGTAGTCACATCCTAATTCCTAGCCTGGGATGAATGCCGCGAGAGGGCGGAAATCCATGTTTCAAGAGGGGCAAATAGAAAATAATAAAGAGCACACTTTCCAGATTAATTGAGACCCCCGTGGATCAGGGAGTAAAACGTTTGTCCTCAAAATCCGCGGAGATCCCAAATACCCACTTTTTCATATTACTTATATTGGATACTTAGTGATCTAATTTTGGATAAGAAAATTTTTAAAAAGAAAATTTAAGAAAAAGTACGAGTTCCTCAATACAAAAAAATCAAAATTCAAATTCGATCTTCTATTGGTAAATTTAATAAGCACATTCACAAAGTTCACAATTATGCGGAAGCTTCTATAACTGCGCATCAGTGAAAACATTTCAGATACAAGCAGAAGAGAAGCAACTTGCATTCCTTATTAACAAGTACGTATAGTTTCAAGTTTGGACTTTGATTCATAGTTTTTCATATATTTCGCATTTTTTCACCACAAATTCAGCAATTGAAAAAGTTTTACGAAGAGGAAAAGTGAGACATGACTAATTCATGCAAGACCCAAGCTATAGGCCTACACTATGTGAATTGCGAGCATATACTCTCAAAACGGAAGATTCTTATTGACACATAATTACTTTCGGGTACCCCTAGCCCTACATTTTTTATTCCATCTTTGCACGAAATGTGAAAATGACTTTCCATCAAATAATGAATTTCCATCAACCCTTCCCACCCCATCATGCGCATACAGTCAATGTTGAAACTGACAGTTATAGATACCACTAACTAAAGTTAAGACGGATAACCATAATGAATCAGTGAAAGTTCACAGCATTTTACTATCGGATCACATGCATTACACACCTGCTCTTCTTGTAAGAAACTGTGATGCAACCCATTCAAATGTGATCAAATTTAAACAAATAATTAAATAAAAAGCAAACTTTGAAAAGATATACAGAAAAATAGCTGCTCGTGAAGCGTTGGTGCTTCTTAAAAGTAAACTTTCATGTGTAAAAGGAATAATCAGTACACAAAGATTAAGATACTTCTGAGACGCTGATGTGAGCAGTCTTACATTTTGAAGTGCAGATACTTATTTTGATGTCCAAACAATATATTCCATTGTACTTACCATAGACATCGGATAACATTATTAGGACTAGACCGGACAGCGCCTATATAATGCACTATCAGTTGATGCCCACAAGCGAATGTTGATACCGAGTGGCTTTAATTCTGAAAATTGTTTTACTATGCTGTTTGTGTATACAAAAATTGTAGCGCAATTTTTAAATTAGCGAAATTTTTATTAAATTTCTTCTTGCTGTAGGATACTTTCTTTTATATATATATATAATATCCAAGAGAATATGCCTTGAAGTGACGCCAATCTTGAAAATATAGATTGAAAATGTATATATTCTGTTGTGAACGAACTATGTGAATGTTAATTTTTCGTGACTTCTTTAAATGAGCTAACAATTATACGTTGACTATTTTGTAGTGTGTTAAAGAAAACTTTCAGAAATAAATTGTATGAGCCAGCACACGTTACCTTTTAATTCACACATGTAACACTGGCGACGGACATTGAGTTACGGCTACAAATATTGTTTGCATATGTGCATATAAATTCCACGTTTACTAACATATTTGTTTGATATGGCACATAGAATAGGTGATATTGGACCTTATGATAAAAAAGAAAATCTTAGTGATTACTTGGAGCGTTTTGAGTTTTATGTTGAGGCAAATGATATCGAGGAGTCGAAAGCAAAAGCTGTTTTCTTAAGCGTGGTAGGCGAAAACACGTTCCGCTTGATCAAAGACTTATTGAAACCTGCAAAGATAGCCGATAAAAGTTTGTCTGAAATAGGCAAGGCCCTCAAGGATCATTTAGAGCCACAATATTCTGTAATAGTCCACCGTTATAAGTTTGACAAAACCATGCGTGGGGAACATGAAACTGTAGGTGACTATATCAATACTTTTGCGGCACATGGCCGAAAATGTAAGTTCGGTGCGTCGTTAGAAGAGCGTCTGCGCGACAAACTCGTTAGTGGTTTGAATAATAATAAAATGATCAACCGTTTGTTATCCGAGGGTGATTCTCTAACTTTCCAAAAAGCATGTGACATTTGTTTGCAACTAGAACAGAACAGAGGGGACACTAAAAAATTAGTGGCGGTTGAAAATGAAGTCAATTATGTTTCCAAAACCAAACATAGGTTTAGGCCTACCAATGCAGAGGTTAGCAAGGAGGATAAATTATGTTATCTTTGTGAAGGTACAAATCACCTCCCAGACAATTGTTTTTACAGAAATAAGAACTGTAATTTTTGCAAAAAACGAGGCCACAAGGAATCTGCGTGTATGACAAAGAAGCGTGCAGGTGACTCATCAAGAAGGGTCAAACATGTCGATATTTCCTCCGACGATGACGATTGCGTAGAGTACCAGATTATGAGCATTAACTGCAAGCGGACGAACAACGCAGCCATAGTTGTGTCAGTTGAACTGAACAAAAAGGCCACACAGATGGAGGTGGACACCGGTGCGGCAGTGAGTTTGTTAACAAAATCAACATGGGACACAATTAAGGATAGGTCAACCGAGATTTCCAAATGTAACATGAAATTGCGTGACTACAATAGCAACCCTATCCCACTTCTAGGACAGGCTAGGATCCCAGTTCGGTTGAATGACCAAGAAGCATGCTTACCAGTTTTGATCACTACACATGGTAGCAATAATTTGCTGGGGAGGGACTGGTTGCAGGTCCTTCGGATAGATTGGAAAAGTGTTTTTCATTTGACTGTGGCTACTCCCACTGAGAAAGGTCCAGTCTGGTGCGAAGAGTTTCCCGAGATCTTTAATGAAAAGTTAGGAAAGTACAAAGGCCAAAAAGCGCACATCCACAAGTTACCTGACTGCAAACCCGTGTTCATCCGAGAGCGTACATTGCCATTAGCTATGAAAGAGCCAGTTAAGACTGAACTCGACAAGATGGTTGAAGAGGGGATCATCACTCCCATTGAGAACAGTGAATGGGCTACTCCAATCGTTGCGATAAGGAAGAAGGACAACTCAATTCGAATTTGTGGAGATTTTAGAAACACTGTTAATAGGAACAGCGCCTGTAATGTTTATCCGATGCCCAAGCTCGAAGAGATGCTGGCAAAATTAGCCGCAGCCACCACTTGTTCCAAGATAGATCTGGCGAAGGCCTATTTGCAACTTCCATTAGATGAGGAGTCCAGTCGGATGTGTACTCTTAACACGCCTTTCGGCTTGTTCCAAATGAATAGGCTTCCGTATGGTGTAAGCTCCAGTCCCGCGATTTTCCAACGCACGATAGAGAATGTACTGAAGGGAATCGAAAATGTCGTCGTCTACATCGATGACATGATCTGTTTCGGTAAGACTAAAGACGAACATGATGCAATTGTTAGAAAGGTTCTCCAAAGATTCTTGGATGTCGGACTAGTTGTGAAATCTGCAAAGTGTGAGTGGAACAGATCGACTATAATTTTTCTGGGACATATAATCGATGCTGAAGGGATAAGAGCAATGCCAGCTAAAGTCAAAGCGATTCAGGACATGAGAGCGCCCACAAACGTTTCCGAGCTGAGAACTTTCTTGGGCATTATAGGATACTACCGAAGGTTCATGAGAGATCCCGCAACCATTTTGCATCCGCTGCACCATCTTTTAAAAAAGGGAGTTGTTTGGGAATGGAAGGAGGCCCAAGTGAACGCTTTTCGCGAAATCAAGCACTTACTGTCGTCCGACAAAGTCCTTAGTCCTTTTCATCCGGAAAAACCCCTTTTTCTTACGACAGATGCTAGCCCAGTCGGCATAAGTGCTATACTCTCTCATCGTTTTGACTCAACTGAACGTCCAATAGGTTATGCTTCACGCTCTTTGAATAGCTCCGAAATGAACTACTCACAGACTGAAAAGGAGGCACTCGCTATTATTTTCGGCCTTCTGAAGTTTCAGCAATTTCTTTATGGCCACCGCTTCACCATTGAAACCGACCATAGACCACTGATAGGATTGTTCAGTAAGGGTTATGCCACTTCAAAGATAGCGGCTAGTAGAATTACACGTTGGTGTGTTTATTTAAACCAGTTTGATTACGAGATGATTTACAAACCGGGATCCGAGATACGCCAAGCTGATACTTTGAGTAGATTCCCTGTTTCTAAGGCCCCCAAAACCAGTCCGTTACCAAGCGAGACAATCCATTTGATTGAGATGTTTGAACCAACCCCGGTCGATTTCCACATGATAAAAGAAGCCAGTAGCAAGGATTCCACATTGAGAACTGTTATGCATTATACACGGACGTCTTGGCCTAATGAGGGTATTTCGGAAGACTTGAAACCGTTCCATAGCAAGAGGCTCGAGTTGTCAATCCAGGAAGGTTGCATCCTTTGGGGCCAGCGAGTTATAATCCCACAGGTTTTAAGAAGTAAGATCCTGAAGTTACTTCATGACGGTCACGTTGGTATAGCTAAGATGAAAGCATTGAGTAGAAGTTTCGTTTACAGGCATGGTATCGACAAAGACATAGAAGGATTGGCTAAATCTTGCCAAAGATGTCAGTTGAACAGCAACGCGCCGGATTTAGAGAAAGGACATGTCTGGCTTCAAGCTTCCAAGCCGCTCGAACGATTGCACGTGGATTTTGCGGAAAATTTCTTAGGAACACACTTCTTGATTATTATCGATCCTCATTCCAAGTGGATAGAAGTGGTAGAGCAGAGGAACCTGACAACTGATGAGACGGTATGCAACTTGAAAAAGTTCTTTGCAACTTATGGTATTCCTCGCCAAATTCGCTCTGATAATGGTAGTGCTTTCACTTCTTCAGATTTCGATCATTTTGCAAAAATGTGCGGGTGAAGCACACAACCAGTCCAGCTTACAGTCCTAGGACGAACGGTCTCGCTGAAAGAGCTGTACAGATTTTCAAGAACAAGATGAAAAAGCTAGACGGTAGTGTTGAGCAAAGATTGACACAGTTTCTGTTTCGCTATCGAACAACAGTCCAAGAGACCACAGGATGCACACCAGCGTTGTTGATGTTCGGGAGAGAGATGAGGACGAAATTAGACTTAGTGTTGCCAGAGCCACATCGAGCCCGCTCTTATTTTCCAGACCTAGAGTCACGCTCAGTGCAGTACGAAGTAGGTGATCAGGTTTTAGTCAGGAATTTCATCCTAGGGGCGAGGAGCAAGTGGCGTAAAGGAACAGTGACCGCCAAAATCGGTCGTTTCAAGTACGAGATCCAGCTGGCTAGTGGCAGTGTTGTCACGAGACACTGGCAAGCTATCAAGAAGTTCGAGAGTACCGAGGAAGACGAACAAACGTTACCGAAGGAGAACGTCGATCGACTCTGGCGTACTGTGGAGGATTCCCCACGACCAATGGGAGAAAGAGAGACTGATTCTGATCGCCGGCTTCGTGACACGGCTAACAATGGAGAAGATTTGATCGATTTGGAGGCTACGAACGACGGCGGACCGGGTCGAGAGAACGGAGATGGAGAACGGAAGAGTTCACGTGAAGTGCCACCGGAGGACGGTCACCTTCCGGCTTCTACAAGGAAGAATCCGGAAAGACATTGTGGAAAACCCCATCGCTTCCGCGACTAGGAGGGAGGGGTGTTGTGAACGAACTATGTGAATGTTAATTTTTCGTGACTTCTTTAAATGAGCTAACAATTATACGTTGACTATTTTGTAGTGTGTTAAAGAAAACTTTCAGAAATAAATTGTATGAGCCAGCACACGTTACCTTTTAATTCACACATGTAACAATGAACAACAGATTAATAATGTGATAATCATGAATAATTAATTGCTTCGGAAGTGAAATTGGGATCCTAAAAGTAGTGTTTAAGCTAGCAACTCCAAATGATAAAACGTGCGTTACATCATCAGCTGATCAGAGACATGCTGTCATCGATATTTTAAATTCCCTCATACAGAAATTTGCTTAGACAAACAATTTCTCAATGTTGCTACCATAGAAATCCGACACTATATAATAAAGAAGGACTAGAACGGTCATTGACATTGAGAACAATAGAACTTCGTGGACACGCGCTGTCATGACAACGGTACCTAAACGATGGCGGCTTCCAGAAGTAGGTCAGGGTCAGTAAATCAGCTGTTTTCGGTATCTTTCAGATGTTCGCTTTTTACAGAAGCACCGATCGTCAAAGAGGTAGAATGCTGTTGCTTCATGTGGATGTCAAAGAGAGCTACATAGATTTTCTGAATTGTCGGTTGAGTTGCATAATTCTCAGAAGTAATTCGTAAGTGCCTATCATATTTATTCGTGTTTGTATTCCTAAATTTAATGTATACATTTTTTTGTCTGAATTCAGGCACCAAAATCCAGGAAATTTGTTCAATATACTACACTGCATTTCCTCAAACAGATAATGTAGCAAAATCAAAGCATCAAGTTTGTCAATGTCTGCTCAGGGGTTGCTCACAGCTCCTTATGTTAGTGAGCTGACATGTAGTCTTGCTTGCTTTCCCACAGACGAGACGAAAACTCTTCAATTTCATCATTTATGTTTCATTTGAAGGACAATCTATGTATTAGAATTTGGAGTCGGATGCCATATTGAAGTGAACAATGAATTCTCTAGGCTACAATTCCTGTAAATGAAGCTCAAACTCTTCTTAAATTGGCGCTGTCATGAAAGATAAATGAACTCAGTCAGTCCTTTGACTGCATAGTCAAGGCAGTGGCTATTGCAACGGCTGATTCAGTACAATTTTGGTCTGACGACTATCACAGTAGCTGAGTCGGTGATAGCGAGTGTTTCATAAATATGTCTAAGAAAGGAAATAATCAAGAACATCATAAATAAGTAAAAGATAGAAATTCTCTACAATAAGTGAACCACTGAATAGAGATTTTGGTCATGTATAGTGTTTTGAAGTCTCCTGTAACTGAGAAATATGATAGGTGGTAAGACATGGAAATTGATTGGACCGGCTCAGCCTGTAAAATAGCTGCGCGGCCAAAATTGCACCGACTAAGTAATTGCAATAGCTTGAAGTCAAACAGTCAAATTCAGGCCTTTTTTTACATATTGACAACATTACTTCGATATGCTATTTTGGCCCTTGCATTAGTCATGTTGTCTTCAATAATTTTGTCATTTGGCAGGGAAATTTTAGTGCAAATTCAACACGCCTAATGAAATGACGTAGATCAACAATGATTGAAAATAAGAGCCAGATTTTAGCGATTAATGTTCTACAGTGAGTAGAGCAAAGATATTTAACACTACTTGTTTATATGGAGCTAGATTGGACATAATTCAATTATCGTGGCACCTCTCTCGTTGCCTAATTAGACTGGCAAAAAAGCATTACGAGCATAGGGACAATACTGCTTTTTTGCAAACTGCTCTGAATGGGTTTCACGCGAATCACGATCTCGCGGTTTTTCTTTTCACAAATAACGCGAGAAATAATGTGGCGCACAAATGATTAGTTGTCGTTCAAGTCAGAACTATAAAAATCGTTAACAAGTTTTGAGTGAAAACAAGGGTCTAATTGCATTTTTGCAGTTATCTCCAGTGTTTTGCGAGGGCACGATTTCTTTTTGGTTCAGGTATTTGAATTATCAACCTAGTTATCATTTGGAACGTCTGTGGCGGTTTTTACTTGTGCTAATTTCGTGCGAGAATTATTTTTGACACAAGGTTTTCTAGGAGTTATAATTTAGTTGTTTAATAAAGCCACTTGCTTTGCTGCAATGGGTAATGTCATAGGGTTATTGCTGAAAATTTAAGTGAAGGTTGGTGATTAGATGATGTAGTCAGTTTAAGGCAGCGGCTATTACACCGACTGGGCCGACACAACTTCGGTTTTGGCTATTACACCGACTGAGCTGTAAAATGATCTTATTCCTTCTATCAAATTCTATTTATACAAAATCGTCTACTTACAGTTCAACCACTTGGCACAGCGTTACAAACGAAAGTAAAGTGAGCATTCAAAAGTGTAAAGTTACTAAGCAACACATTCAGAGTAATCAAATATCATGTCACTGCAAGTACAGAAAACATATGTACAATATCTTGCTAAATATCACCAAGCGATATCTGAGACCTACCAAGAAATCCAGGAGCCGCACGAGAAGCTATATCGGATATCTATAGATCACGATATCTACAACAGATAAAGCGAACACCCAGCTGAGCACGTTCCGAAATCTGAGTTCAGGCTTGCCAACAATTAATTAGTCAATTAAAACAAAGGCTCCTTCAGATGAATAAGAATGCACAACTTACACTCCCCCATGATCTAAAGATCATCAATTGATGCGAAAAACTCCAATCATGTGACGTAATCCTGAAGATAAGCCGGCGGCCGGCGAAACCGAGTACTCCGTCTGGGAGAAAAGCTGACAGCAACAGGGGTCGTATTCGTTTCAGGTTCGAGACCGGTGTGGACCAAGTCGTCACTGTCGCTGCCAGACGACAAATCTCCCGACTGAAAGTCAGCCCTGTCGAACACAAAATTCTCAGAAGCCGCTGAGTCACTATCGGAATCGTCTTCATTCTGAGACGCATCAACGTCCATCCTGACACTACGCGGAACACGTTTCACATGAGTAATGTGTCTCGTTACCCCGTCACAATTCAGCTCGAGAGATACAGGAGATTTGATTGCTGTTACTCGCTTTGGTCCGCTCCACTCACTGTTGCATTTTCCATCCGATCTTACATAGACTTGATCACCAATTGCAAACGGATTTTCGCTTTCCATCACTTCCTCTTGATGTTGACGAGGTTGTCGCTTCACTTCCTTACAAGATAATTGTCTCTCTGCACGAATGTCAGGCATCCTGGGTTTCACGTGGAACATCATCGTATGTGGCGATGGTGAAAAGCGATTATGAGTCACATTGTACCAAAACACACATTCAGGAACTGAATTGCCAGATCTTGCAGCCATAATTTTGATGGTCTTGTGATTCCTTTCATTTATTCCATTGCCTTGTGGACGATAGGCACACGAGAATTCATGCTGTACACACCAACGCTTCGTCAACTCTTTCATCTCAGAACTTCGATAGACTGCACCATTGTCGGAAAGGATTGATTCAGGAGGTCCAAACTCGCAGAATATCTGTCTCAAATGAAAACACACCTCTCTTGCAGACTCATTCTGAAGACTTCCAAACACAATATCTCGATGACAAGTCAATTAAAGTCAGATACGATTTTCCACCAACATGAGTAATATCACTAGACACACGTCTCCAAACTTCGTCACAGGAAAGCGAACCTTTCTTATAGTGAGGATTGATCGAAGGGTTGCTCGCATCTGTCCAGACCGTCATCCTCCCATTCAAAGGAGCCAACCATTTTCCCTTCACCGGATCATCTCCTGACTTCAGCTTGTGATCGATTTCTTTCACCTTGTCGAATAGTGATCGGCTAACCACATCATCCCAGCCAAGTCCTTCTTTAGCCGTCAATCGCTGAAGAAACGCGCATGCCACTCTGAGCCAGCCACAAAAATGACCGAGCCATTCACCCAAAACCTTATGCACTTGTCGCCTTGTCATTCCTTCAGAATCTACCCTCGGAAGCTGCCCGTCTCTTTTCCATTGCAGATACTGATCAACCGATAGACCCAGAATGCGAACCTTCTTCATGTCTCCAATACGCTCGGCAGGTTTGGAAGTTAGACCAAATGATTGGAGATGCTCAAACACGCTTTCAACGGGAACAAGATCTTCATTTACAAAAATGTCGTCGATATAGCTACTCGCTGCCCTTCTGATGTTCGGCTCTTCATTCAACACTCTCTCGACTATTCTTGTAAACTTTTGGGGCGATGTTCAGCCCGAATCCCAATCTCGTCAGAACAAAAGTCTGGCCATCCCAACGCACACCCTGAAACTTTCACAGAGAAGGGTCGACTTGTATTTGGAGGTAAGCCTTCTTCAAGTCAACAACGGCACAGTTGGGACCCAGCCTCCTCCACTCTCTAAGACGATTTTGACAGAGAGGCGTTGCAGCACCTGGATGACTCGTGATATGATCATTTAAATATCTGAAGTCAAGCACGGGACGAATTTTTACTTTCCCACTCTTTTCTTGCTTAACAGACATCAGGGGCAAAACATTTTTCAGTTCCCCGTCTCTCCGAGCATCCCACGGGATCAAGATTTCATCCACCACCCACTGCTCGATTTCGTCATTGAAAGCGTCGCGATGTTCACTGGGAATCTTGTAGTTGCAGCGATTGCTGTTGCCCTGAGGAGGATCACTCTTCCATCTCCACTTAACCGACCATTTCTGTTCTTGATAGCTAGCTTCAAAATCTTCATCATCTAGCTTCAGATCGAGCTTACTTCTTACCATTGACTCACCACCCGTCTCAGCACAACCTTCCTCATCTAATTTAGAATAAGGTCCATCTCTTGTTGATGATTCACAAGCCGCTGCTGAAACCAAATGTTTACTGTTGTCAGGCGTCATGATTTCCGATCCAATAGTGAAAGTCGCTTGCCCTCCATCACGCACCGCGGGCACATACAAACCATACTTCAGAATCACATCTAACCCTAGAACCAAGTCGATCTTAAGCGGGAGCCGGGTAAAAACGAATGCTTTTACAGGACCAACGACATTATCTCCTACCACCACACTTTCCAAAACAACACTTCCCAGAGCTTCGATTATCTCACAGTTCATTATTTCCAATCGCAGCCTCTCAGGAACCAAAGGTAGGTTATTGACCATAGTCGCCGTAACTAAAGTAACGCTACATCCAGTATCAGCCATTATCCTTCCCACTCGCCCGTTAACCATCCCACGCTTGATCAGGGTCAAATCAAGGGTTGCGACACAGAACCTCACTAATGGGGGTGGCAATTTTCGGTGTCACCCCCTCCTCCTGGTTTAAAGGGACCGCAGTTGCACAGTCTGACTTCAGGTGACCTCGCTGTCCACACTTGTAACAGGAAACCCTGCAATCCTTCTTTATGTGTCCCAACCGCTTACATCCGAAGAATCGAGGAACCCTGGTTTGTGGCTCATCCGACTTTGTATTGCCGAAATTATCCTTTCGCGACTGAACCTCTACTGCTCCAAACGCTCCAGCATCCCCAGGGCTGGGCCAAATTTTCTCGGCAGTATCATAAACTTTTTGATACGTCAAATCGTCACCGATCTGCAACCTGACCTGATCTCTAATATTTGCAGGTAGAGAATCAAGCAATATTAAGCCCGTAACATAGTCCATGCAGTCACCTCCGGCGCATGAAACCTTGACCATCTTCTTAACCTGGTCTCCTGCTGTGCTAAGAGACTCCCCAACCGAAACCTTTTTGGACAGAGCCATTCTCCAGGCATCCAACCTCCTCAACCCAAAGGCCGTGCGAAGTGCTGCCTTAACTATTTCAGCGTCTCTCTGATGTTCAGGAGACAAATTCTTCCAAGTGTCGTACGCAGCATCACTTAAATACATTGAAAGAAGTTGAGCCTCTTTACCTTTCAACTCGTCTATCTCCATCGCCAACTCAAACTTATCTATCCACCTCTCTATATCCCCTGATCCGTCAAAATTGTTAATTTTCTTCATTGCCTTCATGACTGCCCGGCTAGCTTGTAAAATGATCTTATTCCTTCTATCAAATTCTATTTATACAAAATCGTCTACTTACAGTTCAACCACTTGGCACAGCGTTACAAACGAAATAGTCCGGCAGCCAGAACGAGTTTCTGCAGGGAACGAGGCCGAAAGTGAGACTTTCACAGATTGATGTACACCCCATGCCTACTACGAGTCGGCACGTCTGCCGAGTTCTAGTGAGTTCCTCTTCTTGTCAGACAAGATCAAAGAAAAACACATGTAAATCCAATGGGACAAAGATTGCAGTTTTTGGCTAAAATGAAATTTTGGATGTTTTCTCTGATTAAACGAAAAGTATTAAGCCCAAAGTCATGATTTTTGACATGTAATGTCCACAGGTCATTTCCTGTGATATGCATGTGCTTTTATCATGCATCTAGTCGGCAATGTATGCGAGAATGTGGTTGAATGTGGATAAAGTTGCTCAAAATGTTTGTGTTTGCCGACATTAAGAGGCTCGCCAAATCTAGATGCGTTTAGGTTTATAGACAGGGGTGCATGAACATGATAGGAAATGACCGGAAGACATTCCATGCCAAACATTATGACTCTAGGTTTAATACTTTTCGTTTAATCAGAGAAAACATGGAAAATTTCATTTTAGTCAAAAACTGCAATCTGCGTCTCATTGGATTTACATGTGTTTTTCTTTGATCTTGTCTGACAAGAAGAGGAACTCACTAGAACTCGGCAGACGTGCCGACTCGTAGTAGGCATGGGGTGTACATCAATCTGTGAAAGTCTCACTTTCGGCCTCGTTCCCTGCAGAAACTCGTTCTGGCTGCCGGACTAAAAGTAAAGTGAGCATTCAAAAGTGTAAAGTTACTAAGCAACACATTCAGAGTAATCAAATATCATGTCACTGCAAGTACAGAAAACATATGTACAATATCTTGCTAAATATCACCAAGCGATATCTGAGACCTACCAAGAAATCCAGGAGCCGCACGAGAAGCTATATCGGATATCTATAGATCACGATATCTACAACAGATAAAGCGAACACCCAGCTGAGCGCGTTCCGAAATCTGAGTTCAGGCTTGCCAACAATTAATTAGTCAATTAAAACAAAGGCTCCTTCAGATGAATAAGAATGCACAACTTACATGAGCTTTTACAACACTACACCATGTCTGTTGTCCCACCTCGTGTTTCCCATCTGTTAAAGACTCCAAGTGACTTAATGTAGCAAGAAATATGTACAGTGATGTGTCCTGATTCTATCTTGTCTCGCCTTCAGCCTTAGAGGAATTTTGTGACCCCATTCGTGGGAAGCATATTTCCTATAGTTTTGAACTACTCCAAAACACTAAAAGAGACCCTGTTTGTGATCAATTCTTATTTTTTTCTAGAATCTTATTCTGTGGTTGATATTTTTGTGCACAATTTGGTGTAGATGTTTTCTACTTTTCTCTTGTGATACGATCAATACCACCTTCTCAGTCGCTGTGATATTCACGAGAACGAAATTGGACCGACTCAGCCGTTGTAGCAGCCATCACTGCCTTTCATTTCTTGTCTTTTCAATGGTGCTTTCTTGACGTGATTCAAATTATATGTGGGCCTTAATTTTTGTGTTTAGTGTTTTAGCAATTATTTTCTATTTCAACAAATAATCATTCAAGTAAATACTTGAGAGGCAGTATAGACGACATGTACATCGACAGGCTGCATACAAGTTGAGCATATTACGGATCCTGTAGATGGTGATAGTTCTTCATGATATAGCCCACTTGTCTTCCGAAAAGTGAATCTTGTCAATTAATGATGCGGACTTTAGACGTCTATATAGCCTAGTCAACCGCCTAACAGACATGATTTGTATCCTCAGTTTACATGTTCTATGCTATTTCTAAGCACACAGTTGACTCTTGAAATCCTATCGAGCATTTACTCATTTGTAAAATACTGCAATTGTTCTTTTTTTTTGATCATTTCAATTTCATCCCAAATTCTTCAGAAATTTGTCAAATGTAAAGAACATTGATCTACTGAGCACGATTTTCTACAAGTCAGGATTCCGGTATTCTTCTCATCTCTCCTACTGTTAGTTTCTTGTACAATTTCGTGTTGACTGTGTTCACCCTCCGACGTATCACCTTCGCTCCTCCCGAATGCATTTCACTCAACTGAGAAATTCAATTTCAGGTTTTTGGATCTGCCATTCAGGCAAATACCTCGATGCCTAAACTTCTTGTACCCGCAGATAATCAAGGAGTTGGGCACTCATGCCAACACTACACTAGTTTAGCCGAATTCTAGGATTCATGGAAAAATTTCACTCACCTATATATTTTTCGGTGGCAAATTCTCGAAAGTTACGATAGCCGATGAAAATCAGTCGAAAATCACTTAACTGTAATTCTAGACACCACCTCTACGGTAGTTGTGGTGATAAGTGCATGAAGCTGCTTGTTTATTAACAATTAGAAGGTAAATTTTTACAAATTTGATGCAATCTTGGACGGAAAATAAGTGAAGCCACCCTGTCATTCGTCCATGTTTGAACGGGATGAGATGGCCTACTAAAATTGCCCAGTTGGTAATATATTTGCATGATGTACTCCCAGATTATTTAGAACTGATAATCTTTTCAATTGCTATTTCACTGCATTTAGACATCTCAGATGCCTGCCATATGAGTAGGCCTAAATAGCAGTTCTTACTCTAGTAAGATAACTGTACCCAGGGTGGCGGCCTAGTGCGGGAATTTTGTTGCGTCCCGGAAATCGCCCTTAAATTTTAGTGAAATAGCCAATAGGGTGGCTCTTAAGTAGCCCGGCAATGCCATTTTGTGACTACTTACCAGTTCACTTCTGTTCAATGAGCAGAATTTCTTCGATTTCAACAGTTATTAATATGGCTGTTTTTAAGACCACTATTTCTATTAAATTAAAGTGCATCAGAGTTTTCGTTGGAATTTCGAATGAAAGTCAGTGACTAAGCTAAGTCATGAGTTCGAAGCCATACAGTAAATCATGACAAGAAGGCCACCTAATCAATGGGGCTTATGTATAGACCACTGCTTCCAAATGTCGGGGTCGCTAGTTTATGGAACCATCCGGAGCTTCTTCCAGCGGAAAAGATTTTGCTCTCTGATGCGGTCCCGACAATACCAGAAACGCGGGGAATGTATCAATAGATAGCGTTCTAAGTAACTATCAAGCACATTTTGCTAGCTCATACCATATGCACAAAAAAGGCCCAGCCATTAAATACCTGGATACATGTGTTTAACGGCGATATACACACCAAGGATGTGGAGCGGTACAATTTTACCGCTCCGATTACACTTCGCTTTCGCTCCGCTCCAGTCATTTTTTCATACCTAGCCACTCCGCTCCGCTCCACTTAAACTAAATCCTATTAATTTACCATACCATAGATAAAACGATTTCCTTGAACTTTTTAGGTTGTTTGACTACTGTAAATTATGATTGACTTCCACTCTGATAATATGCTTAACTGCAAAATATTAGCCTTATGCTTGTCGAATTTTAAATACGAATTATGGCCGATAATCATGAATGATTTTAAATAAATAATGATTATAATTGAACAATGCTTCGAAAGCGGATTGCACATTAGCATTAATAGTGATTCTACACTTATCATGTGATAATAACTTAGTGACATTCATGTCTAATTTGAAATGATAATTTTGTATCAGAAAAATTTGATAAGAATAATTTTGTATAAGATGCAAGGAACGATACATCGGTACTCGGTAGTACGATAAGAACTTTGCATAGAAGATTTAATGAACATCTGAAAAACAAGACTTAATCCATCTATAACATCTCACCACATGTCAAATAACCTAGCAAAATATATCTGTGTCAATCATTCATTAACCTAACATTCCGTGAACCAATGCACACTAAAAATTTGAACCCATCCATAGGAACGAATATGAACTGTCGGACTTCCATTTTTAACTTTCAGATTTCTTTCAATTTTAAATCATATCTTTATTGGCTTTCTTATTAACGGTTTATAGAACCCTTCCACTTACTGTATAACTTGAGAATGGAATCTAATCTCCGAATAATGTTGAAAAAATAAATAATAGACTATTATCTTACAAAAAATAGTGTAATAATAATAATGTAAAAAATCATTAATTATGATAAAACTTTGTTGACTTTGTCAACATCAGGTTCTCTCCCACTCAACTCCGCTCCGCTCCGCTCCAGTCAAAATTTTCTTTACTACCGCTCCGCTCCGCTCCAAATTTACTCCCACTCCACTCCGCTCCAAATTTACTCCCACTCCACTCCGCTCCGCTCCACATCACTGATACATACATGTGTTTCTTAACAAAGTGCACCGAAATACTAATCGACAGTCAAATAAAATCTTTCAAGAGTACTGAATTAGTTGAAGGCCTATTAAAAATTTGATGACATTACCGGTACTATGCCTATTGTTTTGAAAGTAATCAGAGCCATAAAAGTTCTTTGATTAAATTTAAGTAGGCCTACACATTTAATCGCACATTTAGCTGCTTAGCTATTTTTTGAAACAAGCACAGTTAATCAGGTCCTCATTCAGTGGCTTGTAGCCATGAACTACTTATGAGATCTGCATTACAGTGATAGAAAGATTAATTTTTTGTACTCGATAATGATCAAAAAGCAATTCATTTTCATCAACTGATGAATTTTATTTTTATACTTTTTTCCATTCAATTTTTACCTATAGTCTATTTGAACCGCCATCGCTATCATTTGAATCAAGAAAGATCAATACCTTGATTCTCCAGCATTATATCTGACTTTGCTGGAAACATCAGACACAAATTTTATGACAGACGGTTGCCATGTGTCCTTTGTTTCTGCGCAAACTGATACAAAAAGGATGATAAGTTGGAGTACTTCAGACGTTTACGATTGGTGTTGTTTTACCCGGCTCCGTCCGGTGGATAGGAGGCTTCGTATCAAGACAATACAAAGCGACAGACCTAGTAAGCAAATATATGCCCACTGCTGGTGAGGATATGGGCACTCCGATACCACCGGAGTGCTGCCATGCCAAGGGTGAACAGCATTGACCGGGGTAGTTAGCATCCCCGATGGTCCGCCCCAACCCTCACCGTCGAAGAGGGGCGGCGGCCATCGCTGAGGGGACAAAGGGAGAAGTCATAATATGCCACAGGGGATGAAGCTCTGAAAGCTTTGATGCATATCCCAACATGAGATTCGGTTGTCAGGATCCCCCCGCAATATCAACTTAGTATAGCCACCGATGAAGGGCAATGAGAAAAAAGTTATCAGACTGCCAACACCAGAGCTGCAGTGGTAAAAGGTCCCTTTGATTCGCCCAGGGCTGCCACTCTTCCGGTTTTAACCGGAATTCCGGCTTTTTTTAAACTTAACTAAGTAGTGGGAAAATGTTCTACCAAGGAACAGAAATTTGCTTAGAGCAGCATTGTAGGGGCCTTCTTGAGATCGCAATGAAGTCCTTTTAGATTGTGAAGGGCCCTTATGACATCGTGAGGGGTCCCTTAAAGATTGTGAAGGGCCCTTTTGAGATTGTTAGGGGGTCCTTTTGAAATTGTGAAGGGCCCTTTTGAGAGCGAGAGGGGCCCTCTTGAGATTGTGAAGGTGACCTTTTGACAACGTGATGGGCCCTTTTGACATTGTGTGGGGACCCTTTTAGATTGTGAAGGAGCCTATTCAGCTCGTGAAGGGGCCCTTCAATTTTAAACAATCATGGAATTCAAAGCAGGTACTTTCGAAAAATCCGCGTGACACTTGATCAGAAGATCCTTCTACAATTGCAAGTCACTGATTCCTTCGTCAATCATGAAGAAACAGGACTCAACGCAAGTAATCTGGATTCCGAAATAAGAAATAATTTTAGGTGGGAATGCTTGACGAAAAATTTGTACTACGTTCGTATGGAGTTTTGATTGCTTTGATTCTCTACCAAATGTTTCGGGAATACAAGGGGTTGACGAATGAATATGCGATTACCTGTTGCAAAAGCAGTTAAATTTCGGATAAGACACCAATGAAAATTGAAATCTTGCAAGCAACTCCTTAAGTGATCAACATTTCCCTTCGTATTGATGCTATGTTTACTTGTGCCATGGCCTGTGACCTTTGTTTGATAAAGTGGCTGTCACAAGTTTGTTTATTTATTTTAGATATGTCATTGTTTTTTCATTTCTTATATTTGAAATACAAGAGATGAGAGAAAGGCTTGATTTGAATCATTGCCGGACCTAAAGGACTTTTCAGTCGGAACTGCAAACGTTTTTGGTTTCTTAGCCGTCATCGTTGCAATGTACCCTATTGTAAGGAATCAGTAACTCACCGCGCAAACCATCAGTACCTGGATGTGCTTGGAAATTCGGCAGCTCACCTTTGTGCTATTTGCATTCCTGTTTACAAACATGAATTTTTGAGAGCGAGCTCTAGACAATGAGATTTCAACTACATGCATTTCATCAATTGTAGATGTCCGTAGTTCGGATGAAGATTTATCTGCATGTGAGTTGCTGACTATCTACAAGCATACTGACTGCACAGCTAAAATTCCAGAAAAGTTAGTCCACTACTTCTCGTAATGGCTTCAATCAAATATCTCTCTCATCTCTTCCTTTTTTCCTTTCATGGTCTGGGCATCATTTCAGATTAAGTATCATACCAACCAGCATGGTGTCTGTAATGTGCGATAGGTTTTAGTTGTCAATTCATGCTGTGTGACATGGATTAATTTTTCTGTGTAACGTGGCGGATGATGCTTTACTTAGATATTTGTTTATGATATAATTTTTTTCCTGTTAATATAAGAGGATATCTCACAATGAGCCCTATCGTCACTTTTTTATAAATTCCCTATTCTCTCACTAATCATTTCAAAGCTTTTTGGAATGGCAATTAGCAACTCAATGATGAGTTACTGCAAGTTATTTATGATTCAAAAGAAAGCAGTTGTTAACACTAGTAACACTATGACAATTTATTTTCTTCTTGCTCAGCATTTGCCCGAACATAATATAATTCTTCAGTCAGCCGCGTAAGAGCCAGTGGCGTAGCCAGGAGTTCTTGGAGGGGGACATACCACGTCTACATGTACATGTATAGTATCTAGAATTAATTACTCATTACCTATATGCATGTATAACAGTATAATACAGGTAGCCTAATAGAGCATAGACTCATAAGAGGCCTACTTTTTGTGAGTCATCAGCTGTATGAACGTGTAATGCATAGTGTACAATGTACATGTACTTTACTTACTCAAATGAAAAAAATGGATCTAGGGTGCTTATTGTGATCTGATGTTTCGATTACGAGTTTATCAAAACTGCATAGAAGTTTGAATGCCGGTAGCTGTATTCTAGAATACAGCCTACTTAATTTAATCAATGATTTCCAACTGTCTCTGTCTTTTCTGTCGATGACAAGACTAGTAGCGAAGGGGGGGACATTCCACCCTTTCCCCCCCTTTGCTACGCCACTGGTAAGAGCATGTCTCCACACAATCGCTCGTCAATCTGGTGAAAAACGGTGCAAAATTTGTTTTCCAGTTCATCCAAAAGAATAGGATGACTCCAGTGCAGCATTTCCTTAACATGTTCAAGCGAATAAAAAGTCACAAGGCATTAACTGTAATATTGGAAGCCATTCCATAGGCTGTCATTGCGGTCAATCCATGATTTAGGAAAATGATTGTTTAAATAATTTACGATCGGTCGGAAGTAGTGCGCTGGCACTCCATCCTGCATGAAGATGCTCCTATCCTGTGACATTCGGTGTCACTTTATGCAGCATAGAGAGGATGTTTTTACCATTCAATGTCAGTTTCTCGAAAGAAAAATGGCTCAGTTGCGCTTCATAAGGAAATGCCTGCCCAAGCTTTTAGACTGCGTTGATCCATGGATTTTGTGTTAAGGTATTTGTTGTGACCAGACCGCTCTGCAGAGTCAGTCTTCCAAACATCGAACAGCTGACAAGCCATTCCCAGTGGTTTCAAGAAAGACAAGATCTTGTATCGTGTGACGTCTCGGCATGATTAATAGAAAATGACAGCTGCACGAGAATAATGCCTTCTAATTTTGAATGTAAAATTTCTGAACGAAATGAAGAAGTTTATTTTTGAAACGGTTAAGCTGATTATTCATGCCGGTTTTGAGTTACGGGAGAGGAAGGAATCTCAGTAATACATTCTGTTTAGACTTCAAAAGCAGTTCTTTCGAAAATAGTAGTTTTTCCAGTCATGCATGCTAAAGAACCTGGTAAAAACTGATGTTTGAAAAAGCATCAGTAGCAATATTATGCCATTTATTTAATTGTTGACTGAGGATTCATTAGCATCTTTATTGCAGCAGACCCAACTTCTACCTGAACGCTTTCAAAACTAATCGGATTGTGGGATATCGATTGATCGTAATTTTTTTTCTTTAAGGGGGCCCACGGCTACCCATTTTATGGGGGCCCATTCCAATTTGACTTTCCGGTTTTTATTTTTGATAAGAGTGGCAGCCCTGGATTCGCCATTTACAGTGCCTTTTACGACACGCGGGAGAACGTCGGTCCTATTCAATTCTGTCCCGAGAACCGCACAGGTGGCGTCTACGGTTTTCGTCCAGTGTGGCAGTTTCCTGGCTTCCCATGTCGATACTTAGGATCGTGCCATTACATTAACATGCACATTTTGATACCATGGTTTTCTATCATGGTTGTTGCTTGTCATTTGTTACTTCAACTCAACATGTTTGAACATTTCAGTCTGATAAATCGTCTAAATACAACTTTCTAGAATTTTATGAATCAGATGATGAAAATGAAGAATTTTTTATCTTTGGAAAGTTCAGGAAATTACCTTTTCTGTCGATATGAAATTATTCAGATCCCAAGGATTTCATTGAGTGCAGGCCAATGAGGAAAAGCGCATGGAAACTTACGGACCACCGGTCACAGAATTCAAAAATTTTGATAACTGAGTGTGGTGAAGTCATATCGTTCATTATCTAACGCGTCAAAATTTAGTGGCAAAATTCAAACAGGAAATGTTTCAAATGTGATAAAAATAGCTTAAAGAAATGTCCGGATAATTCTTGAGCGATGTAATTGGAATGCAAATCTGGTCAAGATGTGTAAATTCGGTAAAAGAACCCGTGAATCGCCTGGAAATTTGAAGCTTGAAATCTGGCCGCCACCCTGTGTACCACATTCATGGGTGAGATTCTTCCGGAAATTTGGCATGAACGTTATTAGGTCTCGGGATTCGTCCAAGAACGTTATGAAACAGAAGGGTGGGGTAGGGTTTTTTCTATGGTTGTTGAATTTTTCAGTACGTTTTGAGAGGCAAAGTTTTTTAAGATTGTTTTTCTATTTTCCTATTTTCGTCAAACATATTTTTGATTAGACTGTCAGGCATATTTTAGTAAATATTTATCAGTAATTATTTCAACTTAGAAAGTAATATAGTAACATATATGCCAATGAATTGTCTTCTCCCTGCCTTAAATACTAGTAGTAGTAAGTAAAACTCCACTTCTGGATAGCGCAAGATGGCCGCCATCGCTGACGTCCCCCCCTCTGGACCGGCAGCGTGTCGTGGTCGGCCGCCGTGGTGTTTCGGGTCTGACGTCCCCCCCCTCTGGACCGGCAGCGTGTCGTGGTCGGCCGCCGTGGTGTTTCGGGTCTGACGTCCCCCCCCCCTCTGGTCGACCGTCGTGTAGCGCGCGGTGATGTAGTGTCTAGGTTGGCGTGGTGTGCCGGCCAGGTTGGCGTGGTGTGCCGGCCAGGTTGGGAGGGGTGGACTGTCGTAGCTCACCTGAAAAAATCCTAAGTGTTAGAGTGGCTTTGTATGGGTAAAATTTTGAAAATTTTCCAAAGTGTGGAATTTCGACCTGGGACCGTCACCAAAACATTTTTCATCAAATTTCACTGAACTCCCCCCCCCTCTTCTAACTTTGGTTCTAGTGAACGGATTTTGTTCGTTCGAGTTTCATTGGAAAGAGGAGAAAAAACTGCTCGACAACATTTTTTGTTGCGAGTCAATCGGACCAGTCGTTCAAAAGTTAGAGCGGTTACAAGATTTTAGGTCGGAGCTCGCTCACCTGAAAAAATCCTAAGTGTCAGAGTGGCTTTGTATGGGTAAAATTTTGAAAATTTTCCAAAGTGTGGAATTTCGACCTGGGACCGTCACCAAAACATTTTTCATCAAATTTCACTGACCCCCCCCCCTCTGGACAGCTAGCTTCGATCTTGGCTTCTAGTGGACGGATTTTGTCGTGCCATAGCTCGTTTGAAAGCTAAGAGTGAGACAAATTCAGTGAAAGAAACGGCTTGTTCATATCTGTCTTCGTTCAAAAGTTAGAGCGGTTACAAGATTTTAGGTCGGAGCTCGCTCACCTGAAAAAATCCTAAGTGTCAGAGTGGCTTTGTATGGGTAAAATTTTGAAAATTTTCCAAAGTGTGGAATTTCGACCTGGGACCGTCACCAAAACATTTTTCATCAAATTTCACTGACCTCCCCCCCCCTCTGGACAGCTAGCTTCGATCTTGGCTTCTAGTGGACGGATTTTGTCGTGCCATAGCTCGTTTGAAAGCTAAGAGTGAGACAAATTCAGTGAAAGAAACGGCTTGTTCATATCTGTCTTCGTTTAGATGTGAGGCGCCATTTAAGATTTTGGGAGACTGTCGAAAAACGACAGAGTTAGAATTTTGGACGTTTTGGCCTGTAGCGTCAAAACGAGGCATCGGATGGGAAAACGGAGGCCAGATTCGGATTCAGCGTGAAATTCTGCATCGGTATGGTGAGTTTCAAGTCAATCGGAGAGAAAAAGTTTCGCTGACCCCCCCCCCCCGTCACCGATCTTCCAACTTTGGTTCTAGAGATCGTAGAAAGTCGTGCAATAGCTCGTTTGAAAGCTAAGAGTGAGACAAATTCACTGAAAGAATCGCCTTGTTCCTATCTGTCTTCGTTTAGATGTGAGACACCATTTAAGATTTTGGGAGATTGACAGAGTTAGAATTTCCCAAGAAACAGCTCCAGCGGGCGAATGAAGGCTCGGATTGGTAAACGGAGGCCAGATTTGGAATCAGCTTGATGTTATTGTCCAATGAGGATCATCATCCAATGAGAATCAAGCATTTCTATATAAATAGCGAGCCTTCCACAGTGAGAATCATTCCATCGTTGAATCACACGAGTGACGGACGCACATTTCCTCTCTCTAGTTCCCTATTCTATTATCCAACTAAAATGGTAAGTCGCTACTTTCCTCCCTCTCTTCCCTTGAACGTAAACTTAATACAATCTTTTCTATTTTCAGGCATCTACTCCATCTGCTGCGCTAGTAGGACAAAATGGCGGTCAAACGTTACAAGGTTCGCTACGATCAGATCATCTACAACTGAGGCCAGTGGAAGAAACAACCAAGGTACATAATCCTACACCGCTACAGCGTAAATTTAAACAAGTCTTGCGTTATGACGATCATGGCGTAGTACTCCAAACGGGAATGCTCCCTTCCACGGATGTCAAGATAATGCACAATCAGTATGGTGACTACATACTGATCCCGTGAGTCCGTACATTCGCCACCAACTTGATATTATTGAGGAGTACGTGACATTAAATATGGACATTCCTACTCCTCTTGCTCAAGAGTGGAAGGCGAGAGATGACAAGGATACACCCTATAGAAAGATTTGGGATGGTAATCAAATTTGCCTACCGGTATCACATTGGTGCACTTACTATAAGAAGGAGGGAGATCATTCAACACCCATCACATGCGACGAGCTCGGAGAAGGTACTTGGGATATCCTTTTCAAAGTGAATGGGCTATATTATGGTCGGCATAAGGATAATAAAATAGCCTCTCTCTCCATGCATATGGAATCCATCCTATATATTCCAAAACCACCCAACGTGGACGACATAATTGATCAAATCCTTAACAGCAGTGGTACGAAGCGCAAGTCGGAGAAGAATGCTGCATCAAAACGCAAATCAAAGAAGGAGAATTACTAGTCCTTTCCTAACTCTACCCTATGACAATTCGCTTATGTGCTTTGAGTGTCGTAGACGTGGTCTTATTAGATACATTTTACTTCTTCGTTGCCATCATATCATTTGTGTATTTTGTCGTGAAAAGCATCGATGTAATTCTTCATTTTGTAATATGTTATAGAACGTTTCCTTAGATGTGTAAATTTCCGTTTTAGGCTTCTATCATCATTTTTATGGATTGTGAGGGTGAACCTGTACAGGAGCTCAGTGCTATTGCTATGAACAATTGGACATATCAGATTGTCAGTGTCTATCATCAACATGCCAACTGCAATCCCAATGTTGATCAATGGGCGAGAAAACACATTCATGGACTTAATCTGAAATATTTGCAAGACTATGGCTTTTCTTGTGAGAGTGCTCTTCTTATTGACTTTAAACGATGGTTAGCTGCTTTCAATGTTATACGCATCTTTTGTAATAATCCTGGTAAGGAGAGGAAAGTATTTCCTAATTTAATCATTGATGATATTTTGCTCCCACCTTGGGATAGTAGAGTGAATCAACATTATCATGAAGTCACGAAACGTTTTAAGGATTTGTGTGTTCCTATTTTGTCTGTTCGTTGTAGTAGCTACATTCATAACCAATGCTTCTTTCCTCCTTACCTCAGCACTGCCAAAGTCCTGTATGGTTATCATTGCTCGCTGTATGATAGTTACCAGCTGTATCTATTTTATCTCTTTCAAACCATTGATTTATAATGCATGCTTGTTACCATTATTCAATAAATGTTACTATGAGAAGAGTTGTTTTCATGCAATGGATGGGTTAGTTAAAGGGCGATCATGTCTTTCTCAAACGACTGCGGAACATTACATTTTCATAGGCAAAGTTTAAAAGGAGCTGTTCAAGATTATGTGATAAATTTTCATAAAGATGAGACCGACATCGAAGCAGTGGTCGATGATGCTAGCACTCTATTTCTAGAGTTAATGAATACATTCTCTGATAGCATTGTCATGGCGCGATTAGTTGCGAAAATTAAGTTTAGTCATTTTGGAAAGGAAGAGGTGGAAAGTCGCTCTTTCCATTTTGCTTCTTATTCAATGGAAGTGGTAGATCACCCCGAAGAATTTTTTAAAAGACATATGATAAAAATTGCTGAACGTCTTAACGCATTTAACCATCATGGTAGCAGTCTAGTGATTGAAGCGATTTCAGATATTCACATTCAACTTTCCATAAAGAAAAATTGAAAATGCAGTGGTACTTGATTGTAGCACAACTGGTTTTCGAGCTATGTCTGCTCACTCTCGAAGTATATTCCTTCTGTACATGTGTCTATTATTTAGAAAAGGCTAGCAAATTCATATCTTCAAAAAGACTTGCTATAGACATCAGTAACGGTGAAACTATGTGTTGTGATGTATGTAAGCGAAAGGATGGAAATGAAAAGCGCATCTTCAAGAGATGTAAGCATGCTTTTTGTCAACGCTGTTTCATACGTAATTGCATTCAACTTTGCAAATGTAACCACTGTGATATTGCTCATTTCGAGTGTCACTTATGTCACAATAGTTAGTACCTATGCAAATGTGGTAAAGATAGGTTTTAGCAAAGACTAACACGGAAAATGGCGAAACGTAAAATGACGAAACGTAAAAGTCAAAAGTTTTCTTCAGCCATTCAAGCTCTCCGACGAATGAAAGCAAATCAGCGATACAATGCAATACGACATGCCAACGATAAATTCATTTGTGAAATTATTTCTCATGTCAGAAAGTTGAGGACGAAGAAATTAGCGCCAAAACAACGAAAGTTACTTAAGCAATATGCCACAAAATTGCGTTTCATCTCTAATCCTAAAGTCACCCTTCAAAGAAAGAGGAAAACTCTAACACAAAAGGGCGGTTTCCTTTCAGCAATACTTCCAATGATAGCTCCTGCCGTGGGCAACCTATTGGGTAATATCTTTGGCTCTAAGCGTTAATTATGCAAATGTTGAATCTCAAAGTAATAAAATGGATTTCAGACTTCAATGTGATAAAGTTCTGACTGTATCAGGTCCATCTCATGCAGGTAAAACTGTTTTCACGCTGAATTTATTGGATAAAAGAAGGGAGTTGTTTAAGGAACCTATCAATCGAGTGATTTGGTGTTATGGTATTTATCAACCGTCGCTGTTTCAGGAATTGCAAAGTCGCAACTTTATTCGACATGAAGGAATTATTCCAGTGGATAAACTTCAGTCTAATGATGTTGTTGTATTGGATGATTTATTAAAAGAAAGTAAGAATTCAAAAGATGTTACAGATATGTTCACTCGCGCAGCACACCATAAAAGGTGCTTTATCATCTATATCACACAAAATTTGTTTCCTGATGGAAAAGAAGCTCGTACACGAAACCTGAATACACACTATTATGCTATTTTCAAGAATCCGCGAGATAAAAGTCAATTTGAAATTTTAGCGCGACAAGTTGCACCCAGAGGATCAAAAGCCTTAATTGAAATTTTTCAAGCAGCTACTGAAAAACCATACGGTTACTTATTCATTGACTTTACGCAAGAGTGTCCGGAAGAATTTAGATTTCGAAGTGATGTTTTGAAAACTCCCATGATTATCTACAAACTATGAGTTCTTATTCTCGCATGATTGTTATTCCTCAGGATGAATATGTACAATTGACTGCCATGCAGCAAGTAAAGCAACCTCTTGCAAATCAAATGTATAGGAAAGAAATAGATTATCAGCAAAATGTTCACATCAAAGATCCACATCGTGCTGTATTATTACAATCGGAAACTGTTGAGCAATTGAAAAACTTGAAGAATAATATGCGTGACTCTGTATCGACTGCTACACCTTTAGCATCTCGCGCACATGCCATATCTCTTTTCAACAGTATTGAACCCCATCTCAATGTAAATGATAGAGGAGAAATCATTACAGATGAAAATAAAGTGATTGATGCTTCACGTTATGAAGACTTGATTCAGTATGCGACACGTAGAAAGCGCCGTCAGGGCTATGTTCCACCTGGTTGGTCATACTTTCTTAAACTATTGAAAAAGCATAATGTGCCAAAATTTGCTTTAAATAATGAGACATTGAAAGAACTTGATTCAACAGTGGCTACTGCTCCAATGCTTCAGGCGATGAAAATGCCAACAAATTGGTTTAAGACGTCACCTGCTACATCCCCTCCCACACTCACTAAGCAAACAAGAGGAAGAACTCGACGTAGATCTACATCACCACTAAAACTAGTAAAAGGAAAACGTAAAACAGCTCCTCCTAGGAAATACATGTTCTCAGACTATTAATATGAAGCAGGTGTGTTGCTTGCCATGTAATGAGCCGCCAGAGGTGAATGTCGTTGTCACTTGCACTTGCTGCGCCAGCTCTCATAATGAAACCCCTAAGCAATGTGAACACGATCGCAAAACCGCTAAAGCTAAATGCTGCAGTTGTTGTAAATGTAGAAAGGCAAGAAAACAAAAAGATGAGAAGGAGGAAAAAGAGTCAGTCGTCATCGACTGAACGTTTGAAGTCAATCTATTATGATGTAAAACATCCGGCAGGATTTGCATCTATCAAGAAATTATCAAAAGCGAGTGGTCTTCCACAATCACAAGTGAAACGATGGTTAAAGGGTCAGGCTACCTATACACTCCACAAACAAGCGAAAAAGAAGTACCGCACCCGCCATTATATTGTTCATGACATCGATGAACAGTGGCAAGCAGATTTGTGCGATGTTGCCTCCATTTCAAAACATAACTCGGGTAATAATTTTATTTTAACCGTCATTGATATTTTCTCGCGTTATGCGTGGGCTCAACCTTTAAAAACTAAAGAAGGGAAAGGAGTAGCAAAAGCATTCCAAACAATTTTTCGAGAAGGTCGGATTCCAAAAAGAATTCAGAGTGATCAAGGAAAAGAGTTTGAAAATCAGCATGTGACAAGATTATTTGAGAGGCATAACATTGAGTTGTTTAGTGTAAAGAGTGCTTATAAAGCTGCACTCGTTGAGCGTTTTAATCGCACATTAAAAAATCGCTTGTGGCGACATTTTACTGCCAACTTGACACAAAATTGGACAAAGGTTCTACAAGATACACTCCATGCCTACAATCACTCTATCCATCGTTCTATTGGACTCAGACCAGTAGATGTAAATGCTGACAATGTAGATAAAGTGGGCGAATCATTCCAACGTAAACGCACTCATGTGAAAAGTGATGTGAAAATTGGTGATAAAGTTCGTATCTCAAAAGTGAAAAGTGTTTTTGCTAAAGGGTACCTTCCGAATTGGACAGAGGAGGTATTTACAGTATCAAGGATTAATCAAAAAGACTCTCCAACCACCTACAAGTTGAAAGATTACGATAATGAAGAAATTGAGGGTAGCTTTTACCGCGATGAGATTGAGGTAGTCACTGAAAGTGAAACATATTTGGTAGAGAAAATCATTCGATGTAAAAAACGGCAAGGTGAAGAATGGTGTCTTGTTAAATGGACTGGTTATCCTTCAAGTATGAACTCTTGGATGCGTCGTGCCGACATCTTTCATCTAAGTGATCGACAGTGATTCATGCAAAGTTGTAACTAACAATGTTTAGGGTTTGAGCTATGAATCCAACTGCCTCATTTTATTCACGACCCTCCTATGTAAGTGGTGGAGGACAAATTTACATCGGCGCTCGCCGCCAACGTGGAGGTAGCATACTTGGTGCACTGAAATCTGTTGTAGCACCTCTCATATCCAATGTCGGTAGATCTTTAAAACGAAATGTTTTAAGTAATGCCGTTGGCTTTGCTGGTGATGTTGCTAGTGATCTTTCCAGAGGTAGAAGTTTTAAGAGCAGTTTGTTGAATCGTGGGAAGGAACGCGGTTTAAAAACATTGAAGCAGACCTTTGCTGGTGTTACTCAAGGAAAGAAATCACCTAAACGAATGAATAAAGGAAGGAGGAAACATCGCGGAGCTGGTAAGGTGCGATCTTCAGTCAAAAGGCATTCACGCAAACGTCGCAGAGGCTCTAATCATTCATCAGGCGCTAAACGACGACGCTGCTATAACTTCTAATCATGGAGTGTAAAACTTCCGGGTTTTGTTTGTTTGATCAACAAGCCATACAGACAGATATTCTTAGTTCAAGTATTGTAGATTATCATCCTCGAACAGCTGAGAATGCTGGCCCCATTGAATTTGTTATTCCTGGTGGTAGTGATGACTACATAGATTTGAGTTATGCGATGGTTGATTTGAGGTTTAGAATTCAGCAAGCAGATGGAACTGCTATTGACGATGCACATAAAGTTGGACTGAACAATTTACCATTGACTACATTACTTCGCGATGTTTCTCTAACGATTGGAGAGCAGCAGGTGGAAGGTGGTCAAAGCGATTATCCCTATAAATCATATTTCAATCATGTATCACAGTTTCATCCAGCAGCACAAAAAAGTCATATGGAAGCCATGGGATGGTACAGAGATGAAGCAGGAAAATTTGATGTTGAAACAAACAGTGGCTTTGTAAAGCGACCTGCTATGATTAAAGATAGTAAAGTATGTCAGCTATATGGTCCGCTGAATTTAGACTTCTTTAGACAGTCAAAGTTTTTACTCTGTAATACCAGCATGCGACTCAAGCTGACATTGAATAAGCCTGAATTTGCGCTGAATGCATTTGCTAAAGTTGACAATTTTAGAATTCATGTGGAAGATATTGCACTTTACATTCGTCGAGTAGTACCGAATCCAAGTGTCATTAGAGGACATGCTGAAGGTCTTAACCGCCAAAATGCCATTTACCCCGTTCAGCATACAAAGCTTCTCACCTTTACAATTCCGAAAGATCAAAAGAGTTTCATGAAAGATGGCCTCTTTCCATCGGAAGCACCGAAGCTCCTCATGGTAGCAATGGTTGAAAATGATGCATTTAATGGTAATATAAAGAAGAATCCTTTCAATTTTAAACACAATCAGTTAAGTGAAATTGCTTTACGTGTAAATGGTGTGAGTCATCCTGGTCCACCCTACAAACCAGATTTTGCTGCGGATCAATTTATGCGCAGTTATGTTGATTTTATGGATGTCTTTGGCTTTTACAATACGGATGACACCAACGGACTCACTATGAAAGAGTTTAAGAGTGTATATACTATTTATGCATTTGATTTGACTGCTGACAGCGATATTAGTGCCCCCTATCGTCAAGCGAACGTGCCTCATAATATTCGTTTGGATTTGACGTTCAAAAGAACACTACCTGAGACGATCAATGTATTAATTTATGCAGTCTTCGATTCAAATATTGAAATTACAAAGTATCGTGACGTGATTCTTCAGTATAATCGTTAATGAGTTGGTTGACTGCTGACGATATTAAGACTAAAGTGCAGCGTAATGCAGACGAAGCGACGTTGAAAGCTTTCGATAATGTCTATTCACTCGATACCTTACCACCTGCAGTAAATCACTATCCCATCTTTATTGTGCTAAACACTCATTCGCAGAATTTAGGCGGTGAGCATTGGAAAGCGATCTTTATTGGAGAAGACCGACGTGGTGAACTATTTGACTCTCTTGCTCAACCTCCAAATATACCAACACAGCAGTGGTTGAGAAAACATACGCGTCAATATCAGCGAAATGAACGCATACTACAACATCCACTTTCATCAACGTGTGGTGCTTTTGTACTGTACTTCATCTTAAAACGTTTACATGTATCTCGATTTGCATCTATTATTCAAAACTTTTCATGTAATCCATCCTCTAATGAAAAAATGATTTGTAAGTTCTATCATGATTTGAAATAAAAACATCATGTTGGAAAAATTGTTTTTTATTTTACAATCCGCTGGGTACGTACATACTCAATGAGATAGTCCAGGATCACATTTGCTTGTACATGAGATTTTAGTCCAGTAATGATCACTTTACTATTATGAAAGATTGCCACATGCACAGGTAACCAACAACTAATGAGAGCTGCAGGAAAAAGTTCGGGTTCATAACACAAATTGTAACTGCTGGTACGAATCTTCAAAAATGATAGACTGTCACAATTGAGTAGAGATCACCATATTGTCCACAGTCAGATTCGACATCACACACCTCTCCCTCTTCCATATCCGACGTAGTAGTCTTTGTAGCTCTAAGCGCATTGACTGCGCCGATGAATGAGAAAGGGCGCCGAGAATCTGTACAGTCCCATTTGGGAAGAGTTGAAGATTCCATGAATTGTTCATCTTCACCACTAACATTTGAGGTCGGCCCGGATAATACTTGCTGTTTGGAAGGTGTTGGTGTAATGTGGTGAGATCGATTTTGGTGTAGAGTCTGAAGCGACGGAGAATGTTGACGATGGTGTAGCGATGGCGCTTCATGATGAAAGAATGAGTAAATTGAGCGATGTACCTTCCTTTTATACTTTTCCCAACTACCTTGATGAAATGTGAAGTTAGTATGAAGTTGGGAATGATAGAGTTGAATTCGCCGATTGTTGACGCGCAGCCAGATGCAATTTCCAATACGTGAATGTCTTTTCATATAGAAGTATTTCAAGTCCTTCATGATATGATGTAGAGATTGAAAATGATGATAAGATAAAGCAAACTCTCTTCTCACATTTCCAGTTGAATCTTTGAAATAGACGTTTCGATCATGATCCGTTTCAATGCGTTGTAGGGAATCTAATTTCCAACTCATGATGTGTGGTAGTCATGTCTGATTAAGATTTGCATAGTAGGGCGATGAACTCACGACGAATAAATGTCATGATGGAGCGATGTATATATCTTCTATACTTCTCCCAATTGTATTTGCGAAATGAGAAACAGTTTGCGGAATGAGAATGGTAGATTTGAATTTCATTTCTGTAATGTTGCAGCCAAACTTGATCACCCAAGGAGATGAATCTTAATGTTTCAAAATATTCCAAATCCCTCATGATATCATTGAGGTTGACAAATTGTCGCCATGTTAATGTAATTCCTCTTGATGTATGACCATGAGAATTTTTGAAATGTACGTTTCCATCACGATCAACTCTGATATATTGTAGAGAGTCCAAAATCCAAGTCTTCATGATGTTATGCAAAGTTGCAGATCAGCAATATAAAAATGTCGTTTTATCATATTTTGCTTAGCAATGCGGCTACAAAGAGATTTACTAGTAATCGAGCCGCACTCTTTTCTACTCCCATTGATCATGCACAACAGCTAAATGGAAATTGGGAAGTGGGTGTCACTCAACTTGTTTATAGCAACTGTGTCTATACTTTTGATCATGAGGTGATGACTATTAATATGAGGCGTACAGCTGCTTATCAATGTGAAAAGGGGTGCCGAGTATACATTCCACAGTGGCCAAAGAAAGATCTCTTATCATGTAAAAAGTTTATATATGATTTCTTGAATAAAGCGAGTAAACATATTGTCCAATTTACTCCGCACAATGATGATTATAATTATGTGCATCATGTAGTTGAGAAAGATTGGATTGTTGGTTTAAGTCCAAGTTTAAGAAATGATTTAGGTTACCTCGCTAGCGCCTTAACAAGCTATGATAATTTTAACGTTAATTACCACATAAGTGGTCATAAACAGTTACTATATCGAGAGGAAGCTTATTATGTAGATCTTATTCCAAGAAATGAGAAGACGTTGGTGAAGAAGATTGTGATTAAGCCAAGAAAGACAAACATGACTCCTGAAACATTATTGAAGAAATTTAATTATCTCCTTCGAGTTGATGGTAAACATGTGGCAACATTGACTTATATTAAATCATCTAATCATATTGCAATAAGCAAATTAAATGATGATGATCTAGTATTAGTTTGTTCAAAAGATTTTCATCAGTTCTTACGACATCGTTCTGCAGCTGTTCATGGAAAATCTGATATGCAACATTTACCATGTGAAAGGTCAAATCAATTTGATACAGAATGGTCCGTATCTTTATACAGAAAGTGTGTAGAGCCTTTAGGTGGTATCTTACATGAAACAAGAGTGTTGATGCCTCGCATTATTACTTCGGTTAAATTGGTTGTAGATTATTTAAATGAAGTGATTAATGACCGACATATTTCATTTTCTGAAAAAGAAGGTACTTTGTCTCTCACTATAAGTGGAAAAGGTATTGAACTAATTATGGATAAAACTCTAATGGACATTTTGGGTTTTGACCAAAATATCTTTAAAAGTGGTACTGTAACCAAAGCTAGCGCAGACATGTCGCTATCGCGTCGTATTAACTATTTTCAGATATATTCCAATATTGGTGAAGATGTACGTGTGGGAGATGTTGAAGCTCCATTGCTAGCAATGATACCATACCAGCCAAAAAGCTGCAGTATTTTATCTGAGCATACTTTCAAGAAAGTGCATTATACAAAGCCGAAATCAAACTACATCCCACAAATTGATATTGCCATTTATGACGATGCTGGTGCGTTGATTCCTTTTCATAAAGATGCTGTGACAAGTATCACACTCCATTTCTGAATGAAGAGTTAATGCAAAAGTATGCTAATATATTTTTCCAATGTGAATAATATGGAAAGTGAAAATAAGGACTCGTTTCTAATCTACTTACCCAGTAATGCTTCTATGAATAAATTTCCCAAAAATAAACCATCAGACTATCGAGTAGAATTAAATCGGCCACTGCATTTAGAAGGTGAATGGGAGGTTGGCGTTTCTAGTATTGGCTATGATAGCAATATTCAGAATGTGAATGATTTGGAAGAAATGATATTGACTCCTCGCACCCATGATGGAATAACGATGAATAATGCATTTCAGTTCCCATACAATTTAACATCAGATGGAAAGTGGAACTATGAATGGATTCAGATAAAATCAGATTCTTATGAACCATTTGGGAATGAGAAAATTATTAAGGCATTCAACAGTGGTAATACTTCCATCATGAAGAATAAAAATCAGAAAGCTTATGAGTTTACTATCTATCATTGGAGTGGGAGACAGTTCCTCCGCTTTCATTCTTTTACTAAAGGTCTTACGCTGAGGTTGGATAGTGAATTCTATCCACATCTTGGTTTTGGTCATGGACTACATCTAACGTCAATTGCTACTGCAAATGTTAAAAAAGTTTATTCAAATCGAATCAACAAATTTCATTATAGATTTAAAATATTTGATGAAGATGTTGTAGAATGCGAAGAACGCATCATTTTGAAAAAGCGTGGTGTTCAACCTTTATCACTTATTGAGTTAGTAAAACGATGGAATGAGACTGTGGGTAAGAAGTATGGAGAGAAAATTATGGCGGACAAAAATAAGTTGGTTATTCAGAAATATAATGACAAACTTACAGTTTATTTCTCTCCAACCTTGCGTCATTTTGTAAGACATTATACACCTATTATTGGAAGCGGTGTGGTGTATGGTTCTCATGAATATCACACTAAAGCTGATTCAGTTAATGATGAATGGTGGGTGGACATCTATGGCGATCGCATCAAGAAAATTTACCAGTCTTATGAAGAATCTAAAGTTGCTATCAATATAATGCCGCGTCTATATCATACAGTTGAAAGCTTCATTCATGTAGTAAATCCTTATATACAACAGAAGTTGAAGCATGTGATGAAAAGTAAATATGATGTAAAGACACACCACATTTCGTTTTCAATTGAAAATCAACGCGTTGTTCTGAAACTGGGTGATGACATTCAATGTCAATTGAGTAAAAATTTGAAAAAACTCTTTGGTTTTTCAATGCTACAAACATTGTTTGCTGCTGCGCATACGATTGGTATAGAAACACCAATGACACTTGATAAACATGAACAGCACCTTTACATTCAAAGTGATTTGATTCTACCTATTTCTGTTGGTGAGAAAAAAGAATACATTTTACGCGATTTCATTCATGATAAAGACGCTTCATATGGAATAGTCGAGAAGATGTTTGAATCTATTTTCTATCATCCCGTCGTCAAACAAACTATACCCTCTATTGCTATCAAAATTACCAATGGTTTACAAGAGTGCATCCACGTGAAAGATACTAAATCCCTCATAACGTTAGTGTTTCGGAAAACAAAGTGAAGTCATTGTGATATGTTTATTGAAATAAAAATATGTATATGAAAAAGTCTTTTCACAGATATAGGGGGAATGGGCTGACTGTAGGCAAATATTCACAAGGAAGAAACGATCTCATGCGATACATAAAACAACCATGTATATCTACAAAAAGCAACATCAAAATACTGAGTTAAAGTTGATTATGTCAATACATCTCCTGAATGTGGTAGCGTGAGTTTTATTCTTTTGGGTGGAGGTATGTTTGTGTCAGGATGTCCATGTGGAAGAGATGTGTTATGTCCTATCCAACACCTCTTATCCTCCCATGCTGAAAGTGCTCGTTTCTTGAACGTGTACGTTTTCACAGTATGAACTTGAGATTTTAAGATTGTCATATTGACAAACGTTATATTTTTATTTTTATAGGCCTTCTTATAGGAGCGATGTTTCATTTTATGAACAATGGATTTCGATATACCTTTAGCACGCTTAATACTATCTGCACATTCTTTTAATTTCATGGAATACATTTTAGGACGGAGGAGAATCATTTCATCTATTTCCTTTCCTGCTGTTTCATCCTTAAAACAACCAAGTTTGGCTTTATTCTGTATGGAATAGAGTGGATGAGTGGGATTGTAGTTAGATGTGTCGAAATATTTTTCTAATGACTTGCCTACTTCATTAAAATTTAAATCTTTTTGAGTGGTAATTCCTAAAAAGAAACTATCTGTATCACCACCCAGCAAGCGAACCTCTTTTACGAGAGGGCATGGTTTTAATATTTTGTAGAAGAGTTGATACATTTCAAGCTTGGAATAATCTAAAACGGCTTGTACAATATAGATGGGTTTGCACAACTCAACTTCTGATTTAATCATTTTAACACCTACAAGATCCTCATCGATGATGTCTCTATCAATGAAAAGAGGTGATGAGGTCAATTTGTGATATTTTTGTTCATCAACGACTAGTTTGTAATTCATACGTTTTCTAACATCCTCCATGGTCTTTCCGAATAGACTGTTATTCTTATATTTATAAAAATCCTTTTCAAAATTATTTTGGGCGAGTGCACGTTTTTGACTGTTACTATCTATGTAGGGTTTGAGGAAGGCTTTCTGTCTAAATTTGATAATGCGGTGAACTGACTTTAGAAGCATGCCCATTTCTAAATAGAATTTTAATATGCAGAAGTGTACGAGATAATTTTTCTTATCATATTGGGTGAGTAAAAGTTTGCGGCATGGTTTATACCTTGGCTGTCCACACTCTGTTAAGTTATTATGAAATTGTGACATGAATGGTGAAAACATATCTTCAGTCACTTCACCAGATTCAGGTGCGAGTGGGAAATCAGCAGTTTTATTTTTAATGCTATTTGGATAAATCAAATCCACTTCAAAATAATATCCCCAATCACCTTCATCTGGAATCTTCAGTATGTTTGAAGGGTTGGAGTAATACTCAAGCTCATCTTGATTTAACCAACTAAACTCGGAATGAGGTAGTGGTTTAGACAGTGAACTGCCATATAAATTATTTTGGTCATAGTACTTTAGGTGGATATGATCATCACCTACTGTTTCAGATTTTATATGATGTTTATTTATAAATGTGAGACCACCGCGTATTCCGCGCTCAAATATATTATACATCTCCGGGTCTTGTAAGAGATGAATGGTCTCACCAGTCATTTTAAAGGCTGATTTAAAGGACATGGCTGGTAGACTGACAAAGTGGACAGGATCTAATTTGTCTTCTTCTAATGCCACTCGTCGAAATTCCTGAAAGACATCAGCCAGCAAAATGACATCTAATTCTAAGTAAGCGATCATATAATCGCCAAACGTTTTACAATCAAATTTTAAACATGCCTCTTGAGCATGTTCATAGTCCTCTACTGGACAATCTTCACCCGTCAAATCGTTTTTGAATTTGTCAATGGAAGGAAGGGTTGTTTCATTTAGTTTAGACATTGAGCTAAAATACGCATAAGGAAAGACTCCTTTGCGAGTGATTATTTCATCCGTTAAGTTTGGATAGTGTTTCTTCAAAGTTTGACTATGGGGAAGAAACTTGAGATTACGAACGAGAGAAGCTAGTGACGCTGACATGAATTGAAATGAATCTAAAAATTTTATTTCGAAGAAGACTGTCTTATTTTCTTTAGTTTTATCTACTGGTACTTTTGCTGTCATTGCCATGAATTTTTCTCTCGTTTGTGCTATTACATTAAACTGCCACGATTTCATCTGGCTCAACCCTCCTTTTATGAGCATATGACTGTCATAGCCCTTAAAGTTATGAAAAATGACGGGTAGTACACGACGTCTCAACCTAAGTGAAAAGTTACATTTGGAGCAGAGTGCGTTTCTAAATTTACCAGTGATGTGATCATGATCACGCACTTTCTTAATTTTATCGTCATCAAACGTTTTATGACATTTAGGACAGTATGTGCAACTTTCAAATTTTTGTTTGTCTTCATCTGTCATATGTAGTGACTTACGCTGCAATTGGGAATCATATGATTGTTGAAATTTAGCAGCTTTATCGAGAAATTCTAGAAATTTTGAAATGCAATCTTCACCTTGCCAAGTATGCATTTTGTTTTGTCTATTCCTAAAGTGGTCATGCCATACTTCATAGCAGGATATGGCTGCTGGCTTGTGGATGATATCATCAATGTAGCATTCTATGTCTGCGTAAATGACACGCAGGGGACTTAATTCGTCACCATTATCCCTATGTGAAAATATTTTATCTTTGGGCATGCGTTCCATTTGTAATTTACCTCGCTTGCACCATTCATAGTGAGTTTCAAATTTATCTTTACTCCAAAAGGAGCGGATGCAGCGGTCGCATACAAAATGTTCACCTCTTTTAGAGTGCCCCAAGTGAGTGTACAAGCGAGAGATTTTGGGAATACCACAGTAGTGCCATTCCTCGCTATCATCTTGTTTTACTAATAAGAGGTTGACTACATGTTCATAACAAGTTGAACGTGAATTATAGCGGGCACCCTTCAACCCCTTCTCCCACACGTGAACGACAATTTTAATCTTATTATGTTTTTCGAACGTTTCTACATCTTTGATTTTCATGTTGTTGCTATCACAACCTTCAAAGTCTAGTTCATCCTCCCACTGTCTATAGCTATAGGTATGATTTCGATTCGCGTTGATATCATTATAGTGAAGGATGGATAGGACTGCATATTTGAAACACTGTGATTTACAATCGACATTGATGACAGCTTTCTTATTATACAACGTTTTTGGTAGTTTAAATGTACCTCGAGCTGCATGACTTTCTAATAGTGAAATTTTGAATATGGCTGAGTCCACACCATCAAAAATGAGAGCGCTGTCGCGTTGATTGAATTTATCTACATTTGATTTTAAACATTGAATGTGAAAATTTAGCCAAGACTCGCAGTCTACAACTTCGGTTGCGGAAGAGGAAGGAACATGAAACTGTATTCTCTCCGTCACTTGACCCGTTTGAAAATCTATCTTAATATATTTTAGTTTAAGGTAGATGAGCGCCTTCATTCTAAAATTGTCTAAATTGTTGAAGAGCGCTTCGATAATGTTTGAATTTTGAAGGAGCCACTCAGGAAAATCTACTATTTGAGTATTGGACTCCATGCAGTAGTCACGTACTAAATTATTATGTGAAACATTAATGAGGGAGATGGTAGAGGTACCGTTGGTGTAGTGATCATTTGCATGCGTGTGTTGAAGTCTGTGCGAAGATCGCTGAAAGTGACTATCAAAAGAAAGAGGGCACAAATCGCAAGGAAAGGAGATGTCATCGTCAGAATCAACTTCACCTCCGGAGATTGACGCCGCTTTGCGTTGACACACACGTTGTTTGATGTGTCGAAGGAGACTGTGCTTCCTTGTAAACATATGTCCGCAGTCGGCACATTCCCACTCGTTGCCTTGTCGCGAGAGTCCTGAGCTGGAACTCACATCACCTGAAAGAGAAATCATTCTTTCATCTCTGTTCAAGTCTCAGTGTATTGTGACAACCTACCTTGACTCAACAACTCTAAACTTTCCTCGAGAAGGGAGGGTGTTGGTGATGAAGTTGATGCCTGAAATTGAGGAAGATGCTATTAGCCACACGTTTGAGGGAGATGAATGAAGAAATTTTCAACTTACCATTTCAACGAAATTATGTTTAAGCTTGATACTTCAACAAGATAGAGACTTCACTCAAATAATACGTCTCAAATTTGGAATTCACTTGTACGCCTCAAATAATAACAGAATTCGCTAGACAACAGTTCACTTATGCGTCTCAAAGACAGAGTGAAATGACACGAATGTCACTTTACATATATACTTTCATATTCATCATTCATTGGCTGTTCATTCTGATTGGTTGCTTGTTGATACTTAAGAATTAGAAAACATTTCAAAGTTATTATTCACAGTCAACATGACAAGCCCTCCGACAACACCAAACACAAAATTCTCTTCTCCATCCTCAACACCAAACGCTCCAACGAAGGTAGAGAAGGTGTTATTACCAGCGGACAACGAAGAGAGTGTATGTGAGAAGGAGTGTCCCGACTTAACAGGCTTGAGGTGGAAGTATCTCCAGTACGATACTGACGATGTGATGGAGATCACCAGCACGAAATTCCTCCACCAATTATGGGAGTGGTACACCCCTAACTCCCAGCCACGAACTATGGAGGAGTGGGAGTATATTGATAAAGTGAGGCTCGCAGTGGAAGAACGATTAAAGCAACTGAACTGTTTTTGCTATCTATGTAAAGCCAGACTCTGGGACGATATTGACGATGAAGACCTTTTGAAATACATGCCATAATAAATTTTTATTTCATATTATCTTTGCTTTCATACTGACGTACTTGAATGGGGCTTCAGTGGATAATTTAACCATGTATACATTTTCATTTGGAAATAGTAGCACGCTTAGTCTAACTTGTAAATCTTAAAACATTTCATATGGACGATGATGATAGATGAAATAGTGTCAAATAAAATTAAGATAGCTTACACTTCTGATACAGGGATAGCAATCGACTGCGATCCATGTGTAAAGAGCTTGTTAGACTACGGATGGGCTTAAGTGGATGATTTAACCATGTATACTTTTTCATTTGGAAATAGTAGCACGCTTAGTCTAACTTGTAAATCTTAAAACATTTCATATGGACGATGATGATGATAGATGAAATAGTGTCAAATAAAATTAAGATAGCTTACACTTCTGATACAGGGATAGCAATCGACTGCGATCCATGTGTAAAGAGCTTGTTAGACTACGGAAGAGAGAAGTGTGTTATGTTGCGTGTGGCGCGTGAGTGTCCTCCCATTTCATTCCATTCATCAATTCGTCTCATTGATAGAGACAGGTAGAACTCATGGTTCTCATAACGTATGCAATGGAAAGTTTTAGGCAACCTTCGACAGTTGGCTAAATGTCGCCCTGGCGCGAATGCATACTACGTTGAGACAGAGGCAATCACTTGCAAACATGACGCAGAGAGGTTTAACAAGATTGACCATTGCCGAATGTCCTTTGCGGTATACATAGCTACGGGTTTCACCGCCGCCCTTTACAGGAACGCCCGTCGAAAGGAAGTATTACACCGAACTTCATTTGCAACGTTCAAGTTGACTGATAGCAGATTCAACTTAATGATAGTATTCGCCAGTCCGAAGACTGCCCAGGGCAAACCGCGAGGAGGTTCTATCATGTCTTGCCCCATGGTGGCCCTTAAGAGAGCCGATGGTTCGTTCTCGGGGGGTGTGAATTTGACTATTGGCTGGAATAGTCAATGGGTATGACGGTTAGGTTGTCATAGACCCTATACCGCCGAGGCCGTACTGGTGCATCTGGCACCTTTCGGATGCGGGTGGTATTTGAAGTCCACACCTCATCCGTCCAAACGATCCTCTTGATCTTCCCCTTCCTCTCATCCTCCTCATCCCACTCGTCGAGGATGACGAACTGGGGAATGGCGTTGTCTTCATCGGTGAAGACGGGAATGTTGTCGGCAGATGTCGCTTCCATCGTGACTTCAAATTGAATGAGAAGCGCTACAATCTTCTGGCTTATATAGGGTTTTCAACAATGAATTGATCAACAGCGAATCAGAATGCTTCAGGGATAGCAATGGACTGCATAATGTTCAAGTTGACTGATAGCAGATTCAAATTAATGATAGTATTCGCCAGTCCGAAGACTGCCCAGGGCAAACCGCGAGGAGGTTCTATCATGTCTTGCCCCATGGTGGCCCTTAAGAGAGCCGATGGTTCATTCTCGGGAGTAACGTCATCTTACACCCTACCAATGCTGCTGAGAGAGTCTTTGACTCTCTCTCTTTGGTAGCACTGTCGACTTCCACACTAACTGGTACATGGCTAAAAAGTGGAATGTAGCGCCATTCCGTTGGATTGACAGCAGTTGCTGTCATCGGATTGCCAATCCGAGCAAGATTATTAAAAACTCTGTCTTGCTCCTCTAGCCTGACAAACTCCTCAAATAAATTTCGCGGCCTTAACTGCGGTCCGCGAGGAGAGCTGACTTGACTGTTCGGCGTCTGCATGATTGAAATGAAATGAAATGAGAGGCAGTGGCTTATATACCCCTCTAACGCGACGCAACGTTCAAGTTGACTGATAGCAGATTCAACTTAATGATAGTATTCGCCAGTCCGAAGACTGCCCAGGGCAAACCGCGTGGAGGTTCTAGCATGTCTTGCCCCTAGGTGGCCCTTAAGAGAGCCGATGGTTCGTTCTCGGGAGTGAATTGATGGGGTGGTGAAGGCGGGCAAAGATCTGCAATGAAAATGATATGTATTAGAATAGGATATACTATCTTATTTACTTTTTCACTTACCAAGTTAGTCATCCTTTGGCAGTCTCCGCGTTTCCGAATCGAAAATTTGTGGAGATGGCCGCGCATTCGTAGGCTGGCGTGGAGGCATTTTTTCGTGGGATGACCATTGTAGCATAGGATGGATTCGTCTAAATTCTGGTTTACGAGTACTTCGCCGGCCAAATGATTATCCCGAATAGGGATGTGAAACTCAAACAAACGATCCTCATTCACACGTTCCCACTCATCCCTCATGCGCTCCAACTTCTCATACGCCTGCCTCTCATCACCCCGCCGAGCCACAGTCCTCTCCAACTCAACATTCCTCGCTCTCAACACACTCATCTCCTTCATCATCTCCTCAAACTTCGCTTCTGCATCTCTCATTCTTCTCTCCGCAGCACTCGCCCTCTTCTCACACTCATCATTCTTCTCTTCCAACTCTCGCGTCTTTTTCTTCAAATCAGTCACACTACGCCTCATTCTAATATTTTCATCCGCTACCTCCTTCGACTTCAGTTCCTTCTTTTTCAACTCATCCAACTCCTTCACAACTTCATCCTTCACTTTCTTCAAACTCTCATACTTATTAACCAACAAATCATGCGCCATCTGCTGCGAAACATGCCTCTTCTCTTCATCCTTCAACCACCTCGCCGACTGCACACGAATCCCACCACTCTTCACTTTTGGGGAAGATGAGCTCTTCGGGGGGTCGGTGATGACGATGTTTGACACCTCCGACGACGAAGAGCTCAACTTCCTCACACGCTTCCTCACACGCTCCCTATCTAAATCCACATCATCCTCATCATCACTCTCAAGCACTCTCTTTCGCTCAATCTCACCCTCCAACGACGCAACCGCTCTCGCCAACTCATCATTCTCAACAACATTCTCAGCCTTACCCTCTCGCTCGATCGCCAACATTCGCTCCCTCTCTTCCACAATCAACTGCGTAAATCTCAAATCAGTCACTAAACCACCACTACAGTCAGCATGCACTCTGTAAAAACGCGCCTCATCCTCATCACCCTTCAGCACTACACTTCACGCACGCAACCCTATTCAAGATAATCATGTGGCCGGTGCCCGCCTTCTTGACATGAGCCTTGGCGTCCGCACTGCGATTATCTCGCCCACATGAGCACATTTTGATGTGATATTTACGATTTTTGTCGTTAGCCATGTTAGATTTTATTGTGAACTGTAAGATAATGAAATTTGTATAAGTTTGGAATCATGTAGTACAGTCATATTCCTAAAGAGTGTAGTGAGTGGCACTCGATCCCGTCGACAGCCCGAAGGCCTTGTACTGATCACTAGGGAAGTGAGAGATCTTCCCCGATACCCGCTCTTTACAGCTGAAGACATCATTGTCACTGCCCCGAAGTGGTAACAGGAACGCCGAGTCAAAGGTAGTGATCAATAGCTGGGATCTAACCCCTCAAAGCTGCCTTAGACTTAGTTAAATTTCAAATCTGATAGCAGATTTGAACTCAGGATACTTGAAAACCTTAGTCTATATGTTAAAACTTTGAAAAAACTGAAAATTAAGAATTTTTAAAAAATTCCGCATTTTTACTACTCATACTACTTTTAAAAAATTTTATCAGTAGTAAAGACACTATCAAACTCTATCATACAAACTTTGAAGTAAGAAGATAGCTTGCCTACTTCAAAAGATAGAGTCCTTTGAAACACCCGATATCGGGAGCTCAGAGCGACGACCGTCGCTTACCTCGTCTTTCGATGAAGTGATCAGACTTACGTTGTCGGGGGTTTATATATGCTCGGAAGAAAACTTAAAATGGCTCTATCTCCGAAAGTATTCATCGTAGCGACATGCGGTTTGTTGCAAACGATTCGTCTCATCATTCTCTATCATATGACACCTGAACCATTCTCATATGACCACGGGAAGTTGGTCCGTCAGCACATGTCCATGTAACATGCCACAAGTGAAAAAATTCCTAAGTGTGAGAGCTCCAGTGTGGTGAAAATTTTGAAAAATTTAAAACTTCCGAATTTCGACCTGGGACCGACACCAAAACATTTTTCATCAAATTTCACTGACTTCCCCCCCCCTCGTTCAGAGAAATTTGATGAAAAATGTTTTGGTGACGGTCCCAGGTCGAAATTCCACACTTTGGAAAATTTTCAAAATTTTACCCATACAAAGCCACTCTGACACTTAGGATTTTTTCAGGTGAGCGAGCTCCGACCTAAAATCTTGTAACCGCTCTAACTTTTGAACGACTGGTCCGATTGACTCGCAACAAAAAAATGTTGTCGAGCAGTTTTTTCTCCTCTTTCCAATGAAACTCGAACGAACAAAATCCGTTCACTAGAACCAAAGTTAGAAGAGGGGGGGGAGGTCAGTGAAATTTGATGAAAAATGTTTTGGTGACGGTCCCAGGTCGAAATTCCACACTTTGGAAAATTTTCAAAATTTTACCCATACAAAGCCACTCTAACACTTAGGATTTTTTCAGGTGAGCTACGACAGTCCACCCCTCCCAACCTGGCCGGCACACCACGCCAACCTGGCCGGCACACCACGCCAACCTAGACACTACATCACCGCGCGCTACACGACGGTCGACCAGAGGGGGGGGGGACGTCAGACCCGAAACACCACGGCGGCCGACCACGACACGCTGCCGGTCCAGAGGGGGGGGGACGTCAGCGATGGCGGCCATCTTGCGCTATCCAGAAGTGGAGTTTTACTTACTACTACTAGTTGAGTGCTGTTTCTTCGGTTGAAGAATTTGAAATTTATTGCCATTAATCGAATACAGAAATCTTATAGAAGCGCATGGCGACGCCGCTTGATTAAAATTCAATGAAATCTTAGTATTTCTTTTAAAATTCAGTTCATTACGAGAAAACAGCAGAACTTCAAGAAAGAAGTCAGAAACAAACGAATTATTCGAAGAATAGCTTCACTGTCCTCTTTCTGCCCATTTTACAAGACCTAGTTTATCCACTTATTTTTGCATGCTTAGTTGCTGTGAGGCCTGCCAATGGTACCGCGTATAAAAGTCTTGCCACTACAAATTGCTATTAAACCAACGATGGGTTTTTTGAGAAGGTTGTTTGCCTGTCGTTCAATTTGCTGTCTTACGCATACACATTCATGATGTCCTCATACTTAACTGTGATCAAAATGAATTGCCGACTATGCTATGAATGTTTTCCCTTCTATGAATTTGAAATGCTGAACTCTTCTAAATAACAACTTCATTAGAAAGCTATGATCTTGCGCACTTTTTAGTAGGCTATTCATCAATTATCATTTTCATGTTTACATTTCATACGCACGAACTATGCGCAGACCACCCTGACATTCGCTTTTTCGAAAATATGCCTGAATTTTCGCTTTTATCGAGTAGCATTCGTTTTTTTCGCTTTTTTGGTAGAGCAGGAAAAAGTGTTTCGTAGTACAGGCACGTGTTGACAACGCAACATGACTTAGTGGAGCAGCTTACGTCGAATTTTCAGATGAATCGTGCAAATTATGATACAAGCATGAAACTTCGCATGGGTGTTCTCAACACATATCTAAGCAATTCCACCCGATGAGCCACTTAAAATTCGACCTTATTTCAAAATGGCGGCCATTTTTCAAAATTGCCCTAGCAACGACCCCTAGGAGCCTGGTAACAGCATTATAGTGGTCATTTTCAGGCATTTTAAGAAATGTTAAGGGGCACAAATATATAGCATTAGTATTTGAATAACATTTGAGTAAGTTTCTGACCTAGCAACGGTTGCTAAGGACGCTAAAAAACAATAAAAGTGTGAATTTCTCTGATTTTCCTTAGCAACGGCCCACTTATCGTTAATTGATATGGATGAAATTTGATATATAGTGTAATCAACTATATTAAAGCATAAAAATGTTGTAATGATTAAGTATCACTTACGTACTGGTTGCTAGGGTCCTGATAAATGCATAGCAACAACCATTTGCAGGTAATTTCAACATTGTTTTCAGCATTTTCTCTAACAACGACCAATCTATAAATTTTACAAGCCTTGTTTTGAGACGTATTTGGATTTCGGCCATCCGATATGGCCATTGGTCAGTAAAACAGATTTCAGCCTAGCAACGGTTGCTAGGGCCACAATATGCTAGTAAATGAATTATTTTCCGCATGTTGATATAATTATCAAATTATGAGTTTGAACCCATTAGGGAACATGTATCGAAAAGATGACATTTGTTACGATTAAATCCTAAAATATCATAAAGTGATTTAGCTCTTTCCAAAAAATATTAAGAATTGAAAACTTCATGCATTGAGAAAAAGTTTGTATTAATCACAAATTTCAATCACAATATCGAATATTTACAATATCGAAGATTTTTTGTACAGTATTGAAGTATAGAAAAATATCTTCAATCACAGTATCGAATTAAAACAAAAGTCTTTGTGAATATCAATCACGGTATCGTAGACTTATTGTAAAACAAATTGTTTTTGTAAATGTCAATCACAGTATCGTAGAATTTCACAGATCGAATAATTTGTGTAAAACAAATGATTTTGTACATATCAATCACAGTATCGAAGTAAATGCCGAAGTTTCAAATGCCAGAAGTATGTTCCGTCCTTGATGATGTGCTCGCAGCTGTGGAATGTGATGAAGAAGTTGTTCTTTCAAACGTGTAGCATGGACATCATATGATTCTACACCTAACTGCTCGAGCCTCTGTTTGTACAGTTTCCTCAGGTCAGGTAGCTTGAATATGGGTGGATTTCCATCAGTGTTTGCTGCTTTCACTTCATTGATATAAGTAACAAGCTCCGAGAATGCTATCGGGAAAGCTTCTCGCCAGTCATCCTGTGCTTCCATTCTCTTGAGAGAGTTATGGAAATCTCGCTCTCTATTGTACAGATCCGCCAAGCAGGAAGAATGATATTTCAGTTCTAAGGCAATGGCATCACCTCCACTAAGTTTAGCAAGAAGTTTGCTGTCATTGAGTGTTCTTGCACATCGGTTGATTCTTTTATTCAATTTCATTGTCATGGCTTCCCTAAGCTCACCTCCCTGTGTTTCACACAAAAAACATTCCGCTTTGCTTCTTTGGGCTATATTTTTTCGAGATACTTTGTTTCTCACAGCCTCGTCCTTCGTAGCCCCTTGAGCAGAAGTTACGCTCTTTTGAGCTCGTTCCAGTTTTGTATTGCAGAATAGACGATTGCAACTGTCATGATACTTTGCATTTTTCTCTTCCAGAGTCTTGAAAATACCTTCACCTGTGTCAAGTCTTCGAGGGTCGAGCTTCAGAAGAAGAGCATTAAGTGAATGAAATAAGGGAATATTACGTGCCAAGGTAGTATAGCCACTAGTTTCGGATTTAGCAGGGTTCGTTTGGGGACATCTGAGCTTTTCTTTTTTGTCCACTTGACAGAGGCAACACTTAGCCCAGTTGGTGTGTATTACCTGAGAGCTTGAATCCATTTTCAGTGAAACATTAAGGGCCGAGGGGCTATCCTTTTACCACCCTAGAATGTTTATTATACTCGTAATTGTGTATTGGACACTATCTTGTATGGGATTCAACTAAGTTCATGCTGTAGCCCTACACTTAGTCCGATCGTTCATCCAGTGTCATAAGTCCCGTGCGATCTGTACACCATCCGGATAATTATAACCCCATTATCCTTGGCTCGGCTGTCCCGCGCTGGCACGTCCTGTCAATTCAGGTGCGGCTGCCTAGTTTTTCTGGGGTTGATTAGGCAGCATTTGGGATACTACGTTATTGCAGTTGCATGAAGATGCTGACACAATTAACCTAGCTGACACTGAACCCCATGCTGGGTTTCACAGCAGTGATGTCACCAATGTGCCTTGGTAGTGCCTGACAATCACTCATCTTGCTTCTTTCGTCTTCACAGTCATTTGTGTCCCTCTACCGTCTGTTTCACCGTTGGACTTGCAAGTCTCCTCAATTGATACCAGAAGCCTTTCCCACAAATGGGTATGCCGCAAGGCAGCGGAGGTTTGAAATCAAGGTTTTCCTTCCCTAGATGAGCTGCCTTCCAAGGCTAACGAGCCCCATCTACCCGAAGCAACTGGTTTTAAGGCGCCAGTGACCCGCCTTCGCCCCTTCTCGTGTTAGTAGAAGCAGCTCCGCCGGGCTTATGTCTATAAGCCACTCGAGCAGGCTACACGAGCTGGACTTCAGTTGTCAGAGGCTGTTTGAGTCGCACGCCACTGAGAGCATTTTTTAGACAGTGGGAGCTTATCCCCACTCTCACTCCCGGCTATGACAACTTTTGGACCCATAATTACATCAACATTTATGGGTGTCATAAATGCAAATTTAAAAATATAATTTACAATCAAAGTAAAATAGATGGCCATCTTGCATATTGTGGCCCTAGCAACCGTCTCAAAACAAGGCTTGTAAAATTTATAGATTGGTCGTTGTTAGAGAAAATGCTGAAAACAATGTTGAAATTACCTGCAAATGGTTGTTGCTATGCATTTATCAGGACCCTAGCAACCAGTACGTAAGTGATACTTAATCATTACAACATTTTTATGCTTTAATATAGTTGATTACACTATATATCAAATTTCATCCATATCAATTAACGATAAGTGGGCCGTTGCTAAGGAAAATCAGAGAAATTCACACTTTTATTGTTTTTTAGCGTCCTTAGCAACCGTTGCTAGGTCAGAAACTTACTCAAATGTTATTCAAATACTAATGCTATATATTTGTGCCCCTTAACATTTCTTAAAATGCCTGAAAATGACCACTATAATGCTGTTACCAGGCTCCTAGGGGTCGTTGCTAGGGCAATTTTGAAAAATGGCCGCCATTTTGAAATAAGGTCGAATTTTAAGTGGCTCATCGGGTGGAATTGCTTAGATATGTGTTGAGTACACCCATGCGAAGTTTCATGCTTGTATCATAATTTGCACGATTTAACCTATAAGCTGCTCCACTAACTTTTTGTCATGTTGCCCTTTACTTTAGTCATGCTATCATCCATGTGTTGACAATTGAATGCATATCTTGACGATCGCATAATCTTATGTAATAACTATATTATATAGGCATTGGAAAATATGCCCTTATTAGCCAAAAAAGTCATGTAGCAATTCTGGAAGGCAAAGCCTTGTCCACGGACTTCTATAATAAGCAGCCTGGACAGACAGCGAGAATTAGGGAAATACAAGGTTTGGCCGATGACTGAGATGAGAGCTGAATGCGATAATTTTGTTTTCCCTCCTTCATAATCAGAACAGTTTTCCTCTTGATTGTAAAATTAATCAGACACCATTAAATGTACATGTTTATTCAATGATATACCAGAAGAAAACAGATAAAACTTTCAAACTTACCAATTTTTTAGATTTTTAATGATTTTCAAGTAAGAGGAAGTTGATAAACCAGACATTTGATTTGGGTCTAATTTTCTGTTAATTTTTCGAAGTGTTGTAATGGAAGGTAAGCATAGAATATCTTGATCAAGCAAACTACGATAAACGTTTGCACTCATTGAGAAAATCAAATAGGAAAAAATCAATAGTTCAGGCGAGTAATGGCGCTGAAAGTTGTGTTTTTTATCAATTTTAGTTGCTCGGCGATGAACTTGATCGTTCTTTGAAAAGTACAAATGTCATTATCAATAAGTCGTTCAAGGTACGAAATGGCCATATCAATTTGAAAAGAGATATCAATATGATCCTGCAGTTCCTTCTCACCATAAGATTTCACTCGAGCCATAAGATTCACTAATTGTGAATAGAGAGTCAAACGGTTGGGAATCAAATCACTAAAGAGTTGTTTACTCATGAGAATCTCATTTATCACTACAGTCACTTCCAAAGACTCATTCACCGTTATAGAGGCTACGATTTTTGGAATATTGTCAATAATGTCAATGAGACCAATTATGAAACAGTCACCATATTTAAAAGTTTGAAAATTTGATGGCTTACTTGTACCTCCTTCTAACTTTTCAATAATTTCGGAAATAGTCGAAATTTCATCATAGCTTTCGAATTCACTGATTGCCGTTTGAATACGATCATTTTCCTTCATCAATCGAGCAGTAGATGTGGAAGCTGTGGTTACCCGGGGAGATGAGACACTTTGATTTTGAAGGTAGGAGGGCGCGGACGGAAATATAGATGGTACTGCATCCTTTTTTAAATATCGATAAGTAAGTTCTTCTGACTGACCTTTTTTGCGCGATACATTTGAGTCTTGTCGGCGGATAACGAAATCACTGTCCTTAAAGTGTAAAGAGCACAACTTTGAATGTTTAGTTGGTTCGAAGTCCTTTCTAGGATTTCTTTTAACCCATTGATCGCGAATAGCCTGATCTTTAGGATAACTGTGAAAAGTAACTGTGAAATTCGATGTCTCTCTGTTGCTGGCGTAGCCACTCTTGCAACCGTAGGCAGTACATTTATAAACCATAATCCCTCGTAGTGTATAAGTAAACTTTAGTAATGCGAAGCGGTGAAAAGGAGAAGTCACAGAATCACGTCAAGACTGACAAAGATGTAGATCGATAGTGGGATGAATGTTAATGATGTACAACAGCATTCGCTTTCACGCGTTGGCTCATCGGCCAAACGTTGTAACACGTGAAGTGAGTCATCGCCACTGCTGTCTGTCCAGGCTGCTTATTATAGAAGTCCGTGCCTTGTCGTAGTGCGTTCCGGTAAATGCACAATTTTTACAGTAACCTTGAGGCCATGGTGCTATAGCTTTTACACGATTCTGAATTGATGCATGCTGAAAGTACATGCGGTTTACATGCTACAAATGAATGTCATTGAATTTATCAGTCAAGGAATTCGAGACATCAATCCATGCTGGCTTGCCATAGACACACGGGAGGCCTACTATCGAATTTTCTTAGAAGACTGATTTTGGATTAGTGAAACAAGCGGTTCAGTTCGTGCGAATGAGTGAGGTGCATTGCATAATGTTGATAAATAGGCACAAGAAATTGAGATGATGATATACACAATGGAATATTTTCTGTTGAATTTTTTTATTGCACTGCCACTTTCACTGTAATTTTCTTGAAGTACGTGTAACTAGTCAAAAAGTTGATGTGTATAATAATCATTTTGTATCTACTGATAAAGACATTAATATGAAGCTGATATGATCGGATATTTGTAGCCTATTGTCGTATAACCACCTGAAACTTTCTGAGTTTTAGATTGAAGAATAGATGTACCAGTAGGCTTAATGCACTATTTTGTAACTAATTTGACAACCGTTTGCGTTACTGCAGTCATGCTGATTACGTCATGGTTCACCCGCTATATAAATGTATTTTCATAGCGTCTGTGTGATGAGCTATGAGGTATCCACTTATCTCGTGTGCTTCAACAGCTCGTGACTTCTGGCAAATGCGCCAGTAAATATGAATGCCCACATAAAATTCAACGAGAGAAAGTGGTGTCAACGATCCAAGACAATGAGAACCTTGCATCGCAAAGCTTGGGCTTGGTTTTAGACAAATTGTCTGGACTATTTGTCATGTTTTGAATCGAATTGGAAAGAGCCAATATTGAGAGACATTGATTTTATTTCCGTTTTCGTTCTTTATTACAAAATAATGAAGACAAAAATAAAGTCAATGTTTTTCAATATTGCTGTCTCCAATTCAATTCCAAGCTTAGACTTGTTGATTGCAGATTTTAGTAGACGTGCATGGAGCATGCTATTGATAATTGGCCGTTGAAGTAGGCTGCATAGTGATAGTTTTTTATGGAATATTTTCAAAGATTTAGACAACGTAATAGTTTATCGTCGGCTTTCATCAATTTAGATTTATAATATTGATGTATATTTACACTGTGAAGTTTTGATTGAAAAAGTACTAATATATGTTTCATAACAGGCAGTTTTAATTTCTGGAATAGGCCCACTTACAGTCAAAAGCTTGACGGAAAGGGTCTGTAAAGAACCCACTCGAATGTAAGTCACTGACAGCATAATTTTCTCTCTTTGGCAGCCGTCTATTGTCGGAAAAATTCCATTTTTGAAATATTTATCATCTAATCACTATGGGGCTGCATAGTTGAGCATTATCAAATTCATTGATTGTAAATATACAAGTTGACACTTTTGAATCTAAATTAACGTTTGCCCATCTAATAAAATATCAATTTTGCTCCAATAATATAGCTTAGTTATGAGCATTATCTTCCTTTACAAAAATGCATCCTATTAAACAATATTATTAGCATGATATTAGACTTGCGAGTTCTGAAAAAACTACAATAATTTTCAGATGAAACCTTTAGTGTACATTCTATCACTGTATAAAATAATTGCCACATTGATGTAGAACCTTAATAAGGATCCTTAATTCGTCATATGATCCATTTCGCATGACTTAAGTTAACAGACACCTATCGAATAAATACTTGAAAATATCAATATGCCTTGGAATATTCATATGAAAGAGATGTTCAAAGTTTCAGGCTAATTTAGCAGTTGAAAGCATGACAGCTAAATAAATTTTCTTAACCACAGAAATTATAAAATCGTCTTCATTGCTGAAGTTTCTAGCAGTATTTTTTGATTTTTTTCAACACTATGTTTCAACAATCCTATAAAACAATCTTGGAATCTACATTATTTGTCTAAAATCAAAGCAATCTGAATTGATTGCTGTTTATATGTCTGATCATTAATAGAATACAAAAGCTAGCTTTATGTATAAATATGGTCCGGTGTATTTGCGAATCGTTTAGCAAGATGCAAGTAAAATGCCTCCTAAGTGGTACTCCGACAAGTTATCATTTTTGTACAAGTAATATTTGCAATCTACACAGATTCGTAGTGTTCGTGGTAGTGCATGGGTTGATGACATATGATGTCTTTATAACACTTCTACATTGTTTTGATGTAAAAATTTTCGGTTCGCTTTTTTTCGCTTTTCTAAGTTTAGGATTATTTTTTTCACTTTTTTAAATTCGAATCGGCTGGGTGGTCTGTATACGTCAAAGTTATCTACTAATTGTATGGATGAAAATTGTCGAAGCTTGATGTTGGTGTTGCCTGCTTGTGAACGGAACCTTGATTACAATCTTATGACAGGTGAGTTTGTATATTGTAAGTACCGGTACTTCTGTATGTAGGCCTACAATTTATCCGTTAAGCCAGTGATAAGTCTTCTCACTGCCCTCCAATGTTTTGTCGAAAAATCGCAAAGTTGTATATCGAATCAACTCACGGATTCGATTTTGAACTTCAGGTGGCAGTTGGAGTCGATCAGCGCATTACAGAAAAAACCTCGAGCAAATGAAATCCGGATAAGGAATGGATAGATGCCATAACTTCTAATTGTATCCAATGCAGTGATTGGATTATTAAATCCATTCGATTCATTTCTTTGTTGGTGAAGAATTTGTGATAGAGAAAATGTAAAATGGGTTTTAAAATACGAATATAAATGATTAAGCGGACACAATGACTTCGGCAATTGCAGTAAGTCATGAAAAGTCGCAATGACACAAATGATAGGCCTATAAGCAAGTAGACTTCTTCTCGGATCTACGAAGATTTCTCCTTCTTGAAGAAGGCCTGTTGAATCTAATGCTGTGTTTGCGCTGGATATTGAGTTTCAAGATAAATCTGAAAATAAGAATTTCTGCTCGAAATAATTCGTTCGTTGATATTTTCCTGTAACTGGCTACTTGAGTTGTCGTTGGAGCATCAATATAGTTCAGAGGTGTCCAAAGTGTGGCACGTTGGCCGCATGCGGCCCACGTCCTTTTGAAATTTTCAGAAATCGTTTCATTTTTCACATCTGTAGAGTTGCGTTGAATATTGATTGTTTTTTTCTAAATTATATATTTCAAGTTTAAAATGCAAATTTAGGTATCACAATGATGATTTCGTTTTCCATGACGATAGTATCAGCAGTTGTTGAAGCCTTTTATACCTTGATTTAAGACTCCGTCAAGCGATTCCAAGACTTCCAGCACATTGAGAAAATTTTCAATGTTTTCAATGCTCCGCTAGCGATAGCTATATCAGAAGCAGATGAAGCTTTGCAACTTGAATTGTATGGCTTATAAATTAATCAGTTATGCCTATGCAAGGCTACTCTGCCAATCATTCGATTTTGGCCTCTTCTTTTTAAAAATCACCACCCCAATTAGTGATCCGCTTTGGATTGCGCTTTCACTCACAGTTTGGAAGTATTTGTCCTTGTGAGTCAAACATTTTCCACAATAAAGTCTATCAAATCTAGAGCGCCTTAGCCTCAGTTGACGCGAAGAAACTGACCTACAAAGTGCAGTAACTACTACAGTAGAATTCGCATATATCGGCTTCGGCTATATCGGCGGTTCGTCTATATCGGCGGTTTCTTTTTGTCCCGGCAGAATTTCCTATCTTTTCCATATAATCGAGTTCGCTTATATCGGCTTCGGCTATATCGGCGATTCGCCTATATCGGCGCATTTTCGCTGTCCCTGACAGAAAAAATTCGTTTATAACGGCGGATTTCCTGGAAATCCTCAAGCGATGTGTTTTGCCTAGAAGAGTCACTAGAATGACAGTATATGTGGACGCGGATGGCTGCAGATTCTGTTAGGACTATCCGATTCTAACTATTCTAGTGGTATGTGAAAATTTAGATCTTCTACAATTCATCTCGATCATATTTGGGGGTTTGATCAAAATTGTAGAATCTAGCAGCCGAGGAAAGATAAGTAGGCTTGCCACTATATCTCACTGATAATTCTCACATAATTAGTCTTTCATTCGACGTGATGATTGCATTGTTAACGCCTTCACCTACGATGCTATTGTCAGACCTGACTTAGTGACTGTTGCGTCATCAAAGGAGCACAAGCTACCGTCGAAAACATTGTTCAGTTCGATGCATGTCCTCTCTCTAGACAGAAAGCGGCTCGCCACCCCATCCATCTCTATGGTTTCGCCTGCACGTGACTCTTAGCAGCGTCTTGATTGACTTAGATTGGCTGGCTTCGTCTGCACGTGACTCTTAGCAGCGTCTTGATTTATGCATACTCTTCTTTGTTTTGTGCTTCATATAGCAGGTAAGCATGTAGGCATGAAGAAGCTTCAATCTTCTTGATTCAAAAAGCATAGGCCTACTCAGTTTTTGACAAACATAGTAATATCCGGTTTGCGATTCTTACGTTGCAAGCATCAGTTCAGAAAGGCACACTTTTTAGATATCTATTGAATACATAGACACAATTACATGTACATGTACTGTACATGTTGGACAATAAGTCAATATGTACATGTATTTAAGTATAGCAACGCAATAATTCATGAGTCAATACACGTATATACATTGTATGATGCATGGCATGATCTCAGAGCTCGTGTAGATTTCACAAAACTTCAAAATTCAGGGAGTTCGCATATATCGGCGGTTCGCGTATATCGACGGTTTTCGTCTGTCCCTTGAGGCGCCGATATATGCGAATTCTACTGTACTAGTAGAATTTACTTGTGTTACTTGTGTCTAATAGGCGTAGATAGTAAAAAAGTTGAATAATGTGAACTGCAGTCCGCGGCCTTATTTCCCTGCCAAATGCTGCCCGCGCCCGTATAAAGTTTGGACAATCCTGATAGAGGTTCAAGTTGCTTTCAAGCAACGACCGCAATCGGTAATGAATGCTCCATATCGACCACAAAGACATATTTTACTGTGCCGACTTGCGCATTATGGCATTTTCAGTGAAATTGCTCTAAATATTCTTGAGGAATTCTGAATGGAGTTCCCTTGTCGCGTGTTATAAATTTAGAAGACCTAAAGGGCGCATCGAATAATCTTGCTAGTTGCTACATTTTCTGATGCGTCGCAAGTCACACTGAGTTATAGTTGATGATTGAAGATGTCTTGATACAGATAGTATTGGACTACATTTTACCAATAGCAATAGTACTTGATCTGACTAGAATGATGTCAAATACTAATTAATCTAGTCAGGTCAATTACTATTGCTATTGGTAAAATGTAGTCCAATACTATCTGTTGCATATTTCCATTCCTCCTTTTCCCTACTGAAATTTGTTAACACAGTTCTAACTTTTTACTAGATTTCTTGTCTACTCCCTTATTTCCTATGTTAATGTGAAATTTGAATTCATGACTTTTGCGTTTATGTTAAATTCCTTCTATCTGATGATGGTTGCCGAATAGCAACCGAAATTAATTATATCATAATTAAAGTAAAACATCACCAAAACCTTGGCTCTTCCTCAACAATTAAATATGATGAGTTATAGTAATCATTCATTCATGAATGATTCATTCATGAATCTCCCTCTTAGAATTTGATTTAATTCTAATTTATTTTGACCTCTAATCATTTGAACTTTATTGCTGACGTAAGAGGGAGATTGCCCCTTGATTCATGAATGCGAGCCTAACGACGCCCTCCTGGTTAGCAGTTGAGTTCCCGATTTCATCAGTTAGTCGCTTTTACTTTCGTCATGAACGGAAACTACGAATGACTGGTGTATGTATTGCTGTTGAGGATAATATTCCATCTTCATTTTGTTACTTGAGATTCAGACGTGAGTAACAAATTTCTTTATGTTAATAGCAAAAACAAATTCTAAGCCATTTATTTGGAAACTCGTGCAGGTGCCAACAAACGGAAAATTTTCCGTTGACTATTAGTTAATACTTGTAATCGTAAATACTTAGTCAAGAAAGAGAACGTGGAAAGTCTAAGCAATTAGTTGGAAAAAATATTATGCGGTAACTACGGAACTGACAACCACTCATATTTTTTGAATATCACATTTTTTGCAGTAAATCTAGCGCAAATTGTATTTCAATATTAGTGGGTTTATCGAAGAAAAACTCTTTGTTAACCTTTCGATGTATGAATTAAAAATACACGTTCGTTTACATACCGTAATCGTTTTGTCATTATATATTTTATAAGCTTTTACATTACCAAAGACTGAATTAATTTGTGGTTAGGAATAGAAGACACTTGGAATCAGGAAGTATAAAAGAACAAAATGTCCCTGAAATAACTCCCTGATTTCTCTTTCAATAGCCTCATTTTTATCAGCAAAATTGTTTGAGGTCATAACGTGGAAGAATAAGGTGATAATGCGTTTCGTAACCTGCTCAAACTTCATTCTTGTTGACTAACGCAAATATTTTCAATAGATGCGTCATTTCTTTCAGGTATTTTTATGTGTTTCTTAGGAAATTGCGAGGTGAATCTCTGAAGTTGGAATGGAGAAAGATTGTGAGTTTGATTAATTCGTGGAGATATTTTTGTGTTTTGAAGTTAGAAATATCTACTGAATTTTGAATATGCCTTCTTGAGGTTGAAAGCAATGTCAACATAGAAGCTATTCTACATTGAATTCTGATTACTCATTTTGCTAACGCGCAGCAATGTTATGATGCGATGCGCCTCAATATTTTCAATGTCCCATCCAGGGATCCCAATTTTCCGTTTTTTTACTAAATTAGTCTAACGTGAATATTTCAAATTTATGCATTCAAACCCCGGGTTTTCCCGATTTTCCGTTTTCTTGGGTGAATTGCGATCCCTGGTCCCATCTGATGTTGATCCATGATAATCTCAATGCAAGTACCTATATAGTGGATGTCTTATTTCTTTCAGTTCTCATGAGTTCTGCGACTTTGATCTCTGAAGGAAGATGAGACATGGAAAACCTAATGTGAGTTCTGGTAATTTTTTCATTTTCAGATTGTTCATTGCCTCAAATTCGTAAGTTTTGAGTCCTGTTGCGCAACTAGCCACTGGATTTAAAATTACGTTGTTTGAGGTTGGGTCGGCATATCTTTCAAATATATTTGTTAATTGATGTATTCATTTCAGTCGTTTTGTACCGATGGTCAGTGGATTCCTGTGTCATGCTGATTACAATATTAACAGTATGATCTGGGAGTTAGTTGATTATTGGAGTGTACGGCATGTATAGCAGGAAAAAAATTCAAGTGAGTGAAATTTGTGGTCATTTGTAGTATTATTCGGTTTGATTCCGGTTTAGTATCATCCTGAGTACAGCAGTTATGTATAATGTCGAAATCTTATCCGTGTGATTTACACAAAAACCCGTTAAGTCAAACTGCTAATCCTTCATTAATCCTGATGAAATCCTTCACATTTGTTTAGTCTGCTGCGATGTTCTTCTATCCATTGCTGGATCGTGAGGATTTTTGTATAGGGACAAAAGGCGGAGTTCTGTCTGATGTCCGCTTACTCGGTGGGAACTGTCATTGGTTTTATTGGAAAGATTCCTTAAAATGGTTTGTTAAAACATTTGTTAAAATGTTTGTCATTGGTTTATTAAAAGTCTCCGTATTTGAACGCATCTTTCTACGTCCTTTGACATGCCAAAGTTTTCTATTGAGCTAATGCGTCTTGCAGTGTCTTCGTTTCCAAAAAGGAAATGCTGTTTAATTTTTCGTGAGTTTGTAGGCTTGTTAAACTAGATACGTGATTACTGTTTATGACTGGATTGTAGACGGCAGATGCTTGATCGTATGCATTATCTCATGCCCGTTATCTTATCAGTTATAAAAGGTACATTTAGCTTAATCCTAGTAAATGGGGGGAGATGGGATACTACGTGGAGTCTGATGGTATACCCGTGCATTTATCAGCAACCGCTGCTGATAAAGACAGATTATCATGAAAGAGGCGTCAATATTTGAAGCTGTCAAATCTGTAAAGAGGAAACATGAGGCATTAGACGAGTGAAGAATCTTATTGCATGAAAGGGATAAAAATTGAGTATGACAGGAAGCCATTAAAAAAGGCGTTTTGATCGGAGTTAGGCAAGCAAATGAATAGTTGGACAATACTCAAAGTAAAGTTCGGCACACAGAAGCATTCGAGTTATGAGTGAATAAAGAAAGCGTGTCACACATTGTTAAAAGTGGCCAAAAGGCTGAAGACTTCCAAAGAACTTGATATTTTATTGTATCACCCTGCCACGCATGCTCAACTTTAGTATAACATGAGTTGCCATCTTATTTTCGTTGTAGATGATGACATGACGGACAGTGATCGAGAGAATAAATTTTCTGACTACTACAGTTAAATTTGACTTATGCGCGCATAAGTGTATAATCTTTGGTATTAGTGGGTTATCTCCCTCCCCAGGTTTTCAAATTTGTCTAGCATCTGCAAAAATGTATCAATCGCCACCAAACTTCAGGTACACGTAATTAAGCATATTTTCTACCCACATATAAAATTTCACGCAGAGCAGACAAGTACTTTTTGCATTAGAGACGATGACGTGAAGTGTAGCGATGTCAGCTGCTTGATTTGACTTCGTCTATCCGACGCATTATTGCTACTCGTGTGTGCATTGTTCTCTCCACCTCTTTGTCTCATCCACTGTTATTTGAAATCTTCCCACGACCACTACCTTGCCACACATTTATTAAGTTGAAAATGTTAGTGTAAGGGATATGGCTTGGTCATCATCACTACAGGTGTTATCGGGAAATGACTTTGTTAACTTCAAGTGCTTTCTGCTCAGACGATGAGGTCAGAAGAAATCAGATCAAGCTGCAGACCAACGCTTCACTTCAAGTTATCGCCCCTAATTCAGAGCTTGTCAAATTTGGACAAGTTTTGGTATGTCGATAGAAAATATCCTCACTCACGTGCACTTAAAGTTTTGTAGCTATTAATTCATTTCTTCGGATTTTACACAAATTTGAAAACGTGGGGGGTAACCCATAAGTACCTAATCTTTTGTAATGAATATATATTCCTTCATACGTTCGTGTCTTTTTACCGATATCAAAATTACAGTAACAACAGATGAATCTACTTCGGACCATAAACTGATTACAAAACGGAACCTCCTGGTATGAGCTCATGTTAGCGTCTAAGGGAAAATGGGACTTTATTGTTTTCCGATGAATATCGATATTTATCTGTAAGGCGAATTAGTACTTGTCGGTTATCTCCCCCCACGTTTTCAAATTTGTCTACAATCCGTAGAAATGAATCAATCATCACAAAACTTCAGAGACACGTATTTGAGTATATTTTCTACCTACACGCAGAATTTTATGCAAATCTGAAAAGTACTTTTTGAATTAGAGACGATGACGTGCGTGGAGTGTAGCGATGTCAGCAGCTTGATCTAACTTCGCCTGACCTCATCGTCTGAGTAGATAGTACTAGGTCAACAAAGTCATGTCGCGACAGCGTTGCAGTAGAAGTGATGATGATCCGGACTACATCCTTTCCATTGGTGTGCTTAATTTAAGAAATGCGTGGTGGGGTTGTGGTCGTGGGAAGATTTCAAATAGTAATGGATGAGACGGAGACGGAAAGAGAACAATGCACACACCAGTAACAGTAATGCGTCGAACAGACAAAGTCAGATCAAGCTGCTGACATCGCTACACTTCACGTCATCGTCTCTAATTCAAAAAGTACTTGTCGAATCTGCATATTTTTTGCATGTGGGTAGAAAATATTCAAATACGTGTATCTGAAGTTTTGCGAGTTTTACGGATTTTAGACATTTGAAAACGTGGGGTGAATAACCCATAAGTAACGGCGAATTCATCAAATTCGCTTGATAATTAATTGATATTATCAATACTAAATGTATGGGCTGTTACTTTTCTTTGTTGCTTTTCTATTTACTCGAAAATTTTCTGTCGGTTTTTCTTATTCCGATGTTTCAATCATGGTTTCAATACTCGACTGCGCTATCCACTTTTGATGCAAACGCGGAATAATGATGTTCGAATGACGATTTAAAGCGGAAAAGCACGGTCATGTGTACAGTGCTGCTAAGTAGCTAAACTGCATTTAATTTTGTTACGGATGCACACAGCTCAAAATGGTTGGCGAAATTCATGGCTTGGCAGTTGGCAGATACAGACGCCCAAGTCATGGCAATTTCTCTGCATGAATTTCGACACCGCGGGCACGCACACATCACGCATCTGGTGCAGACGCGCGCCGGTAACACACACTGATAAGTGTAACAATATGTTAGTAACTCGTTGGAAACATCACGGGAACCGGTATGCATCAGTTCCAACACACACACGCGCGTGCGTTCATGCGCAGGTTTGGCAGTCTTATTCATCGAATGGCTTCTCATTGCAGTAAACCGAGACAATAAGACTCCTTTAATACAGGGTGCGAGAAAAGTCTTTGCGGATTTTTGATAACTTCATATTTAGTTATTGTATGGTGAATTGTTTTACTTTATTTTCATTTTTCTTTGAACAAACCCATCTAGAAATAAAAACTAAACATTCCATGTACTCATTGACATTTTTATTCTTCAAATAGCTCACCGTCATGCTCAATGCACTTCAGAAAATGTTTCTGAAAATTCCTCAACGAATCACGGTAGTAAGAGAGAGCAATATTGTTCATTTGTCGCTCAATCTCTTCCCGCAAGTCCTGAATGTTCCTGTAAATAAAACCTGGAGGATAAACCAATTGCCGCAGGTGACTCCAGAACCAAAAGTCGCAGGGTGTCAAGTCCGGCGATCTTGCTGACCATTCAATAGGTCCTCTCCTGCCGATCCAGCGATTGGACAAATGAGTCTCTAGAATTTGACGCGCTGAAAGAGAGTAATGGGGAGGCGCTCCGTCTTGCTGGAACAGAAGGGTTCTTCCAGTGCCACGAGAGAAATAAGGAACGACTTGGTTCAACAGAAGATCAGAATATCTCTTTCCATTCATGGTTTCTGAACTGATATCGTAGAGAAGAATTCCGGAATAGCCTATACAGGCCCACACGGTGTCGAGGCTAGGAGTCTTGCCTGCAGGGTTGGTCATTCTAATATTCGGGTTCGTCGTAGTCCAGAAGTGCACATTGTGTTTGTTGATGTTGCCTGTCAACGACATGACACACTCGTCCGAAAATGTTAGCTTTCGGAGGAAAGCAGGATCTTCTCTCGATTTTCTCCTCATTTCTTCACAAAATTGTAAGCGGCGGTCTTCGTCCCCATCACAAAGAAATTGAGAATATAGCGGCTTGTATGGATGATAATGCTCGGGTTTTAGAACTTTTCGGACAGTGAAATCAGAGATCCCGACATCCCTCGATATCGCTCTTGTCGAAGTTGAAGGATTTTCAGTGACAGCTTCATATTACCTTTTGCCTGTTTTCATCTCCAGATGCTATTATGGGTCTGCCACTTCTGGGTCGGTCGTGGGACAGGCTGCCGGTTTCAAGAAGTTTGTTCTTCCAATACAAGATTGTTCTCGACGATAGGGGTTCCTTGTTAAATTTCTCTCTGAATTGACGAGCACTTTCTTCACAGTTGAAAGAAATGGCCCACGATGTGCAATAAACTTTTTCTACTGTCGAGAATTCCATCACAATATCAAATTACTCACATCCATCAGTGTATCGAGTTTATAAACACAGTGTATAAAATGTATTGATTAAAATTAAAAATCTCGTAGTAAGATTCAAATGTGAAATCTATGCTGGTCAGCAAAAATAAGTGGCATAGCTTTTCAAGGCATAACATTTATTAAGGTTAATCATCCATGGTTTAGTCCGTCATTTAATGATCGATCCTCGAAGTTAGATTTAAATTTGAAATCAATGGAGCTCAGCAAAAACGAGTGGCATATCTATTTGAAGCACAACTTTGTTGATTTGATTAAAATGAGATCAAATCTCGTAGCTAGATTCAAATGTGAAATCCATGGAGCTCAGGAAAAACAAGTGGCATAGCTTTTTAAAGCATCGAAAATAGCACAATGAAATGCCGAGTTTACAAAACGTATGGAAAGTAATCAATTTAAATTTTGTTGATTGAATAGCATAAAGCTCACTATGTGTTAAATCTGAAGACTTGGCATGCATAATAGTCGAGTGACAGAGTTATCTACAAACGCATTGCCACATATTGGTCACTGAAGAAATGATATTTGATCATTGAATAGCAAAATATAGAGTTGACAAAAATCCGCAAGGACTTTTCTCGCACCCTGTAGATGTGGATCAGCCACTTATCTCATCGTACGATTATTGCGGAAATATCCAACAGAGCGAGGTGATATGAGGTGCGCTTACAGCAAATGAGGGACTTTGTTATTTATGGAATTGCATGCCTTTTACAACAACGGTATGTTGAGATAGGATTTCCCTAGGAGATACGAGTGCTCTCATTGGACGAAGAGAGACGAATCGTGTGTGCGCTTACGCCCGGTTGTCTGACGCTGTATGTACGATGAGACACCTCTTACGAGCCTGCGAATAAAGATGTCTGCTTACTGTGCGTTCTAACTCTGACTCCTATTACAACATGGCGACCCAGCTCGGAAGTATTCGACCACCTGCAAACTTTCTGACTACATCAAGTTCACCTATTCAAGATACAGAATTCTACATCGAGGAGTTAGAGCTTTACCTTGCTGCTATTGCTGCAGACAAATTTACCGAATCACGCCGAACTGCGATTGTGTTGAACATTCTCGGACCATCCTGCAGAAAATTACTTTCCGCCGCAGGCTCAACTTCGTGTGTTTCGGATGTTTACAAACTTCTACGTTCATTATTTCCATCGGCTCCTTCTGTCACGATTGCAAGACAGAATTTCAACAATCGTCGACAACATCCTACAGAATCGATTGTTGAGTACTTCGCTGAACTATCGCTTCTCGCATCGAAATGTGACTACGGTACTATGAAAGACGATTTAATGAAAGATAAATTGATCCTTGGTGCGACTGATACGATCAAAGAGAAACTGATATTAGAGCAACCAACGTCGGTACAGTCAGCGTTGGAAATTGCCCGTCGCATTGAAACGATACAAGGTGAGCTGAACAACAATAACCTCATTCGACCTGTACATGATAGTTCTGACTTATCTGTGAATAAGCTTTGCCTTTCTGAGAAACCTCATACACAGGGTAGGTCTTCTTTTCTTAAAGAATCTAAGAAACAGAATTCTTTTTCTAGTAATACTAAGCGTAATGATGCAAGACACCAAAGAAGTTTTAGCGAACGCTATTGTTTTAGGTGCGGTGCGTACGATCATGTTGCGAATAGCCCTAATTGCCCGGCTATCGGGAAAGATTGCATGAATTGCGGAAGGAAAAATCATTTCTCTCGCGTGTGTTTTCACACTTCGTCTAAAAATGTTTACCATATCAATTCCTTATCCAATTCCGCTACTGAATTTCGCACAATTGAAGTTACTACTGACAAACGTAATGCGAGTAGCAAAAGTTGTTCTCCTAAATTCACTTATGTGATCGATACAGGTACTCCGATTACGATTCTTCCGAAAGTTGATTTTCTGAAACATTTCACTACTAGAGACCTGAAGAGATGCAATGACCAAATATTTGATTATTCCGGAGGAAACATTAAGGTGTTAGGTCAGATTGAAATGAAACTGTCATGGAATAACAGAAATACTTTTGAAACAGTGATTGTTACCGAAAGTGGAAAGGCTCTATTAGGTCTGAAGGCATTCGAAAACTTGCATGTTTACACTCTCTGGCAGGTTAACTCCGTATCTGCTAATTGTAAGCCTAAATTCAATCACAAAGTAGCGCTTCGAGATGATATCATTCCAGTAAAACAGAAAATTCGCAGAATTCCATTAGCACTTAGAGATAAAGTGAAAGAAGAACTTAACCAAATGGAGCAAAAAGATATCATAGAAAAGGTTGATGAAAGTGAATGGGTTTCAAACCTTGTAGTAGTACAAAAGCCTAATGGAAAGGTACGACTCTGTTTAGACTTGAGAGATGTGAATAAAGCTATCATTATTGATGGTTATCCTTTACCTTTCTTGGAAGAAATTTTCTTGAAAGTGCGAGACTGTTCGAAGTTCTCAGTTTTAGATTTGCAAAATGCTTTTCTACAGCTACCTCTGCATGAAAGTAGTAGACACATTACTACCTTTGTCACCCAAGATGGATTGTATAGGTTCAAAAAAGTTCCTTACGGACTTGCTTCCGCTCCAGGAGTGTTTCAAAAGTTGATGATGACAATTTTAGGTGACATGCCTGGAGTTCAGTGTTATCTCGATGACATAATTATAGCAGGAAATACTCAGGAACAACACGATCAAAGATTACACACGGTTCTTAGCAAGATAGAAGCCGCAGGATTCCACATCAACAAAGCAAAATCGCAGATTTCTCGCGACACATTACGTTTCATGGGTCACGTTATTTCAAAAAATGGCATCGAGCCAGATCCGAATAAGGTTGAAGCTATAGTCAATTCGCCTCCGTTGAAATCTTCTTCTGAAGTAAAATCCTTCCTTGGACTAATCAGTTATTACGCAAAATTCATTCCATCATACTCAGACTTGGCCGAACCATTACTCCGTCTTACTAGGAAGAACGTTCCTTGGACATGGGATAGTCATACTCAGGATGCTTATGATAGGCTGAAGCAGGTTGTTACTGAAAAAACTACACTTTCAATCTTCAATCCAGATTTGAAAGTACGTACTGAAGTACAAACCGATGCAAGTGATACAGGATTGGGTTGCGTTCTCTTACAGTATGACGAACATAATAAACAAAAAGTGATAGCCTTTGCTTCTCGTACGCTAACTCCGGCAGAACGTTCGTATTCTGTTATTGAGAAAGAAGCCTTAGCGATATCTTTTGCTGTCAAGCGTTGGAAAATATTTCTATGGGGACGTACATTTGATATTCAAACCGATCACAAACCTTTAGTTTCCATCTTCACGAAACGTGATACCCTTCAAGTCAATTTGCGTATCGCTCGTTGTGTTACAAATCTTCTTCCGTTCACTTACAACATTCATTATTGTAAAGGTTCTGAAAACTGTATTGCAGATTTTCTTTCAAGAGCTAGTCTTTCTGGTGACGATTCAAAAACGAACTCTTTAGACACCTCTTCACAGGAGCTTATTACGATCAACTCTATTTTCACTACAGGGACTATTTCTTCTTCTGATTTTAAGAAACATGTACAGGTCGACAGAGAGGTTCTTGTTCTTCAGAAATTCCTGAAAGGCCAATCATTGACAACGGAAGAAACTACATCAATGGCGCCATTCCAGGCCGTGAAACATGAACTCTCAATCAGTGATGGATTGGTGTTTCGTGGCCCAGATCGGCTTGTTCCTCCACAAGCGTTGCGACGAAGGATTATCGAAATAGCGCATGAATCCCATCAAGGAATCAATCGAACGGTAGACCAAATCTCAATGGACTTCTGGTGGCCTTCAATCAACAAAGATATTCGTGATTACATCACTCAATGCAACACGTGTGCATCGTCCAAGAAAACAGCCAAATTCTTTTCCGCTACGGTGATACCGACAGATTCTCCAGATTCTCCATGGCATACGATCGGTATGGACATCGTAGGACCTATGGCTTACCTGCCTTCTGCGAAACGTTATGCAGTTACAATCATGGACTATCATTCGAAGTTCCCTTTCGTGTATTTCGTCTCGGACATAACCAGTGAGCGTATTATTAACATTCTGTCTGATCTATTTGCCATAGAAGGATTCCCGAAAACCATTGTGTCGGACAATGGCCCTCAGCTGACGTCTACGGAGTTTGAATCATACCTTGCTTCCCACGACATACGTCACCATCGAACCCCAGTTTTTCATGCCCAAGCAAATGGGTTGATAGAGCGATTCCATCGCACATTGAAGTCTCAACTGGAAATCGGTGTATCCCATGGTATCAAATGGTATTCATACGTACAGAAATTCCTTGCTAATTATCGTTCGACTCCTCACACTCATACCGGATTAACACCTTCAGCTCTCCTACACGGTAGGCAAATGAGAACGAACCGAAACCTCTTCCTACCGACTCTGAAGGAAACGCCCATTCAGGAACCAAATCTTCAATTGGATCGACAAAGGAGGAGGACCGAAACTTACCGAACTGTTCGTTACCGACATCCTGTATATCACCAGGGTGAGCGGGTACGTGTTCTTCTTCCGAATTCGAGAACTCTTGTCAGAACTATATCTGGTCGTTTGGGTACTCATACCTACCTGCTCGGCGATGGTTGCCCATGGCATGTGTCACGCTTGTCAAAATTGCGGGGAAGTGGATCGATTTCAGGACATCCGATCGGTGGAGCCCCAGTGGGCCAAAGTGCTCAAACTCGGAGATATCCTCAACGCTGTGTTCAACCTCCTGATCGTTACATTTTAAACTCGTTTAATCCGTAGCTACTTCGTAAACTTTCAGCTACTGTTTCCGTTTCTATTTACTCTCAGTCATGAGAACTTACGCGTTTTTCATCTATTTGTTATCTGCTTTCGATATACCCCTATGTTGTAAATTTTTTAGGGGGAGGGTGTTGAGATAGGATTTCCCTAGGAGATACGAGTGCTCTCATTGGACGAAGAGAGACGAATCGTGTGTGCGCTTACGCCCGGTTGTCTGACGCTGTATGTACGATGAGACACCTCTTACGAGCCTGCGAATAAAGATGTCTGCTTACTGTGCGTTCTAACTCTGACTCCTATTACAACACGGTACTTTGCTGTTTTTTTAATTCTTGATCAAAAACAATCTGGCGTCAATGAGGAATCTTTTTGAGTGTTCGACAAGTGTTATGGTGTCTCAACTGATAGAACGATTTTCAAGTGCAGCCATTTGAGTATTCAATATGATCTACACTACATCATTGTTGCAAACATTTGAACACGAAATGGATCAATTCATGGCGAGGGTATAAGTGTGTACTGTCTTCACGTAACTGGCCTGGATAACGTGTAAAAAATGAATGATGTCCTCAAAGCTAATAAGAAACAATGGTGTAAAATTCACGAATCAAGATTTGTCGTGTGGTCGAGCGCGGACTAATAATTTCAATTATTGCGTCCACTTTCAAATTGTTGCACGCTATCGCAATTGAATAAATACTTCAAAGTACTACATACAATCAAATTTTACTCCTTAATGCTTGATGACTTGATTATTATTACTTAAATTACTGTGCAATGATAGGGTAAAATGGGGTGATATGGACACTTTTTGCTTAGGGTCTAAATTCTAAGTAATAAGCGGACGAATGTATACATTTAATAAGCTAAATTGTAGCTTAGGGCACTGCCTTTCTATAACATTATGTCTCAAGGGAATGAAAATCCATTATGATATTTATATATAGCATCGCGTAAGGGATACAAATTTCAAGAGAAAAAATGAGTCGGGGTGATATATATGGACACCAATATATGTCCATATGGACACCAACGAGTAATTCTTTATTCAACATAACAATCTAAAAAACAAAGTAGTCTATTAAAGGTGAGACAAAACCAGTCTACCTAGAAGGCTCAGATAAACTTTACAGCGCATTTATAGCAATGGAAAGTGCCGAAACAGGATTCACAACACCACTTGTTGCAAGATTCGCATTTCATCCAATCTTCTGTCGTTTCTTCCCAAGCTGCGTCGCAGCAGCAACATTGGTGTTCCTTGTTATCAAGTTTTCTTTTCGTTTGCTTTGTAGAATCCTTTTTTAGAGATTTTGACGTTGAGGGCTGCAAAATACTGTCTTCGATATCTCTGGATGTGCATGGCGATTGTTGTCCATCGTTTATCAAACGGCACAATGGTTTCTTCTTTTGATCAAATCGCATTCGAACTACAAGTTTTTTCTCCCTAATTTCTGGAGACGTGATGTGAATCTTATGGACTTTAGTATGTGTCGGATTCAAAGTTTTCTTAGGGCTGCAAATTATAGATCTGATTAAGATAGCTTCAGAATTATTTTCTTGAACATCACAAGGCTTGACTGAATCAATTTCCATCTTACTTTCAACTTCTGAAAGGAATGACTTTGAAACGGAGAGCTCATGATCACTGATTGTATTTTGCAATGGATATATTCCGCAATGTGCAAATGCGTCAACAACAAGACCTCTTTTCTTCTCAATTTCTTTGAAAACAGCACAAAAAAGCGAAGCGAAGTTTTCGGTCGTAATCGCGGAGACTCCGCTCTCGTTTAGAAAATTTTCAAGGGCCTTGCAACACGCGCGTTTGAGGACTGCATTAAAATGCGTGTCAAGCGGTTGTAATCTATGGCTTGAATGAGGTGGTATGCAAACTAACTCAATGTCATGATTAATACAGAAATCAATAGCTTCGATGGAAACATGTGAAGCATGTCCGTCCAGAAGTAAAACACACTTCTTGCCTGGAATTTTCGTCCTGTGTCTATCAAAATGATTCAGATCCCGGCTAACAATCCTACGTAGCTGATACGTAGCAGTCGGTGCCAAACGTTCCAAAGGGTAGCGTAGCAAGTTGGTTGGTGGCAGCACGCAGCAGCCACGTAGCTTATGATACTTATCCTACACTTACAGCATATTTTCAGCGCTTTTGACGTTTTGCCTATATGAGCGTTGCTGCTCGGTTGCTTCTACGTAGCAAATGCGTCGTGGATACGTAGAAGTTGGTAGCTGCTCGGTTGCTTCCACGTAGCAAATAAACGTTGAGGATACGTAGCAGTCGGTAGCTGCTCGGTTGCCACCACGTAGCAGATAAACGTTGTGGATACGTAGCAGTCGGTAGCTGCTCGGTTGCTTCTACGTAGCACACATGCGCTGTGTTTACGTAGCAGTAAAAAAAATAATAAACCTCCCATCGATTTCTCTTTTCCTCTTCCTCCTCTCTCCATCCTCTTTCATCCATCTCTCTCTCTCTTCTTCTTTTTCATCAACTTGTTCACTTGCTATTCCACTTCTTTTCCTTCGTATCTCCTCATATCTCTCTCATTTTCTCCTTTCCTTTCTCTCTTTCTCTTCTCTGTTATTTTCCACTTTATCTTCTTCATATTTCTTTCTCTCTCCTTTTCTCCTTGTTCGATCCCGTCGCTCTTCTCATTCCTATCTATGCATTTAGATATATTTGATGCATCAAAGGCATTATTGCTATAGTCTCTTTCACGCGACAGTATTTTTATGCATAGGAAAAACTGTCACACCATCTCACAAGAAATCCGCATTTCACAATTGTGTCTTCAAATGAAATGATCTTTTGAGTGCTCGCTAGTTTTTAAGTCTTAAGTTTAAAAAGCTTTTAAAGTTAAAGAAAACTTTTAAGTTTTTTTCTCTCCGCTCTAATTTTCTGACGATGACACCTTGTATGACAACCTAGTAACCAATTATATAGTAAATTCAGTTTGCTTTTAGCAGCATGCTATGCATCTGAATCTGCAGAAGTGATGTGATTTTGAAAGCTTTACCACAGTCAAGTTCCGTTGCGCAATCTTCCTGCCCTTCTCGCATTAGCAGACACATTCCATCGCTATCCATCCTTCGGCCGCATTCGTCTTTGTCCGGTTTCGCCTGCCGACAGCTACAGAAACAGGTGGATCGATGATGCGCTGACGCGTCTCGCGTGCAACCATAGACAAGCGTGCAGCGGGCATTAAATTCATGCCATCGCGAAGCTGAGTAATGATGATGTTACGTCAAATATAGCAGTGTGGACTTTAACAACGTACGCCATTGCTGCTATATCCTTCATCCGTGTACAGAGATCACTTCTCAGTGTTGTCTTTTTCATCGGGCACAATATCAGATTGAGTGACACATGAATTAAATAATACGACCTTCGCCGTGGTGAAGAATTCCTCGAACGAAAGCAACTTTTCATCCGCGATAGATTTACATGTACGAAAATTGATATATTTATCCAGTGAAGATCGAAATCAGCAGAGCAGAACTTCTTGTGAATGAAGCAATCAAAACATACTTGATCTCCATACACAATATGACTTGTCACTGTTTTCCAACTGCGTGTTTCGATCTCAATACTTCTCGTATTTCTTTGTCGATTACTTTCGTCGCAACATGTAAGTATCAGCATGCAAATTCCTATTTTAATATGTAATTAAATGAAATAAGAGCTTTATGTATACAAGTGGTGTACAAAAGAATTCATTCAGACGCTAACAATCGAAACACTAGAATTATTGTGGCTATCGGAAAATTCAAGTTGATCTAATTTGAATCAGCTCGATATATTTTAATGGCTCACTGGCATAGGCGTACGGGCCGGGGGGGCTTTGGGGCTTCAGCCCCCCCCCCACACAAAGACTCGGGCAAAAACATTCGGGCAGTTGCCAAATTTTTGGCAGCGGCGAATAAACTTTAAAATCGCGTTTTATGGTCAAAGCAAACAAAAATACGATTTTATTCCGATTAGGCGAGACGATGTGCCCGAAATCCGAGCAGTCCACCGGTCGTAATTGAGGGACAGATGGAGTGCCAATGAATTCCAAAAGAATCCGAAATTCGGGTGATAAATGCCACACATGTCGGTTACTAATAATGCTACAGACACTGGCCATTCGCTTATTCGGTCAAGTACGTGGATGTTGGAACCGCTCGACGAACTGTGAATGCAACAATCCCTACATTACAATCATGCCGTGAAGAGTTACGTTTTGAGAATCTTTGGGAGATTACTGAGAAGGTCGGCACAAAAATAGAAATGTGGTTACAGAACACAATATTCTCATTCAGAAAGCCAGCAGCACTCAGGGTAAAGAAGCCGTCACGTCGTCTACAGGCCTTGGTAGGTGAACATTCGGGTGTGCCTCTGACACTGACCGCAAAGTCCCATTACCGGGTCAGCATATTTTATCCAGCTCTGGATAAAGTAATTGCTGAATTGGAATCACGGTTTGCCGGTAATGATCAGGATGTCCTTTGTGGTCTCGGAGACTTAGTTATGAATTCGGCGCCAAGTTTGAATAACTTTGATTTAGTCGCTAAATAAATACTACGGATTGGATAAAGACATACTCTTTGCCGAACATGAGATATGCAATAATTACAAATCGAACAAAAACATACAGTGCTCCAATGCCACAGACGTACTGTGGAATTTACATGATCACCACTTAATTGACTTTGTACCGGAATTCGCACAGGTGGTGAAAATGCTATGTGCTATTCCAGCAACCTTCTGTTCCGCTGAGTGGTCGTTTAGTGCCCTCAGAAGAATAAAGACTTATCTTCGAAGCACGATGGGACAAGATCGCCTCAGTCACCTGGCACTGATAAATATTGAGCGATCGTATGCAAACGCAGTGATTGAAACCGACATTTCCAGAATCATTGATACATTTGCCAGTCGCAAAAATCGGAGATGTCAGTTCTTTTGATAATATCGCCCGATATTTCTGTTATATTAGAGAACAATTAAAACTTACCTAGTTACATTAGAACTTCTGAAATTTTCCAATTCGTCTACGGATAAGTAGACAGCATTGTGCTATTTTTGGTAAAAACATTTGCAAAATTTTATTACATTGATAGTATAAATTGTCGCGTTTTTACTTTCGCGGAGTTCTGGGGTAAGTGTAGAAACTAGATCTTCGTGATTATGCCAATTTTTCGGGCACAAGGACTCAGCCCTCCCTAGAAAATTTTTCCCGTTAGCTTATGCTCACTGCTATCCTCTTCAGGAGCAGAAGATATGTAGGCTATACTATACAAGAATATTTGCTATGATAGTTATTCAGAATACACAAAGAAATCATAAATCACGCATTAACACTATCATTTTGAATCACTACCATTCTCGTAATCCTTTGCTCCTGAAGATAATAGCTCTGAACTTTTGAAATATCTGGCTGATGTAAATTAAATCAAATTGACTTTTCCGAAAACTACAGCAGTCTAGGGCCAAACCACATAGAATGATTAATTTAGGTGTAGTATGAATTTCTTCTTTTGTAATTCAGTTCTGTCATCAAGAATTGGGAAAACGCATTGTCTAGTGCATTACTAATGTGAAAAGTTGTGATGCAGTGGCTTTGCACTATAAACCAAAATCAGTGATAAAGTGGAATTTTTGAAATGATTAAGTTTCTTTTCATATAGGGATAGGCCTATAAAATACTAATGGTTAAGCCCATTGCATTCTCTACTATATATCGTGATATTGACAAATAAACTGACAATTGATATGCTATTTTACATTTGTCAATACCGGTAGGCTATATGATTGACCTATATCAGTTTTACATGTATTTGCATTCAGGCATAATTATATGCATGCAGTAATGCTCAAAATTAATTTTAAAACATAAAAATTAGTGTTTTGCATATGATGTTAAAGGCTGGGAACAAGAGGCAATTCAATTTTCTTGGCATTGTGCTAAAAACAAGCGGGTCACTCCTTCTCTATATTTGCCTTCATAAAGTTATGTACAATAAAATTTGAGTAGGTAGAAACCACGGCGCTTCGTGTCACATACACATCAAAAGGTGGGAGGACCCACTTTTTGATGTGTCTGTGGCACGAAGCGCCGTGTTTTTTACCTACTCAAATTTTACTGTACATTACTTTATGAAGGCAAATATAAAGAAGGAGTGACCCGCTGGTTTTTAGCACAATGCCAAGAAAAATTGTTTTACATATTTTTACATACAATAATATCGAATAATCGATCATATCACATATGTTATGTTGCCATTTCAGGTTGACCAATTCGTGTGAGAATATCTTCGAACCAGCATCTACATGTGCTTGACCATCGAGTTCATCAGGCGACTGTTTCCGGACTAGGAAAATCTAGAGCTAATAAGTAAGTAAGAAAAGGCTTTCGGCTAGCTTGTGTGACTTAATTTTCGTAACTTGAATTTCATGTATAATATTAGCCTTTGTCCACCCTTTCTTCTGGATCATTCAATAATTTTACAATATTATTCAATGATAGGTAGGCATACATAAAGTCGGCTTCAAGTGTGCGAAGGAAGTAATGATGCATGAGACCCGCAATCAACCATATTTTAAATGAAAGTACTCTACAATTGAATAGTGTTTTCATAATGCTGTCTCATTTCTCTTCAATTGCAATTATGAAGTATTTTGTAGTATGTCTGTCATAACTTGCAAGCTAGAGATGCATGCCGGCATTCTTTATTGTTTATATGACTTTTTTTATTATGAAATAACTTGATAAAACTTTTCATTTGCTCTTCGGTTAAAACTTAATTGAGTAAAATATTTCATGCAATCCTAGTGTGGGCCTTTATTCGGTTTTTCATGTATTGTTTGACTGTAATGTGTTAGTGATTTTTTGTCTCTCTCGTTAAAGAATCTCGAAACGTTGATTTAAAAATCTCTTAATTTATTTTATTCCTGTGAAAGCTAGAGGCAATTTCAAAAATAATTAAGATCATCAATTGATTAATTGAAGTTGATCAATTGAAGTGATACATATTCATTGAGGTTTAAAAAATTTACTGAATTCTGAAGCAATCTTAAATGTTTCTGCTTAATTCTTTTATGTCGATTTGGTGTTAATTGAAATAGATGTAAACAATAGCTTTTTGTCAAACATCATACCGTAAAGCAAAACACAAGTAGGCGTAACTGAATGATGGTAAAATATAGGGCCTATAAGTTGCATTTGTATATAAATTTGTAGCATAAAAACAAATTCAAAAGTGACAGCAATTTAAATTGAGTTAATGAAAGAAATCTCATTGTTATCCATATCACTGTCAGTGTATAATTACTTAATTATCATCCCAACTCTTCAATGATGCATAATTTTTATATAAATCAGCAATGAAGTATGGAAGACTTTTTGAGCGCATGGTACATACTCAACATACTTGATTCTATATCAAGCTCTTCCGAAAATTTAGCACAGTGATATCAGACACTATTCAAAATTTAGACCAAGTGTAGCTTCCTGTACGAGTTTCCCCCTTTTGACGAGCACACTTGGTAAAATGGGTAAAAGTCAGTGATGTGATTTCGATTAGATTTTAATCGAGGTCGAGGTTGTTCTCGATATGTTACATAACTTTGATTGACTTTGGCACCGGGCACTTGAATGAAAGGAAAACGAAGACATTTGTGTTTATCAATTTATTGATCACATTGTGTCAACACATTGAAAATCTGATTATTATCTATGATAGTTTTAATTGGTTAATTGCTACATCTTGGTATGCTTGTGTGAAAACATAAATTTGCTTTATACTAACAATTGCAGTTAAAAGATGACAATTTTTAACGGACACGCTCAAAGCGTTATTCAATACATAAAATCGTTACAAAACAATTTTGAAAAGCCACAAAATTCATTGAAATCATCTAATGGTATGAGATCACCCGTTCAATCATAACAGGTGCTAACTTTGGACAAAAGAATCTTGTATGCAAATTTCGTTATATGCCCATAATAAAATTTGAATGATTGCAACAAATACAATATGGAAACATGGAAATATATTTATATAGTCCCGCCAGAACGAGCCTCTGCATGGAATGAGACACAGAATGTTATATACCCTATGACTACTACGAAAATGCTCACCTTCCGAGTTCTAGCGTGTTCTTTTGATCTATAGACAAGATCAAAGAAAAAGACCTGTTAATTGAAGGAAAATTTTCGACCAATATGTCTGCTTGATGTGTTTGCTTCGACTATGCGAGATCTATTAACTCTAGCTACATTATTTGCGGCATGATATATCTTCTATGCGTTCTATCGCGTGATAGGAAAAAATTTTATATGCGATATTTGCAAGAGTTGTTAGATACTTAAGGCTTGAGCTGAAATTTGATCAAAATTTCATGTTTACTTAAGATGCTTGTTGAATCCAAATGTGTTTGGTTTTGGTCGGCAATGGTAGATGATTACATGACTTCATGCCCTGAAAATATATCATGCCACAAATTACAGCGCTTGAGTTAATATATCTCGCATAGTCGGAGCAAACACACCAAACTTCAATTTTCTTCAATTACCATGTCCTTTTTCTTTGATCTTGTCTGCATATCAAAGGGATACGTTGAAACTCGGAAGGCGCGCGTTTTCTTAGTAGTCATAGGGTTTAGGATATTCTGGTCTCGTTCCATGCAAAAAACCGTCCTGGCGCCGGGACTATCAGTAGAGGCTCTCTATTTTTCATAGCTATTATCTATACTGTCTGTGCGAACCTAGGAACCAAAACAAGAGACCAAAAAAAATTATTAACTATTTCTATGCTTTCACTGTATTTGCTATAATCATTAAAATGTTGTGTTTATTCAAGATTGTTATGTCCGAGAAATAGGTGTGAAGGAGCAAATCAGTGTGAAAAAAGAAGCTAATAAAAATGCTGAATGGTAAAATGTTTCTGTAGTTATCTGAATATTGTTAGTCCGACCTCGATTAAAATCTGCTAAGTCAAAGTTATTATTCTTTCGGTGAATGTGGGAGGAACTAAATTCAGAAATTCAAAAAAAAACGCTTACAAGATGTCCTAATTGCATTGTACGAAGTATCTATTACAAAATGCTGAAAACTTGTGAAAGTGTAGCAAAGTCGATGTGCAAAGCTTAGAGATGAGCTTGAAACGTTGCGTCTCATCAGAGACCACATTTTTGATTCCTTTGTAGTACGAATTGCCACGTATTCCAAACTTACTGGTGTCTGTTTATCACTAAGTTGTATTTTGATATAATCTCAAATGCAGTTGAGTACCTTTCTGAAGAATTGTTCTTCCTTTTTCAGAGGCAATGAGAAAACTCCATTATAAAAATGGTAATGCAAGAATCAAGGTCCTTGTGGGGAACTGGCTAAAACAAGCCCTTAGAAGATTGTCCCGGAGCAGGGCAGAGATGGTAAGGTGTACATACGTATTGGAATAAAATCGTTTGTTTGATGATTTGTGTTTTGATATTCCGGAATATTGCATTCTGATTTTCATAGCTGTGGATAATTTGGACGGTAGGCCTATTGATTGAGGTGGACTTTTGACAACAAACAAGAAAGGGAGTGATAGAATGTAGCGTAGCGCCAGTGTAGCAGTTGGTAGTGATTAGTAGCAACTGCGTAGCGTCGCCGTAGCAGTACGTGGCATCCAGTAGCAGATACGTAGGAGGAGTAGCAAAAGGTTCTGCTACGTAGCATACCGGTAGCAATTGGTGCCTCAGCGTAGCGGTAGGTTCCATTATAGGGTCAATTGAGTAGCGGCAACGTTTCAATTGGTAGCAACAAGTAGCACCATGCTACGTAGCAGGTACGTGGCCTATGCCGCCATTTTAATTGGTTTCTGCTACGCATTTCTGCTACTCCCCCGCTACGTAGCAGATACGTACTTTGTTAGCCGGGATATCGAACAAAAGTTTCTGAATCATTATAACCAGACTTCGTGGAGGCGACGCCGATATTATGAGTTTCGTAGATGTTTCGTGCAGTCATCTTCACATTGCCCCCTTTGCAAATGACGAAAGGTGGCAGAATGTCTCCCGATGCAGAAACAGTCGGTATGATTGTTGTTAATGTTCCTCGCTCACCTGTGCGAACAGCCTGCACACTTCGAGCTCCTTTCTGTGCAATCACTTTGCTGGGATTATTAGGCACTGTGGCTACAACCGTATACAATGCCTTATGCAAATCCTGCAGTTTACTCCGTGATCAGAAACAATTACTCCGACTATCCGCTGTGGCGGATGCATGAAGCAATCTTTCCTGCTACACCATGCTCTGAAAAGCTCCTCCGGCTGCATGTAAATAGTCCTAGCTGTTGTTATTGTAGCTTTGCTTCACGACGCTGATTGATGTCAAAGATGACAGTTTTGCGAAACATGCAATAATTATTGATCTCACCACTAAAGGCGCAATATTCCATGATATGAAAATGATTTTGCATTTCAAGAGATAGGCACCCGCCAGCAAGCTGTTATTAGGTCCACCCTGAGCCCTTTCAGATCTCATGAAAATGCTGACGTATTGAATATGAAGCATTTGTAATATATTAATTTCACTAAAAACTGAATGTGACCCTTTTCCAGATTCTACGCTGCATCATGTAAGTTCGAACTTGCATAGTACTTTTACAATTCATCGCTTGGCTTTCCAGAATGTCAAGGGCAAGTGCATTGATACTACTTTCGCTTTTCAAGTCAATGAGATTCTTCATATAGGACACGTACGAATCACACATTGGATTAATTGCCTTTTGACAGTCAACGGCGCAAAAGAATCCCCAAGAAACAAGTCATTTCTGTAGATCGTAAACAGAAAAATATGCGTCCTCCAAATATTTTATTTCAAAAGACAGTCTGATTATTTATTCATTTTCTTCAGAGCGAATGCGAGCGTTGGCATTTACAACTCGAATGTTCATCTGCTCAGCCTTTTCAACAATTTCTTTCCTTTTCTTCGATGACGTGGTGTGAGAAATAACGGCAGCATATGTTCTGTTTTGCATCAAAAGAATGTCGAGGTCCTGCAAGAACAAGTGTGATCACATGTAGCAGCAGCAAAGACAATTGAGCTATAGTATATACAGGGGTTAATTACTCATTATTTGAATTTCTACAGTTAAGCCACGCATAAGATAATTCATTGAACAAGATCAAGTACGATAGATACTGTAGGTAAGGTTCTCCAGCATATACAACACATGCAAACGTGTATATTGAAAAACACTTGGTATCCAAACGAAGTGATGTCAAAATGGATACAGAAGCCTCATATCAGTTAACGGCATGACACAAAAAACCAATCATACAAAAAATTCAGAAGTTTTTTAAAAATAATTTGTACAGGGTGAGTTTTTAGTAACGCAATGTTTTAGTCAATCAGAAAATCAACATAATTCAAGATACATGCAATTTTTTGTAGTCGGCGTGTAGTATGCACGTTGGGATTTATGTGTGAGTGGTTAAAATTGTTCGTATGTTTCGATAAATTATTTATATTTCATTGGCATTAAGCACTAAAATTAACGCTTATATTTTCCTGGTTTTCGCATGTTAACATTAAAGGAGTTCAAATTGATTCCCATATTTCAACCATTTAACATTTCATTCATTATCCTAATAAATAAGATTAAATAACGGGGCGATCTAAATGAAAAACACAAATTTCAATAAATACCTATAACAACTGTCAAAATGACCGCCATTATTCTTTTGCAAGTAAAGCAAACGATCAATGAGGGAGTCATGAACCGATTGCAGAAGAATTTGATTAACCGCAGAATTGATCGTTTCTTTCAGATGACTGACATCTGTAATTGTGTCTCGATATACAGAATCTTTACCCCACTAGAAAAAATGACATGGGTTGATAACTGGTGAACGTGGTGGCTATTTCATCTTCTTCAGTTTTGGAACAACATTGCAGTTTTAAGAACATATTTGTGATTTTCTGGATTTCATTTTCTTGCATATTCAAAAATGAATCCTACATAGTGATGTGCAACTTTTACTTTCAATCTTAAGTAGACTTTCGATGGAACCTGATTGGGTCACTATAACTGTTTCTATCAATAGGGTCAACATATTGTAACTAGTAGCACTAGTAGGTAACTATAAACAAAGCGTAGTGTAGTAGGCACTGTATTTTCAGTAATAATCAAAGACTTCACAAAACAAAATGAACAAGAAACTATTCCGGTACTAATATCTCTCGAGTCAAGTGGCATGGGAATGTGACTATAACAAAAGGTCTTCATGATAATTATTGCAAAAAAATTCAAAAGTGGTCTCATGGTCCACGTTTTACTACATTTCACGGTAACCGAGTGTGAAGGACATATAGATTATCTGAATGTAGATGTACATATTGACAGAAAAATAAATCTTTTTTAAGAAAAATTGTATTCATCTATTGATTTTGTAACAACTTGAATTGAGGATGACGAGAAAATAGTCAGTACCAAGTGTCTTATCATTGTCTATGACGCCTCGTATCCATCAGTGGTTCGGTCGAAGGCAAAGTTCTCTTCAACTTTCTTTTGGACTCATCTTTTTTCGATGACACGGGAGCTGCATCTGTTATCGACTGCTTCTAGCATAAGCCTCTTGCTAAGCTTGCATAAGCTTCTAGCATAAGTTTTCCGCTTACTATCGGCGAGTTTCTCTGCGGATTCCTTTTCTTGCTGACTCTTTCTCTTTCTCCCTGGCTTTTAGATCTTCATCTTTCTTTTTTTCTGCTTCAATGCGCTCCTTTTCCTTTTGCTTCAGATACTGCATGTTTTGACTTGTGTAGATCCATCTGCGGTCATCTGAGATTGGTCTTCTCTTTTGCATTTCATCAACTTCATCAGAGAAACAGAGTACAGCATTACACAACAGAACATCCTTTGCATAGAAGCTCCTGGGTGCCGAGTGTCCAAGTGCTACAGGAATTCCTGCCGCTGTTGATTGATCTGATATAGGGATATGATGAGGTAATGAGATGATTCCACTGTTAAGTTTCTCAAAAACCTGTAAAATAATGATTTTCACGCGACAGCTCACATTCAAAAAGAAAAAAACAATAGAATCCATTTACAGTGCGGTGTAGAAAAATGGACCATCTGAAGGGCCAAAAGTGATACTTATGGTACTTGAATGGTTTTCTTATTCTCCCCAGCACTAGGTGGGCCTAAGATGATGCACAGTCAAACAAAGCGTGATTTGAAGTAAGTTTTAAGCATAAGCAAGTTTTCAAGCAGCAGGGCAAATGTATCTTGATTCGCAGTCATTTTACAATCTTATGAGTAGAGAAGCTAAATTATCCTAATTTGGTTCCCACCTATTATTGAAATAATGCTGCAGAAACTTTTCTTTTTCAACTGAAAAAATTAGCCCTTGCAGAGCATTCGATCGATAGGAATCACGCTATTGATTAGTCGAGGGCGCACGTCATCACAAGGCAGACGAAGTGGCGCCCGCGATTATTCGCTGAGACCTTCCATACACAGCAATCACAAAGTGCGATGAACCGATAGGAAATGTAGTTACCTAATATACGCACGTACATCGTTCTCTTTTGGTTTGACTTCAGTTTTACCACTGCAACCTGATGAAGCGGACCTGATTTGTACATTTCTTTTATTTTATCTAACAAAAATGTGCTCTATCAAATGTACTACAGAAGCTGTACATTAGGTGAACCATGTCTAATTTGAAATGATTTCTGTGAAAAACACCACACTAAGATTCAAAACATACTTAAAACTGAAAAAAGATTGTGACATCAAAATTCCGCGCAGCTTCTCAATTTTCCGCGCAGAAATCGGCAAAACCGCGCAGCTGCGCGCTCACTTTTGGAAACGCTGCATTTGGTGAATTCCACGGCAGCTGAATTGGATTGATGGGCGGTGACGATCCCCAAACAATGCTGCTGAGCGTATTTACATGACCATGTAAATGAAACACGCATTCATCGGTCCAGAGAATATTTCGTGAAAATTCTTCATCCTCAACTTTCAGAAGAAGCCAATCATCAAATTCCTTTCAAGCAACCTTTTCACGTGCATACAATTGATGTACAGTTCGTAATTTGTATGGATATAGATGAAGACGATGTCGTAAGATCTTGTAAACTGACGTCTGCGATATTCCCGCAGTTTCAGCAATTTGACGTGTAGAAGATAATTACAGCTTTGAAGCATCTTTTGTTGAGTCAAGAACATCTATAACTTCTTCCACCTTGTCGCTTCCATAAGAAGGGCGACCGGTTTTTGGTAGGTCGAAGACTGACCCAATTGTCTCAAATCTATCAATAGTTCGTATTACGGTTGACTCATTGAATGATTTATTGTGCAACTTTTTGAATGTTTGGAACTTGTGTACTCCTTTTTGACTTTTGCGTACTTACTTTTGGACTTTTGCTATTTTCGTATATATAACTGAATTATATGGATTATATCTTTCGTCGACAAACGTAACATGTCATCAATTTAACAGAATATCAATGCAGTATCATAAATCCCAATGCATATAGAGCAATGTGACGTCAAATTTCATCAGCATTTGTGATTGATCGATTTACTGATCGTGCAAAACATTGCGTTACTAAAAACTCACCCTGTACATGTTCTATATTTTGCATCGGCAGCACTGCGCGCCATTTACGCGTGAATAAAAGAACATTCAACACACAAGTGTGTGTAAAATGGTGGTGTAAGGCACCTGCGAAAATGCTCATCAAATAAACTGCTCCTTTGGAGATTTCCACCTTAGCTTCAGACTCCAAGTCCAATGTCATCAATTCTACTTAATAGAGATGAAAACTGTGAGCTCTAAAAATTTATACCGTATTTTGATGTATCTTTAACTGAGCACAGATTAGAAACATGTCATGATGATAACGAGGGTCAATGTGTTGAAATGTATTGACCTAAAAATCATAATTGCAACATCAAAAGTGAAAACACAATTACCTCAATTTCATAATTGAAATTATGAATGCAAATGAAAAACGCTAATAAATACTTTCAGTTAACTGACCCAGTTTTACTACTTTATTTCGTACATACATGTACAGCAGTTGCCACCGGTTGTTCTGCTTTTTAAATGAATTTGCTCGGCCCTCAAGTTGCTCATAACTTTATATTTACAAACCGAAAAATCAACTGGAAGATATGAGTCTACTGCCAACCCTACTGCTAACTTCAGAATCAAGAGCCAAACTACAGCTCCGTACTCACATTAACAAGCCTTTTGAGACTTTTCTCAGCCATTTTCGATAGCAGCAGTAGACATATTACACCACTAATCCACTATTTCATCTCAATTTTGAGTGTATTCCAATACTAAACCTGCAGCTGGTCAGTGAAGCCTAAATATACTTTGCTCAGCTATTTTTGACAACAGCATTGGACTTATTACACCACTAATCAAATATTTCGTCTCAATTTTCAGTATATTCCAATAATAAAGCCACTGCTGGTCATTGAGGAGCCAAAATAATTTGCTCAACTTAACCAATACTCCATTGGCATTCAAATCAATCTGGTTGACTTTGCTCAGCCATTTTCGACAACACCGCAGCAGCAGAAATATTACGCCACTAATCAACTATTTAATCCTTCAGTTGTTGACAGTGCTGCCACTCTGATATTTAGAAAATCCCACGCAGGTGAATTTTTTTCACGCAGGCGTATTAAACAGTTACATGTAGCGCTACATCTACTTTACAAGACAAGGTTTATAAGTTCAACTTTTCCTTTCAATTTTGTTTTGACTCATCACAACTACATGTAACCGTATGTATAGGCTGTGTGGTGGTTATGTTCTGATAAATTTGATCTTAAATTACTATCTGTGAAACTGCTTCAATTCGACCGGACAAGGACGAAACGTTGTCACCGACATTTCTGCGAAAATGAGACTTTTGTATATTCGGAATGCGTATTGTCGAGCTGTCACGTAGCCTAATTTCTGTGTTCAAACCCTTTGAAGCATGAAGGTGAGGAGCGTAAAGGAACAAGAAGCCATAAAGACCATAAAGAACAATAAAATTTTTACTTCTATTTCGACTCTCCTGAAAAATCGTCACATGGTGCTTACAACGTTTCGTCTTGATACGGTCAAATTATGCTTCAACATGCGTTGAGAATGTGTTATGGAAGTACATGTACGGTAAGTCTAAAGAGTGCACAATCTATTTTTTTCTGTACTTATTCTCTTGCTTCCTTCAGACGATTATCTCCGCATTTTAAATCTACATCAATCATACATTAGATATTGCAGCTGGGCAATCCAACGAAAAACAAATGCTTTCAATTCATCAATACATGTATTTTGAAAACAACAAATGTCGGTAGAGAGTATCTATCAAAAGACTTAACAAACGCAAGACTCGTAAAAACAAAATATAACAACAGAATATATCTATCAAAAGACCATAATAGTAAAAAAACAAACTCAAAGAGCTAGGCAGCTCTAGTGTACAGTCTACCAAAATGCTCATAAATGAAATTATTCGATTAAAAATAAGCTCAAACGAATTATGCTCAGCTCTACTAGTTTCTATAAAAATGTCCAAACTTTCGAATACAAAATACAATAAGAGTACCTACTGATTATACGTACTGACAACGCATGCACATGCTACTACTACACACTGTACAAAATATACTGCATAATTCAACTAAAAAAACTTTGAAGATAACAATATTTGAGAAAATGTAAAAAACCGGGTACTGCTAGTTTTTGGCAAACTGTTCAATTGTTTTCTTTATGATTCTTTCTTTTGATTTTGTCTGTTCCGCTGTCAATTTCTTTTCGTCTTTTTCAATCTTCTTGCGTTTCATCTGAATAAGCGACAGTTTCTTTTGATACTCAGCTATCATCAATAAAGCAGATGTTCGCTTTTATTTGATGCTATTTGCTTTTGCTTGTTCAACAATGCCATCTGCTCTTTCGGTCTTTCCATTTCTTCCTCAATTTCCTCTTCCGCGCTGCTTGTTCCGATTTTTTCTTGTCGGCCTCTTTCTCCTGTTTCAGCCTCTTCTGGTATGATGCATGAGCATTGAAGCCCATTTGGACCAGGTCTTCACTCAAAGGAAAATTGTAACAACAGTAGTTCGAAGCCCGCAGATAGCCACTGATAACCAAACATGAGTTCACTGAGATTTCATTCAAACAGTTTCGCTTTTTAGTAACTGTATCTGAGAGACAACTAAAAGCTCGTTCTACCGCAGCATTTCCGTGAGGTATTGACAAAACGGAGGTGGACAATCGTGTGAGAATCGGATAGGCTTGTTGCGAAGTGTTGCAGTCACCGATGGCAGTCGATTTCAGACTCCCGACATGAAGCCAGTGCTGAACTATATCGTTCAGTTCTTCAACTGCGCGTGAAATCCCATATTGACCCCACTCCGTTATCAAGGATGTGACATCTTCACTGCTGTACTTCATTTCTTTGGCAATGGAAACAACTGCTGTTTCATCTTCGGTTTTCCGAAGAGCAGGATCCAGAAAACGAAGTTGCCTCACTCGCTTGTCGGCCAGCGGTAAATAGCCTTGAAGTTTACTGGACAAAGTACAATAAAACTTTCGGACACGTTGAAAAATTCAGTGCGCACTGATTCACTAACAGAATCCAGTTTCTTTCCGGTGTCTTCACCGATAAATATGGCAGAATCTGGAAGTTGTGAATCTCGATCAAATGAAATTTTCTTCAATCTTTTTGTGTTTTCATCAACAAATTCTTTCTTCAAAAAACATAAAAGAACATTTACAAACAGTTCGCGAACGTCAGAATACATTTTATGAACAAGAACAGAATTTCTTTGATAAACTTTTTCAAATTTGTTCAAAAGAGGAAGAACGGATTGCATGAACAACAGGTCCAAATGTATCAATATCAACGCAATGTCGTAACGATCGCAACACAACATACAATGTTCACTATCCATGCTACCCGCCACCACAATCAGCCATTGGACCAAAAAACAATACTGAAAGCAGAAAACTTAGTTTTAAATAATTGTAGGGGCTACTGTATGTATATTCTTATCGAAAATAGGAAACCATGGAAAATTCATGATACGATACAATACAAAATCATATAATATTCCTTTACAGATCATATGTATAAGTATTATCCTTATTTCCCTTCACGCACCTCTTCAAAATCCCACGCATTTCACGCAGAAATATTTTTTTTCACGCACTGCGTAAATTTACGCAGGAGTGGCAGCACTGGTTGGTGACAATTGGAGTGTAAAGCAGTACTTCTTTTAACTCAATTGACAACTGAAGTCGACATCAGTTATAATGTGGGTAGGAAACTCTGCCACTCGCCGAAACACCTGCACCACATTGATACCTGATTCCTATGTTCAGAGTGTGATATAATTATCCTTTACAAATATGTGGACTCCTTCACAAATTATCGTCTTTTTTAATGAGGAGATTCATCAGCCCATTTTCAAGTTGCTTATGATCAGATGTAAAATCTCATCAATGAAAGTTTCCTGCCTTTGTCTGCAACTTTCCAGAGTCCCCAGAGATCAGACTACGACATTTCTTATGCTGTATTCGTGTGACTTTCTCCTGACTTATGAATCGGTATTTCAAGTCGCTTAATAAATTATGATTGTGGAGTTCTTACGAACAAGAATTCGCAGCTAGATGTCGCCAATTAACCATGTGTTCAGCAAAGATAATTGAGTCTATAAATGACTGAAGCAGTGGTTGAAGTAAGCGGTCAAATGTCGATTACACTTTACAGGCACACGCTTGGGAAAAAATAACATTGCAGAGATATTATTTTTTCGCTTAAGAAAAATGCATTTTTACACGACAGTGTAATCAGGGAGTGGCTGCAGCATTGAACCCAATCAAAACTACATATTTTTTGGTATAGCGACCGTCGCGTTAATGCGACCGCTTCTAGCGGAACCGAGCGGGATTTATAAGCATGGTTGCCACTTCAGAAAGACAAAAATTAAGACATAAATGTTTTGTCAACGAAAACATCACGATAAAATTGGAGCGAACATAAATCAGCATGGTGCTTATTGCTGTTCAGCTTCGATGAATAATAAATGATGAAGCTCCCGATAGTGATAATGATAATCTATATTGAATCACTGCATACAGAATCGGTGATCATTACAAGCTCAACGATGACAATAAAGGTAGAAGACACAAAAAGAAGAGAGCATAGGTTGCCACAATCCAACGAGGAATTAAAAACAGTGAATAATCCCAACTATTTACACAAGTTAATAAATGATCTCTAAAAACGGCTAGTTTTGGCAGGTGGTGGAAACAGTTCACAAGAACGACGAGTGGCAATATTACGCATAGGGCGTACGCAAAACAATTCACGAAGTGGGTTACATTGGTTTTAAACTATACACTTGAACAGCTTGCCACAGGACTTATCAGCAGCCTGCAAAATGCTGTTATCATTGTGAAGATTAATGCCAATTATCTTACAGACTCTTCGCTCCACACGTAAAATGTCATTTTTCAAATACTCTGCAGCATTGCAAAAGCAAGCAAACGAATACAGCAAAACTGAGCGGATGAATGTTGCATAATTTGTACATGATTTTGGGATCACAACCAGCTCTTCTAAGGCTACGCATGATGAAAATGCGACGAGACGCCTTTTTCACAATAGAGGAGAAGTGCGCATTCCATTTTATTCTTCTTTTTCAATCTCTTTTCATGATTATTCTTCGATTAACGCATTGGTGCATACGGACCATAAACTTAGGCGTGATCCTACCGAATAGTTTAGTCTAACGTAATCCGCTAATGACATTTAGCCTAAAAACTTTTCCATTGTGTTAATATGCCTACGAGGAAGATATTGTATTGGCTTGTTTATTGTGTAGCGAAATTCTAAAAATGCCATCGTTCACAGCAGGATAATAAGGCATATATGTAGAATGCTAACACAGGCCTGTGAGTAGTGATAAAAAGTAAAGTGATTTTAGAATTCCTGACAAAATTCAATTATATAATAAGCTTAGCCTACACAAGAACGTGATGCGTGCCGTCATGAATGCCTTACCTGTATATCCACTGACCGGGTATGAATTCGCAGATTATAGTACATGTCCGTGGCCTCAGCGGGCCCCACCCCAGCCTATCATGTCTTCAAATGACCGTTCAGAAGTTGGAGATGACAGAAAAAATTGAACTTCAGAAACAATGTCAAAAATCGCCAATTTTGACGATCAATCCCACCGATATATTGTTTTGGCTTTTCGGGGTTTTGAGACTAACAATTATCAGCAAGCTTCCAGCAAAATTTGCTCCATCGAAATAGCCTCACTTTTAAGCGAATCAACAACTATGAAAGATTGAGCGAAACCTGAGGTGCATGGAATGACCCAGAAGTATCGACATACTTGACGATCACGAATACGTCAATATCCAGATTTTCACAAATGGGAGGTTTTAAACACAGACTGGGATGCAGTAAATGAACATCCAACTAAAACCCCAGCCGAATTTCATGTAGACTTTTCTTAGATCAGATTCACAGTTGGGAACCAAATGACCTCTGATGACCAATTGAGCAATTAGGGACTTTCCAGTCAGATTTGCCATTAGCAGTTCTTCGTTGCAGTATTTACAGGTCGGTGGTGTAAATTTGGTGTCATGGCTGCCCCAAAATATCAGACTTTGTCTGATCGATTGAAGCAAGTAATCAAATGTCTTTCAAAGCAACTTTGATGTCACAACGCAACTATTACAGTGCATCAGAAACCTTGCTTACAGAAAACAAGAAGTGCTTACAGAAAACAAGCGATCCCAAAGATGACATCACACCATTATCCTACAGCTTTTTAATTTGCGCAAATAAGATATGTATCATACGAATACTAAAATACACCAACATTTGCATTTCAAACATTACTTATGATTTTCGATTTCCCTAATTGCTTTGACTGGAAAAGGATGCCATGATTATTAACCATTGCATCGATGCACAGCAGTATAGACAGTTATCAGCATGAGCTTCCACATTCGCTGGGTTTGAAATCAGTTCATTTACGTAGTCTCAATGATACAGTGCCATTAACACACAAATATGGAAGAGACGATTTTAACGTAATTAACGTAAAGTGAAATTTCGAAAACGTCAACTTACCTTGGGATTGCGAATAAGGAAGTGCTTGAAACCATCCTTATGGATATGCTTCGTTTTCTTGTTGGAACCATAGCCAATTTTGGGCATTCGAAGTTGACCCTTGAATCGCCTCCTTACTCTGTTGTCGATACCCCTAGGTTTTCGCCAATTCCGTTTCAGACGAAGGAACAGATCACTTTGGTGCCTGAACACCTTCTTCGTCTTCTTTTTGACGATACGTGGATGTGCCAATGGTTTCACAGATGGCATGATTTCTGTAAATGAAATTTCAGTGATATTCTCAATGACATTGACAAATGCACATATACCAGAATTTGAAAAATCAAACTAGAAAACATCGGTCTGTTTCGTTATGGTAATAACTGGGTAAAACCGGGACACATTTAACTTTGTTTAAAGTGGAAAAATTGCACTCAAACCTTGTTGTAGTCTTATTACAATTGATTATTTTCATAGTCTCGAATTCATTTATAATTCACTACTCATGGCAAATATGATAGCATAATAAACACGTACTCGGAATATGTTTCACACAATGTGAATTCACAGACAATAGCATTTCACAGAAAATAGGAAAACTTTGTTTTCAGTGAATAAATGCGACTCAGTTTTGCAGCGATTACTATTACTTTTGTTTTGTATTCAGATCAGTGGTATATATAAATACATACGCGTGCATTATAGGAAGTATACATTCGCAGGGACTCCTACGATCTGGACATGACAATAAAGAAACATCTGGCCACATACAATGAATGCTACAATTGGGCCATAACACGTCGAAGACAAATAACAGTACGCTTTGCTGGAAAAAGCACAAGTCGCCATTTGGAGCAAGGAGGGGGGAAAACATCAATCTTGCATATCCCTTATATGAATTATCATCAAAGAGTAAAGGAACTTCAAAATAATGACTTCGTTATTTCATTCAAACGAAATTGATGCTCCTCTGTGACTCTGCTTATACTTTGTCAGAATATTTTCCCGCGAATTTGTCACACCAACAACTAAAAACACACATTTTATTTTGAGATGAGAAATTGTCACATGTCACGTTTTGTCACATCGGCCCACCCCTGCGCTCACCTTCAGGGTCAGCAAAGAAAACAGGAAATCAGTTTTCATTGATGACCAAATATTTCAAAGGAAGACGTGACGACTATGCACAGTGAATGTAAGAAGTTCTGACCACAGCAACTAGCTTCGACTACAAAAACAGTATCCAAATGTAAAAATCCAAAAAATGAGGACAGTTGGCATTCCTGGAATTTCTATTTAATTGACAATGTCCAAGATAATATGGAAAATATCAATCAGATAATACAAAAAATGCCTCAATCCAAGATAGAAGAAACAACAAGAAAATTCGAGTTGTATATCACTACGTGCGCTCCTTTTTGTGAACCACTCTCTTTTTGTGCTCCACCTTTCAGCAGCTTCCGAGAGAAATTCAGTTAAAGTTGTCATCATTTGGGTATCGTTTTTATTTGCCTCTTCTTTCCAATCTGATTTCTTTTTTGTGAATCTTTGGGATCGAATGCTTTTTAAAATAGCATTTTTTCGTTGTTCATCCTCTTTTTTTGCAAATTTTCTCCTTCCATCCGCTTCTGCTCCTCTAACAAACATATGGATAGAATCTTCTGTGATGGGATTGCCTCCAGCTTGTTTCCATGTGAGCAAATTTCAGACGCAACCCCGATGCCATTGATGGCAACCTCACTCAAGCTTGTCCGCTGAGACGTGACGAGGCCCACTGATCAAGAAGGCCCTCTTCACCTCTATTCCTGTGTGATGATAACACATTTTTCCGAGATTGCCCAACTGCTTGTATTTCGCTTCTCCGAGAGTATTCATTAATTTGAAAATACCTGCCCAGCATTGGTCAACGCTCGTCACTGATTCATCGCGATTAATCTTTGGATGAACGAGAAAGCTACATTTTCACTACACGATCATTACAGCACAGTGAAACTTCTTGACCGATATGTTTGATTTATTCATGTTTCAGGGGTGGGCCGCCACGTTAGGATCTGTCACACATTTTGTCACATTTTGATATTCAAGAGTTGTCATATTTTGTCACACATCGATGGGCGTTAATGTCACATGCCCATTTACATAAATGTCACATTTCGTGACACGCTGATGGAAACACATGTACAAATTTTGACACATGATGATGTGCAGGAAATTGGCAGCTTTCGAAATTGCCTTTTTTGCTGCCCTATCGATGAATGTATATCAAGCGTCGTTGTAATGGGACAAGATCGAGAAACCTTCAATTTATTGATTATTACTAATTCCTGTCATTTGAGGAGTCTCATGGAAATTGCCATTGAAGATATCTAACAGTTGCCCCGAAATTTGTGGCAACAGCGAAACAGACCATGGGTATTTTGGCTTTAACCCATTAACCGGTAACTGTAGAAGCATTCGGACTTGCTCGATACAAAGTTGGAATCTGCGGTAATTTGATGTACTAAATAATATATTTTCGTCCCAAAGATGACTTCACTTACGGTGATCGATTTTCAGACTGATCTAAAAATAGATCGCTGCCGGAGAGCGAAGAATTATCACAATATATATATTTTTGGGCTGCACGACTTCTTATGGAAGTTTTCACTGACTTTTGATCTAAATAACATAATACATTTTTGTGAGTCACTGCACTACTATTTTGTACTATATAAGTAGTATTTGAATAACATTATTTGAATACCAAAAAGCTACCTTATGACCTCAAAACGTATGATCTTCTTGATATTTGTATGTCATTGATAAAAGGGGAAAACTGCACTTTGATGAAAAACGCCGTGAGTGATACGAAATGATGTGAAAGATGTACTCGTTTTTTTACAATAATTTTGATTAAAGAAGTTATACGAGCAGAGCAATATATATATATAGGGCATTACATAGTAACTAGCGTCCTTCACATTTATAACAGTTTAGAGAAACGTACCTCTTACAGAAGTGAGATGCCCATTTTCAAAGCTCTTACTCTTGAACAAGCTGTGGCACTCATCGAAGATTTAGATGACGAGGAATATGATGCTGTAGATGTCGCTGTACTACCACCTGAGAACAATGCTGATAGCGACGTAGACGAAGTCAACGAAGATGATGTTGGAAATATCGCAGAGGTCTGCGAAGTACCCGGAACACTAGAAATTCGAACATCCCCAACCAAATGATGAACCAAACGAAACAATGGAAAACGAAGAAGAAGACGAACTTTGTCGACCCGAGTGGATCGAAGCTGCAGATCCTATTTGGCAAAAATCTATAAGTCTATACACCCAACTTTCTTCCGAAGAAAATCATCATGATAGGAAGATGACAGCAATGAAGGGAGAACTAGATGGATTATCTCCAATTGAACTTTTCGAGAAAATGTTTGACAACCGCTGCGTGGATTTACTGGTAACAGAGACAAATCGATATGCAACTCAACGAAATGAAACGAAATTTCATGTGCAAGCATCTGAAATCAAGGCTTTTATTGGAATTATGCTTTTTACAGGGTATCATCGATTACATCACAAGAGCATTACTGGTCTTTAGATCCCGATCTCCAAGTACCGCTAGTTCGCGAATGCATGCCTGTCAAAGCGTTTCTGGCAATCAAACGATTCATTCATTGCAATGATAATGACCTTCTCATAGATCCAATCAATAAAGCAGATAGATCATTCAAAATTAAACCATTATTTGATCTTCTCAACGAAAATTTCAAGCATTTCGGCTTTTTCAGCAAATATCTGTCAATTGATGAAAGGATCATAAAAATATTTTGGGCACCATGGACTAAAGCAGTTTATACGCGGAAAGCCGATCCGTTTTGGTTATAAGCTGTGGGCCTTGTGTAGCGATAATGGTTACGTTTTCGACTTCTTCCTTTACCAAGGAAAGGAAACAGATCGCAGTGCAAGAACTGTGCAAGATTCCAATGGGCGGAAGGGTCGTTTTCCAACTTGCGCCAAAAATCGATCATTCTCAAGGGAAAGAACTTTTCTTCCGTCTCTTTTGGTCACGCTTACGAAAATGCGCTTCAGGGCCACTGGGACAATACGCGCTAACCAAACAAAGAAGGCCCCTTTCTCCTCAAATAAGGAGATGAAGCAAAGAGGATCAACTCATCAGACGTTTGACAAAGCCAACCAACTTCTCTTTATCAAGTGGAACGATAATAACTTTGTTCACATAGCCACAAATTACTCCTCAGTCGAGCCGAAGGTCAAGGTTGCACGTTACAGTCGAACAGAAAAGAAAAAACTTGATATTGAAATGTCCCGCGCAATTGCCGAATACAATCGTCATATGGGAGGTGTTGATCATCACGATTGGCTGGCATCTCATTATGCAATTGGCATACGAAGCAAGAAATGGTACTTCCCTCCACTGATGCGAAGTATACAGATGGCCCTTGTGAACGCATGGATCATTCACAGAGAAATAGTGGACAAGAAGGAGCAGCTTTCATTTCTTGAATTTACGAGAAATGTTCCCGTATCGTATATGAAATTGACTTTCTAGACATCGGGCAAGTCACATCACGGGAGTCGCAAGATCAACTATTGATTTTCGATTTGATGGTATCGATCATCATATACTGATGCGTTCCAATCAACGGCATTGTCAGGGACAGAACTGTAGATCTCGACCATTGTCATACTGTGGAAAATGTGACATAACTCTCTGCAAGCGTTGCTGTATTCCCTACCATAGACGATAACATAATGTGCATTATCATTTTTGAATAAAGAATAAACTTTTATATGGATTTTACTTGTTTTAATTATTATTGAGTAACTTATGATAGTTTTCTGGGCGTTTTATAATGAAGTATTTCAAATTTATATAGTTAATGGATGATTTTATAATAATGTTCACTTATTTTCTTTATTACATAATGATAATGTCTGAATTCTGAATTAGAAAAACAATTTATGCGAAAAAGCTGAAATAGTCACTTTCAGGCAGTGATCTATTTTTAGATCACTGCAAATAATTACTCTTTAGAGCCAGACTAAAATAATTCAACGCTGTATAACTATACGGTCTGGTCATTTATGCAATAAAAAATAAACACAGGATGAAAAAATGACAAAATTACATATTTTGATATTCAGTGTGCTGTAGACAAGAAATTAGAAAAAATATAGAAAAAATCAAATAATTAATCACGTGATGCCTATGATCAAAGGGTTGAATCGCATTGTTTAGATCCATATTCTGTTTTATAACGCTATACTAAAAGAAATATACCAAAATTGTATCTTAAATAGAGTTGTGCCGGTATCCGGCCGTATAACATGCTATCCGGTATCCCGACTGGTATTACATTTTTTTCACCGGATACCGGATATCTGTTATCTGAGTATATTTTCGTCTAGCTGCGTCAATTTAGCCAGTCTTTTCATTATCTGTTGCTGTGGCATCAAGCAGTCTTGAAAATTTAGCATGGCGGAAAGTTTAGTGCTAAATAATTCAACTTCACTATTTATTGACTTACTTTGCTTTATCCGCATGGTGCACTGTTTCTCCATCTGCTAGAAGGTATCATGTTGCATGTTCCGGCATGTTTAATTTTTGAATAAATCCTGAGGACTAGGACTACATTCTCAAGCAACTATCACGAATACATTCATAGCATTATTGCATGCTACACACGTGTTTAAATTCCCCATATTTTCGCTTTAAAATACTAAACTCAGCACTGGTAGTAGTTCATATCAACCCGCCTAGCCTTCACATCGCACCGCTAGCATGGAAAACAATGCTCAAGTATGATTATATCATGAAGAAATATGTATTGATGAATCTTCATTGGAACGTGGAATTATTGATGTAATAAACAGTCAACGAATAAATCAGTATTCAAAATTCAAAACTGGAATGTTATCGTGAAGAAACAATATCCGCTCGACATTCTCTGGGTTCAGCCGATTTCTTCTGGGACTGAGGATATTCCCCGCGACACTAAACATTTGCTCACTTGCCACACTCGTCGGTGGGGTGGAAAGAAGCTTCCTTGACAATTCTGCCAATTTAGGAAATTGCAAGGAGTGATCTCTCCAAAACTTCAATGGATCTGTTCGAATCCTAGGAAGGCTCAAGTAGGTCTCCAGCTCATTGTCGCTTGTAGGAGAAGAATTTGAGTTCAGTGTTGATGAAGTTTGAGCTATCTCATCCAAGCAATCCCAAACATTTGATTTGATCTTCTTTGGTGGAGGCTCATTTGAGTGGGACGATGTTTCACCAGCTACTTCCGCATTGGTACTGAGAAGCTTGTTTAGCCTAGCTCTATGAAGGGCAGCAAGCCTTGGAGAGAAAAAAGAGTCTTTGTATCTGGGATCAATTACCGTGTAGCAGCCGATGTCAGCATCGTGGGTCCTGAGTCATTGGTACAATTTTCAATCATCTTTACCAGTCCTTGGCTTAGCGGACCAACCACGTAGACTGATGCATCTTGCGAGCATAATTGCTGACAAACATCTTCACATGCCTTCAGAATGTCTATTACTTTTTCCACAAGGTCCCACTGATTTGGAGTCAAGCACTCAACAGTTTTTACCTCCGTTGAGTACAGCACAAGTGCTTTCTGCTGCTCTGATAAGCTTTGCAACATATGAAGTGTCGAGTTCCATCTTGTAGATACGTCTTGTATCAACTTCTTCCGGGGAATTTGCAATTGATTTTGCAATTCTCGAAGTCTGTCGCATGCTTTGGCCGAATGATTGAAGTGACCAACTATGGATCTTCCCTTCGCTAGAATGTCACTCAAAATGCGCTGGCTTTTTAAAGCACCAGTGACGCATAAATGCAATTTATGTGCAGCACATGATACATGAGTATAATTCAAATCACGAACTGCTTTCACAAAGTTTGCTCCGTTATCTGTCACAAAGTTGATGACATCGAGATTGCCCCATTCACGCATCATCTCACTTATTGCTTCAGCAATTCGATCGGATGTATGACCTCCAGGGAAGTGCTTTATATGCAGCGTCAATTTCTTTCTATCAAAGTTGGTGTTGACGTAATGCGCTGTTAAACTGAAAAAAGCGTCGTTGTTTGAATCAGAAGTCCATATATCTGATGTGAAGCTAACGCCATTTGCTTCTTGAAGAAGGGTCTTCAATTTTCCAACAACTCGATCATACATTTCAGGTAGAATGTTGTCAGTGAAGAATTTTCTGCCTGGTCTGCTGATCGAAAGGATGACATAATGGTATTATGCGGTTGCTGAGTGTGCTTGTGCTCCTCACGTTCTTTGGCGACATTTCGTGCAAGAGACTCGTATTGGATGTACACCAGAGGATGTTGCCGAAGATGATTTTTTAATCCTGTCGTTCCGAAGTCCTTGGGAAGTTTACCACCTCTCGAAATCATCTTTTTGCATGTATCACACCGGGCATGTGTATCTGTTGAATTCACTATTGAAAAGAATTTCCATATAGGCGACGACATTCTTGAGAAATGGACAATTGAGCACTTCAACGCACACTCGGATGTCGACGTTGTGGAAAGGCATGCGAAAAAGTATTCTAGGAATTCAATGTGTGGGATTCCCAGGAGCTATTTTTAGCCCAGCTTCCTATTCGATGATTATTCGACGAATGGATGGCAGGTTTTAGAAAGCACCAATGGACATTTAAGTGTAGCCCCCACAGAATTGGATTGTTTATCCGCGAGAAGCCAACAATCTAATTCTGTGGTAGCCCCTGAATATGATAGAAAGATGACACAATGCCTTAATGATGACATATGATATGACATGGCGCCATTGAAAAGTAACTTGGCTTGCAAGATATCTGACTTATGCAGTCAAAGAAGCTGACCTATTCCTGTAGCCATGTTCAACGAGGGCTTCGCAATGAGACATGCAGCCTTTCCGTTGCTAAAATTGATTTGCCAAATTTGCACATTAAGCAAATCTATATGTATATAGCTATCTTTGTAAGTGGCTGATCCTTTATGCATTTTGCTATATGAAAAAATATGAACCTGTGCATTGTACATTATAAATATCTGGCATGCATCAGTGCTTGGACAGCAGCGGAGCGCTATCCGGCCATTTTCCTATCCGGCACAACTCTCATCTTAAATGATGAATACATAACGAATACCTGCTCCTATGTACAATGATCTATTTATAAGCCGCTGCCGGTTAATGGGTTAAGTGAAAAATTACACTCCAACGTTGTAGTCTCAGCAATTATTATTTTTACTGTCTTGAATTCATCTTGATGGTAAACAATAAGCAAGCATTCGGAATAAATCCAACAAAATGAATTCGCAGACAATATAAATTCGTACAAAAAATCACTTTTACCCGTAATTCTGTTTTCAGTGAAGAAGTATCACTGAGTTTTGTTACAATTGGTATCATTCCTTGGATTGCGTGCATGATCGGATCTACAACTTCGCAAGAACTCCTGCGAACTGGATATGACAATCGAAAAACGTATGACCACATCGAATGAATGCTGCAATAGGGCCATCAAGCTCGAAGTCAACTTTAAACAAACGAACTAGTAGAATCACGATTTACCTGGCGGAAGTGCAAGTCGCCAATGGGAGCACGGAGAAATATATCTATCTTACATATTCCTAGTACAAATCAAGATCAAAGAATACAGTTGTCATTTCCCTCAGAATAAGTTTATGCTCCTCTCTGACTTTAAACCTCATTATACTATGTCATACTACCGAAAAAACATTTTACTTCTTCTGTAACATTATTTTCTGGTTATGTGAATTTTTCACATTTTGTCTGGAAAGCTCTTCACCAATGTGAAAACTATCCCGGGCGAGGAGTGCGTATCCCAACATAGACTCGTGGTGGGTGATGTTCTCGTCGAAGCAAAGAAGCAGGGAAAGAAGAAGTACATCCCGAAGTTGAGGGTTTGGAAACCGAAGGACCCGAGCTTTTCGGAACGTTTCGCCGAGGAAGTCAGACGTAAAGCCAGGGACGTGGATTCAGGAGATGATGTAGATGAGAAATGGGAAGAAATGAGAAACGCTTGGTTGGAGGCAGCAAGTAATGTATGTGGCATGACGAAAGGACCACAGAGAAGGAAGGAGACCTGGTGGTGGAATAGTGAGGTATCCGATGCAGTAAAGAAGAAAAGAGTTGCTTTTGGGGTTTGGTGTCGCAACTCATCTGATGAGAACAAGGCAGTATATCTGAGAGCCAAGAGGGAGTCGCGCTTCATCGTGTGGAAAGCGAAGGAGGTCGAAAGACAGGATCTAGCTAGAACCCTAGATAGCACTGAAGGGAAGAAGAAGGTATTCCCCATAGCAAAGCAAATGGCTCAGGAGGGTCAAGAAAAATGACATTTGGGGTTTGAAATGATGTATGCTGATGACCTCGTTCTCATGGCACAGTCTGTTTCTGAGCTCAAGGGAAAGTTGCTTCGGTGGAAAGCGAGCCTAGAAGCGAAGGGATTGGCCATCAATGCTGCGAAAACTAATGTCATGGTGACCGACGACAGGGACGACTTGAAAGTGTCTTATTCCGTCAAGTGGCCGTGTGGTATTTGTGGTAAAGGCGTTGGTGCCAATGCAGTCAGGTGTTGCTCATGCTGCAAATGGATTCACTGGAAGTGCACGCACATCAGAGGACGGATAGCAAATGCGCCGCAAAACTACTCGTGTAGTAGGTGTGAAAACGCGAGCCAAGACCGAAGCCAACAACCCAAGACCACTTCACTGGATATGGATGGTGACTCAGTTGAGAAAGTCGAGAACTTCCGCTATCTTGGAGACGTGCTCGAGTCAAGAGGATGTGTTGACTTGGCGGTGACGACGAGAATCCGTGGCGGATGGAAGAAGTTCAAGGAGCTGTCTGCCTTCCTAACATCAAAAGGCCCTTCGCTTATGACAAAGGGAAAGGTGTATGCTGCGTGTGTGAGGCAATGCATGACCTACGGGTGTGAGACGTGGGCAATGCGGTCAGACCACGAGCAGTTGTTGGAGAGAGCAGAGATGAGGATGGTGAGATGGATGTGCAGGGTGAAGCTGACAGACAGGAGATCAAATGATGAACTAAGAAAAGCAATGGGGATTGAGAACATCTTGGCAGTCATCAGCAGGCAGAGGCTGCGCTGGTTTGGCCATGTGAGGAGGAGGGAATAGAGCAGTTGGCTGAGAAGGGTGGACGAGATGGAGGTGGAAGGAAAGAGACCATCAGACAGGCCGAAGAAAACGTGGAGACACACAGTCCGAAAAGGCATGCGGAAATTTCGTTTGAAGGAGGAAGACGCTTTAGATCGTGAGTTGTGGAGAAGAGCCATCAGAAGAACCCCGTCCAACCCAGCGAGTCTGGAAAACGGACGTAAAAGGATTGATTGATTGATGATTGTCACACCAATAATGAAAAATACACATTATGTCACATTTTTATTTTGAGATGAAAAAATGTCACATATTGTCACATCGGCCCACCCCTGATGTTTCTTGATAAGCCATATTTTGTATTTATCTATTCAGTTTTATCGATTCATCTTTTCGTAAATATTAGGCCTATTCTACACAGGATGAGATCCTACAATACATACGTATAGTATTCATCTCTAACTAAATAGTTCTTTCGTTTTGTTGATTCACTAAACCTACCGGTAACCACGGAAATTCACGTGCGGTAGCCAGAACTAGAAATTATTAACATGAAGCTAGCAGAGCGTCAGGTACGTCGCAGGCAACAAATTTCAATATACAGGTACATTCGAGCAAGATAATAGAGCAGGTCATAAGCAAGATGAACTAATACTAACTTATTTTCGAAGTCTGGATGCAAGTACCTGCAACAAAAGCTTTTTCCGAAGGACAAAATAAAATTGTCTATAACATTAGGGACATCAATTTGTTGTTTCTTTATGTCAAAACCATCCAATCGTTTTTTATAATGAGAAACAATTTTCTGTTTAAACGAAAACACTTCATTTTCAACAGTTTGCCAAAACCAGTCAGAGAGACCATGGTCATTTCCAAGGACGTACATGACGTCTATTTTCACTTGTTTTCTGCAACGATTGTTTGCTGAAGGGCATTTCCACGCGTGACGGAATCACTTTTGAACACCTATTTTTGGATCATTTTTAATTTTTTTGGCAAAACATTGATCATTCGTTTAAATTATGGTCCTATTTTCCTCAGAGCATGACTGAAGAATTCTACTATGGTATTCAGATGTCAAAAAAGGATTTAGATTTTTTAGAGGCATGTTTCAAAATCATGAATTCTTCGTGACGGAATCACGCAGAGAATTTTTCAATTTTTAATTTACGTGAACCGAGGCAAAAGTCTGCGAATCTCGAGGTTCAATTCGCATGTGCTCTCAGTATGTTTGATGGTTGGACATGTATATACGGATGGATGAATATTTAGTTCAGATGTTTATTCTCTTAGTATGGTCTGTTATTCAAAGATGTCATCGTGACGGAATCACTCTCCGATTTGCTCCCACAAATTCTAATGATTTCTTCCTTGCCATTCAGAATTTTCGATGTATTTCATCCAACCATGAAAACATGTCATATTTACAGCCTGAGCCCCCACGGAAGTCAACATTCTTAGACTTATTTGCACCCGAAACAAGTAGGCCTACTAGACCCATCTACATAATGAAAAATCACTGCTAGTAGTGACATCCACATATGTATTTTATCCGATTCTCAACAACAAATTGCATGCAATATTAGGTACGCCTACCGGTACCGTTGCATCATCAAGTTTGAAAAAATCATGTATTCAAAATGTCAAATCATGTCAAAATATCGTTGTCCTTCACGAATTGCGGTGACAAAATTGGACTCCTCCCTTTTTCACTGCTGACAGGCTTCGGCAGTTTCCATATGCTTGCCTCAGAAATACAGTCAGTATCATCCCTAGATGGAGCAGTGTAGAAATATGTCATCACGAGATATGTCATCTCTTGTAAAAGTCCCTCATACTTCTCATTTTTGCAAGGTGAACTCGAAGCCTCATCCAGCCTCGAAGCCTTTTCCAGCAATTCCATCGAGTAATTCCGTCACGTGACGGAATCATTTTTCCATTACTACTTTATACATACCCGAGAAAAAACTTAGCCTAATCTAGTTTATTTCCTATCGAGTGAATGCAGAGAATCTAGATTTTCAAAGAAAAATATTTAAATCTAGTCTTGTGAGATACATAATTAGTATTTTTTCGTGACGGAATCACTTTTTGACAGACTATGAAATAGGCCTAAATGCATAATGCAGTAAATGCAAATTTACTGGATTTGAAGTACCTCAATATTAAAGTTATTAGTCGTGAGGACTTGTCACAACTTAGTCGTCAAAACTTGTCAGTCTTAAGTCTGTCATTAAAGTGATCAAGTAATTACAGCAAAAATAATGCATTTTTTAAGATTTATTTGCATGATTTTAAATTAGTTACTGTGTCGAATAACTTATCAGCAAGTTGATCAGACAAATAGAATTTGCAATTTCATAATATGTGTATAAGGAATATACTAGTCCTCATGCGAAAATTGGAACTTGAAATTTTGACATTTTTTGATTTCTCGCGTGGAAATGCCCTGAAATATCCTTGCGGTGTCTTTCTTAATATTATTAAGAATGACGTCCGTCAGTTTTATTCGCTGATGTTCTCGAAGTGGAAGCTGTATTACCATGTGGTCAATGCGACGGACGTCATTCTTAAAAATATTAATAAAGATGTACATAAGGATATTTCAGCAAACAATCGCTACAGAAAAAAATGAAAATAGACGTCATGTACGTCCTTGGAAATGACCATGGTCTCTCTGACTGGTTTTGGCAAACTGTTGAAAATGAAGTGTTTTCGTTTAAACAGAAAATTGTTTCTCATTATAAAAAACGATTGGATGGTTTTGACAGAAAGAAACAACAAATTGATGTCCCTAATGTTATAGACAATATTGATATGACAGACTAATGCCCACCACCATCAACAACAAAATAAAATTGAAGTGAGGTATGTGAAACATTGTCCTTTTCACCGGCACTTTCGAACAGAGGTCTAAATCAGTGTCTACAGAGAAAGAATTTATACATGAATTTTTTCTACAGCAGAAGTTACAAGCTCAGTTGTGTCCCAATGCATCCGAATTTTTATGATGAAATTCGTAGCTTAAATGGTTCAAAAATTAAAATATGTTCCTCCAAAAATTACGCAGGTCACGTGTAAAATGCCTCTATACTTTCAGCATTTCAAAAAAAAAAAATATGTTTATCATTTTTAAATTCATTGTATTTTTCTTTGCCCATCATCTATATCGAACACTGCTACACATTTGCAGGAAAATAATGAACGGACTATATGAATTTGATGTAATTTAAAATCATTAGCTATAATATCTAATTAATTTCAAAAATTCTAATGGGGTACTGTGGTAAGAAATTGCTACATCAATATGCAGGCACATGCTTGAAGATCTACAAATGAACATCGGAATTGCTTCGGCATGGGTTGTAAAAACAAAAATGCAATGGTGAATCATAATGGAGTTCATGAGAAAATACAGCGAGCGTAAGTTGTAAGTTTATTAGCGAGAGAAATGAAAAACAGCGAGCGTACGTTGGAAGTTTATTAGCGATCTGAAGAATAATCCATTGACAATCAAGTTGCTTTACATTTGAAGGTCAAAACGTCACCTTCCCAATACGTCACACATCACATGATAACATTTTAACAAGCGGTTAGCCCACATACTACACTGACAAGAGATAAAATTCAGCGAGTGACGAAATACAAGTTGATTCACACCTTCGTCCTTGATACATGTGCATGCAGTCACGATGCAGCGAACGCGCAGATGGGATTTTCCGATAGTCAGTCGTTGGGAATTGGCGAGTCGAGGAGAGAGAGAAGCGATAGACACACACACAAATAAAGAATCGTAGAATGTCATTAACAAATAAATTTCGGATTTTCCGACATTCCCAACAGAGAAGATATACTCGTACAATATACAGAGATAAATGAAACGATGTGCATTTAATTATAATTGTATGTGTATGCGAGTGATGAGTGAGCATTAATAAAAGTGTGAGGATGAACTGTAATGGCGAAATTTTATTGCGTTAACCGATATTATTGTATTTGGTGTTCCGCGAGCTGCTATAAATCTCCTGAGACAACTTATGAAATCAATGGTTGACAAGGACTCAGCTATTTCTAGATGAACCGCTCTGACACTCGAACATGTAAATAAACAAATCCAAACCTTTTTTCGTTGTCCCGATTCACATTTGATAAATAGTGGGTCAAAATAATCGATACCCGTCACTTGAAACGGATAATCAGGTCTGTTAACTCTGTGAGGAGGTAGTGGAGGAAGTAAGGACTTCCTGAAAGGACCACCCTCGTGTTTTCGGCATGTTAGACAACGTCTGATTTCCTTTTCAACTTGAGAACGGCCTCAAGGTATCCAATAGCTATCTCTGAAAGTTGATAGAGTTTGCTTCGTTCCGGCGTGAAGTGTTTTTTGATGATATTCTCTAATCATCAAATTGGAAAAGGAATCGTTTTTTGGTAAGAGTATTGGAAACTTCGCTGAATCGTCAATCATTGCATTTTGCAATCTCCCAGTGCATCGAATGATTACGTCCTGTGATTTCACCAGTCCGAGTTGAAATTGTAAATTAATTCCTCTTTTCCTTTTATCGACTGCTAATTCGTTTGAGAAGTGCTTTCGTTGTATATATTGTATCCACATACGTCGTGCCGATTCCATTTCTTGCGCTGTTATGTAATCTGATTTTGTTGTGACTTGCCTCTTGAATATAGCAGCGACTCTCAGACACCATGCGGTAACAGTCAATAATCGTTTAAGGGAGGAGTAGTGATCAATGTTCAAATCGAACGGAGGCGGGGGCTTGAATTCCGAGGAGTCGTCAGCAAGTAAAACCGAATCAGTTTCATGTTTCGCATCCATGGCAAAGGCGTTATTTTCAATTGTCAGACTTTTAGGCCATCTTGCTTTATCCTCAATTAACCAGTGAGGACCCTTCCATCAAAAATCGTTATTCGAAAATACTTCAACTGCTTGACCACGAGTTATGAGGTCTGCCGGATTGTGCTGCGATGGAACATATCGGAATTCATTCGCATCGCTTGCTCTTATTTCGTTCAATCTTCTCTCGATGAATATCTGTTGAGGTCGCTTGTTCTTTATCCAAAATAAGACACATTTTGAATCTATCCAAACAACTTTGCGTTCTATAGTTAGACATAATTCTGAGGTAACGAAGTTCATTGCACGAATTGAGATCAGTGCAGCCATCAGTTCCAATTTTGGAATGGTTAACTCCTTTATAGGCGCGACTCTTGACTTTGAAAAAATCAGATTCACCTTTTTTTCTTCGGTATCAGTTGTAATGCGTAAGTAGATACAGACGCCATAAGCGTTTTGCGAAGCGTCTGAAAAGGCGTGTAACTCTGCCGAATACTGTGATTGATCAGAAGGGCCAATATATCGAGGCACACTGATAGACGGTAGTGATAACATTTCCTTTTGAAGATCTGTCCATTCATCGGTGAGTGTCTTATTGATAGGTGTGTCCCATTCTAAATCCATTTTCCAAAGTTTTTGAATAAACAATTTCGCTTTGATCAATACAGGGGTAAATATTCCCAGGGGGTCGAAGCATCGAGAGGTCATTTCGAGAACGTTGTGTTTGGTTATCGACGAGACAGTGGGTTCTTTCATTTCAGACATCAGAAGTACATCATCATGCTTCTTCCATACCAAGCCCAAAACCTTAGTTTCCGGTTTAATTTCGCTATCCGTTGAGGGAATATTTTGCAGAAATTCTTGCGAGTTTGAGCCCCAATCTCTCAAATTCATATTGGCCGATTGAAAAGCGGTTTTTGCGATTTTGTAAAATTCAAGTGCTGCATTTGAATCTGGAAAGGCGATCACCAAATTATCAACGTACATGTTCTTCAAAATCAAATCAGAATTCATTGATTCAGTTTCTCTGATGTGGTGGATTAGCGTTTGCGTTAGCAGAAAGGGACTGGAAATTATTCCAAAAGGAACGCGCTTAAATCGATAAATTTGTAAGTTATTGTGTAGTTGCGTATTCGATGGATCCTTTATCCATAAAAAACGACAAGCATCGCGATCCTGTGAGTTAAGACCAATCTGTAAGAAAGCTTTCTCTACATCTGCAATCAGAGCAACCGGCTTTAATCTAAACCGAAGAAGTAAACCGGTCATTTGAGGTAAATTAGTTGGGCCTTTCAATAGACAATCATTCAACGACAAAGCGAATTTTGATGATTTTGCCGACGCATCAAATACTATTCTTAATTTCGTAGTAGAACTTTCTGATTTCATCACATAATGATGAGGGAGATAGTGAATAACAGGAGAATTTTCGGTTTCAGTGCCAGTCGAGTCGGTTTTGTCAAACCTTTCAATTACGCCTGATTGTAATTGTTCCATAAAAGTATTATGGTAGTTCTTTAGAATAGCTGGTGAAGGTTTTAGCCGTTGCAATAGTGATTTCAGTCTTCCTAAAGAAAGTGCGAAATTGTCTGGTAACTCGGGGTCCTCAATTTTCCAAGGCCAACTGACATTGTATCGACCGTCAGCAAAGTTGATCGATTGATTGAATTGTGTTATTGCAATACTATCATTGTCTATGTTGCTATCATCTGTGACACCTAGCGAATCAAGGGTCCACATGCGTTCCACTGACAAATTCATCGGATCGGGTGTTGGAGTAAGTAGAACAGGATCAGAATGCTGACAAAACAAAGAAACAGACGGCGAAGCAGAAGTTTCATTCAAAGCTCCTGTCAAGACCCATCCGAAACGTGTGAGCATCAAAACCAATCTATCTGTGAGTTTGATCCTGTCTTGCTCTACAATTTGAAAGTAATGGTCCAAACCAATAAGTAGATCGAGACTAATCGCTTCCGGCTTGTTGACCAAAGGCTCAGCCAGATGAACTGAATTGAGTACGGGGAATTTGGTTTTGTCGACAACTCGTTTGACCACCGAAGTGGTAATTATTGGTACGATAACTGCGTTAATATTGATAGTAGAATCATCAGAACATTGCAGTGATAAAGTTGTGATAGGAACCTTCCTAGTAGTCGACTTTTCACGTCCGAAGGATGAATAGGAGAGATACTCGTAACTCATTGGCCTTAAACCCTATTGATTTGCCGCACGTTCGGTTATGTAAGAACGACCACTCCCAATATCGAGAACAGTTTTGAAAGGTGAACCGTTAGCCCTCTGCGTATGAACTGTAACAGTAGCGAGAGGCAATATGGACGACGTGTGTTCAGAAGACTCACTCGCAGAGGCAACTAGAGCGGTCGAATTTGAACTCGTGGTTTCATTTGATTTCGAATCAGGATATTTAATATGACAAAGGGACGAATGATGGTCCAAAGACTTACAGTGGTAACACGGGCGTTGGCGGATACATGTTTTAGCGAAATGATTTGATTTTAAACACTTGTAACACGCGTTTCTTAACTGATTCTTTCGCTCAGATGCCGTAACGAATCGTTTACATTCATCAGAGAAATGTGGTGCTTCTTCACTTCGACAGAAAGCACATTTAGGAGTAGTACGTGCATTACTGACAAGAGCTTGAGTAGTAGAAATCGGACGCGTAGTGAAACGACGCGAGGGATCATTCGGTGAATATTTGTTTATTTTGACATTTGAATCCTTTATTCCAGCAGTTAATTTCCAACTTTCTAATGCGCGTAATTCATCTGCAAGTAGTCTGCGCAAATCGATAAGATTCCAATCACCAGTACCTTTTATTCTCGTCAACTCAGTGCGAACTTTTGTAGGTAATTTTGCCAACAATAGACATGTAAACAGTTCGGAGTTTTCTTCTTCTCGAAAACCCAGTGCGCTGAGGCATCGCAAATGACCTTCGACCTTATCTACTACGTCTCTGAGTTCAGTTTCCTTAGTAGCGGGTTGGAGATTCAATAATTCTAGCATGTGTGCGAATTTGACCTCTTGTTCCCCACCAAAACGTTCCTTCAAAACACTTATGGCCTCGTCATAGCATACATCGGTAATTTGAAAGTTCTTAACTGCGTTACTAGCCTCACCCTTCAAATGGTCTAGTAAGTATGTCATTTTGGTGACTTTGGAATAGTATGTGTTTTCGTGTACATTAGCTCTAAAACAATCCCAAAAGGTGGGCCATGACAAAATATCACCCGAAAAATAAGGGATTTTTACAATGGGCATTTTAGGGCCCATGAAGTTATTATCAGTCACAGTCAAAGTTTTCGTTGTCTTACCACCGTCGAGTTTGGTTTTCTCCAATCAAGAGGTCAGCATCGTTATCGCCGTGGTGATTTCGTCGTCGATGTCGGACGATTTGGCTGCTTCGTCGTCGATCAAAATACACAAACAGTCAATTATGTCTTGATTGTACTTATCAAGACATTCCTTGTAATAGTTCAGTTTTGTGATGAGCAACTCTACTAGTTCAGTAATGTCTGCTTCCGTTCTGCAACCAGAATCGTCGAATAATTCTATTTGATTGAGTCCTCGGGTTACTAGACGACGAGTTTGGGTACGTTGAACTCGTGTCTTCTTCAATCTTTGAGCCGGTTCGAGATCCATCCTCCGTTTAGTCATTCAGCGAGTAGTCGTTTAGCGGAGTATCTCAATTAACAATGTATAACTGAGAATAATCGATAATTCGATGAAGCGAATAATGTTATACATGTAAATTGTTCCCGGGTCGCGGCACCATGTTCTCACAATGAGAAAATACAGCGAGCGTAAGTTGTAAGTTTATTAGCGAGAGAAATGAAAAACAGCGAGCGTACGTTGGAAGTTTATTAGCGATCTGAAGAATAATCCATTGACAATCAAGTTGCTTTACATTTGAAGGTCAAAACGTCACCTTCCCAATACGTCACACATCACATGATAACATTTTAACAAGCGGTTAGCCCACATACTACACTGACAAGAGATAAAATTCAGCGAGTGACGAAATACAAGTTGATTCACACCTTCGTCCTTGATACATGTGCATGCAGTCACGATGCAGCGAACGCGCAGATGGGATTTTCGATAGTCAGTCATTGGGAATTGGCGAGTCGAGGAGAGGGAGAAGCGATAGACACACACACAAATAAAGAATCGTAGAATGTCATTAACAAATAAATTTCGGATTTTCCGACACAGGCTGTTTTAAGGACAAAATCAAATTTACCATTTGTACTGAATGACAAAATTTCTCAAGTAGATATTCTCTTCCTTTTGATCACTTAGGCTTCGCCAAAACTCCTTTAACGATTGAAACGTCCACTATTTTCCAGGTGATGTATATTTTATTCATAGTTGTATTCTTCCGTCGAGCATCATGTCGGCTTCACATCAGTGAAGAGTGATAGATAAATCGTAACCACTGATCGAATGGCGGTAATTTTTCTTGAAGCAATTTCGCACTGCTTTTGTCATTATCATCGCTGATGCGATGATTGGGAAACAAACGTTGAGGTTGAGCTATAATCCATGGCAAGAAAAAAGGATAAACACAAGCACACCAAAAGGATGTTTATTGTTTCAATAATAAGAAATTCTAGTGGGTTGTGCTCTGTTCTCTAGTGATATATCCAAATAAAGCTGGTTGTCCCAGTAGTAGCCCCTCCAATAGAGGAAGCACGGGGATTTAGACTTTCAAATGTATCTAGACTGCATGTAGACGGAAAAAAGATATCTACCGCCATCATTAGAAGCAGAGAATCTATGCATTTACGTTGGAAATTATTCAAAACTTAAGCTACATTATGTCTATTATTCCTGAGCAGAGTGAAAGCAGGAACTAATCTAGAAAGATAAACAATAAACATCAAATTAACAATAGCGTGTGAATATCTACAAAAATGGAGCATAGCGGTAGAATGACGTAAGAAAAAATGGAAAAAATACCAAGAAATTATTTTAACTTTTACACAAAGAAACTCAGAAGGCATCTTGCTCGTCTTTCTTGTTGATCTTAGGTTTCAGTTTTTTGATGTTAAGTGCCTCTCATATTCTGATGTGATTCATCAACTTAAATCCAATTCTGACACATGCGCATTGTGTGTAATCGTCTAGAACTGCAGGCACATTTTCTCAAAAAGATGCATTTCTCATATTTTCTCACCTATGATTCCAAGGCCGTGTCTCGGCTAGTCAAGTGAATAAATTAAGTGATCAATAAATCGTGGTGTGCAACGATTTAGGAAACGGACTGTAGAATTCTGAATGTGGCATGCAAAGATTGACGTTTGCAACATTCAAGAAATAGTTTGAACTGAAGTCACGTAGAAATATTAATGTCCCATATATATATAATCCGTGAACCAGGGCTGCCACTCTTATCTAAGATAAAATCCGGAAAGTCAAATCGGAGTGCTCCCCCTAAATTCGTAGTCGTGGCCCCCTCAAAGTAAAAAACTTATGATCATTCGATATCACACATTCCGCTACTCTCATGGAAGTCTGTTCACCTTCGTTCATCGTGCACTCTCACAACGCGCGGCGTCAAAGAATTCGCATCGGTCTATTCTCTTCACACAATGAGGCAGACAGTGTCAGGAGCGCAATCATACAAGGTCACAAGAATCGATTGTGTTCCCCAATGCGGTCTCATTTCGTCTACGCACATGATCCGAAATGCTGAACAAATTTCCTTAGTGCAGGAAGAATATGTGTCTTGTGTTTCAAAGACAACTTTCTTCATTTCATTCGAAATTTATAATATTGTTCTCATGCATTAATCCATTAATCATACCATGACGTCACATGGTGCAAGATCCCGTCTTCAATGTGGAGAATTTTCATGAAACCACTAACAGTTGTTCGACGTTTGAAAGACTGCTTCAGCAGAGCGGTCTGGTCACAGCAAAATATCTTCATGCAAAGTCCATGGTCAATGCGGTCAAAATGCTTGGGTCGGCTTTTCTTTGGGGGAGCCATTATTCTTTCGAGAAATCGAGAAAGTGCGGTAAAATCATCCTTTCTATGCTGTATAAAATATAGGCCTACAGGTACCGAATGTCAAAGGATAGGAGTATCTTCATGCAAGATGGAATGCCAGCGCCCATCGTAAATTATTTAAACAGCAATTTTCCTAAATTGACCGTCATGGAAACCTTTGGAATGGCTTCCGATACCACCAGATTCAATGCCTTGTGACTTTCTTTGGGCACGTTTAAGAAATGTTGCATTAACGGGAAAACAAAAATTTACACCGTTTTTTTGCAGATCGACGAGCGATTGCGCAGAGATATGCTCTTGCGCTGTTGACCGAAGAATTAGATTGTGTTCGGGCAAATAGTGAGCAAGTAGAAAATAAGTTACAGTGGTGCTCGTGTCAGCAACTGTCTTCCTTTGAATCATAACTTACAGAAATAAATCATTGAGTCGATAATTGCTATTGCATCAACAACTTTGAAATGATCAGTGAGAGAATCCGACACGTTATATACCGTAAACGAAATTATTTGTAATCGATGTCACACAGAATAATGAGGACAAAAACATTCGCATTTGCTTGATGAGAAAACAAATCATCATCCGAAATGCAGACATCTACAATTAATGAAATACATGCAGTTCAAATCTCATTCTCTAGAGCTCGATTCCAATATTTAAAATTTGCAAACACGCTGCCGGATTTCCAAGGACATCCACCTACCGATGGTATGTGGAGTGAGTTGCTGATTTACTGTACTGATGGCTAAAAAGTCAAAAACGTTTGCAAATCAGCCTGAAACTTGTAGCTCCGGCAATGATTCAAATCAAACCTTGCTCTTATCTCTTGTATTTCACACGAAATAAAAAACTAGGACATCTAAGAGCAACTAATTGAGCTACTTGATGAAGGTTGAGCCGCCATGCCATAAGTAAACGCGATTTCAATACGAACAGAAATCCTTATCACTTCTGCAGTTGTTTGCAAAATATTCTTTCTTCACTCCTTTGTGTTCCCGAAACTTCTTGGTAGATTTCTGTTTCATGTTTTTCTGGCAGACGCTTATCGAAAGACACGTTTTGGAGAGTATCAAAGCAATCAGAACTCAATTCAAAATGGACTCTATAATAACGTATCAAAACTTTTTCGTCAACATTCCCATCTCCATCTATTTCTTATTTCAAAACCTTCATTACTTGCGTTTCGTCCAGTTTCTTAGGAATGACGAAAGTATCTGACTTCTTTGTAGAAGAATCCTCTGCTCAAGCGTCAAGCGGATTTTTAGAAAGTACCTGCCTTGAATTTGATTACCCTTAAAAATTGCAGGGATTTGAAGGATCCCTAACAATCTGCATAGCCCAGTTCATAATTTTAAAGAGCCCTGCATAATCTAAGAAGGGCCACATGCTCTTATCTTTAAGGCCTCTGGTTCACAATCTCAAAAGGGTCCCCCTACGATATCAAAGAGACCCTCTCACAATCTCATAAGGCCCCTTGCAGTCGCAAAAGGGCACGATCTCTGAAGTGGCCCTTCACGATCTCCAAGTGCCACTGCAGAAGAGGGCACCGTTCACAATCAAAATAGGGCTCTTTCACATTCTTGAAGGGCCATCACAATATAAAAATGGCCACCTCACGATCTTGTTACGACACAATCTCAAAAGGACCCCCTCACGATCTGAAAGGGTCCCCCCTGTGCAATCTCTAGAAGGGCCCCTTGCGCAATCTTAAAGGGAACCCATTCACAATCAAAATAGCGCCCCTCACAATCCTAAAGGACGCTTCACAATCTCATAGGGGCCCCTTTGCAGTCTCAAAAGGGCCCCCCTCGCGATCTTACAGTGACACTGAACAATCTCAAAAGGGCCCCTTCAAAATCCAAATTGTTTGTTCCATGGCAAAACATTTTCCAACTACTTTGTTTATTCTGAAAAAAACCCTGGAAATCCGGTTAAAACCGGCAGAGTGGAAGCCCTGGTAAACCCGTTTAATCGAAATCGAGAGATTCTATAGAAAAGACGTATTTGAATCTCGAATCCGCGTAAAATAATCATCCTGCATCATGAATTGGCAAACTGACTAATGAACTGAGTTCCTATTTGATGAGCTTGCATCTCAGGACAGCTAGAACAGAGAAGTGGAAAAGTGAAGGAAAATTCGCGCATGAACTGCAACTCCAATAATGTCAGGCGCTGAAGTAGGGGATAGACAGGTGACTTACGGCCTCGCTTTTATAAGTGAAAACTGAATGCCTTCGTTTGAAATACTCCATCTTAAACAAATGTATTTACGAAAGTCAAACGAAATTTTGATGCCTGTGACTTACTTGATGCTCTGACAGGTCTTTTACATGTATTTTGACAAATTGCCCCATCATATGCATTGACCTCCAAGACTCATCTAATCATGTATTTTAGCGCAAACTGACAGCTTGCTCGTAGTCTGCAACATGCCAGAAATGTGGCTCCCACGCTAAAATTTTCGTAATTCAATGGATTTTGAAGCCTCTTCTTACTATTTGCACAATAGTGATCATCGGATTATATCGGTCGGAGTATATGGGATCTAATCCACATAGCAACAACCACAGACATCGAACATTAATCATTAAGGTGTCTATGGCAACAACTCTGAGAGCAACTCTGAGGTTCCCACACTGAAATTTTCGGAATTCAATGGGTTTTACGGCCTCTTCGCACTATTTGCACAATAATGATCATCGGATTATGTCGGTCGGAGTATTTGGGATCTAATCCACATAGCAACAACTCTGAGAGAGACTGGCATCTCCTACCCAGAGTGTCACGCAGTACGTAGTGCGTCTACGTGGTAAGTAGTGATGTCGAATAGTAATCTGATCAACATTACAGAAAGAGAGAGAAGACCAGGTTACTGTCTGGGATTGAGGTAGAACTCCAGAGTTAAGATTGTCTTAAGTTGAGGTTCAGTCACTGCGTCTCAATTGTCATCAATTCATTTGTTTAAAATCTGCATCTTATAAATGTTTGTTGCATATTTGATTATCACGGTTCCTGGCCGATGCGGAATTAAAACATTCTAACAAACTATCATGTTTAAACATATAGCGGATCGTTTGATTCAGTAGAAACGTACTTGGGCAACATTGATCACCATGATAGTACGTTGTTGACAAAATGCGACGCGTCGTTTCACTTTTAGCACATAAGGCAGAACAGCTGATCAGCAACACCAGCTGATGTATAGGATTGAGTCGTAAGGCAATGATCATGGTGGAGTGAAGTCACTTGGCATTAATTATTTCCGCCAAGGTTATTCTTTAAGGTGCAGTTGTAGTCTGTTGATCTAGAAGTGGATAAGTAAGTGGGTATCAATTGTTCCGTAAAATTAGGCAGCGGCTGTTGTTGATATTGGTGACAAAAGATGTCAGCAACCTTATGCTGCCTCGATAAAAGTTTTATAAAGGAAACTGTCACAGCGCTTCGTATTCTTGCATCCGGAGTTGTTTATATAATTAGCTTAACCAACTTCTTTGAATGCATATAAAGTGGTAGGTGTATGTGCCTGAGAATAAATTGCGCCCAAAAGTGAATTCCATTAACTAAATTGTTTGGAAATCTGGCATAAAAATTCGACAGCCTAATAATCCATATAACGAGCGTTCTGATATGTTTGTGTTAGTAGCAGCCTGTGGGTATCTTTTTGCCACTTAGTGCTAAAGTGGTCACAGTAATCATTTCTTAAAAGCAGGCATACCTTGATATTTGCAGACTGATTTATTTAAAACATGCGTTATTTTAATGCTAATTGCGGCAGTTATGAGTGGCATCTATATATTTGAGATTGAAAATCGGAGGCATTGAAGGTGCATTCAATAATGGCTATAGGGCACAGGTTACTTAAGGTCCAGGACTGGTGTACATTGCCAAAAGATGGTGTCCATATAGGATAAAGTAATTTTTGACAATGTATGAGAATACTGCTGTATATTTATTTTCTTTGTCTACACGTATAATAGGTTTGCTTTCGTCCACTCTGTTGCGTTTATCGTGTGCTAGTGATGCCGTCAAGCATGTAAAGACAGACTCGATATCGGCATTAACTTATCCTTCTATGTTAGAATTCATCTAGGTATGTCTATATTCCATATCTCTATTTTGTTTAATTTGAATTCTGAGCTTAGCAATTTGCATGTAGCTGCTGTTAGTTAAGATCTTCAGTGCTTGTGGTTGAACGGCATTATTCGGCAGATTGGAAACTCAAATCATAATCGTCGAAGTACAAGTTATTATTGGAATCGCCTAGTAAATTAGTTTTACCCGTCTGACGCGTCTTTAACAGATACCAGCATGATTACAGTGAACCAAAAACTTCCAAGTCATTTGAGGAAATCAGTTTCGGGTATGCCTTCTAGCACATCACTAGTATCTTTGCAGTCTAAATTCCTATCCCCTATACGCTCCTCAATAAACAAATAATCGAGAGCTGCCATCAAAAATTTAAAACGCATAGAGAGGCTCTAGTTCAGGAAATCGCTTTTCTTGGTTGTACAATAGCCCGCACAGTAATTGTAGGCCATGGTGCATATTGGCTTCCGGTCATTATCCGTCGCATCACCCAGAACCGCATTGCATTTCACGCAGTTCTATTCCAGTTTGTCTATTATTCACTTGCCAGACCGCAGCTTTTCAACTTCTTGCTTACAATTTTGTATAGAGGGTCAAATCTGCTCGAAATTTAACTGGCGTTTCTGGAAATTCAGCGACAACTCCTTCAGTCTCGGCAATACAGCATGAAGAAGATGCATGATAAATATGAATGTCTTGCTGCGGCACCCTTTCAGTAGTCCAGTTGCAGCGTGTTCGTCTACTTCATGAAAGTATTGTGGCGTAGCCGATATTGCTGAAATCTCGTGCATGATAGCGTTGACGGCTGCTTCGTGTGACAGCCAACGAGTCACACAAGCGCGCTGTAGCTTCAGACTATCAAAATCGCAATTTCCCTGAAATCCATGAAATATCCTACATCTGTTTGGAGATAGTGCAAAAAATCTCCAGACATGCAGCAACGTCTTCTCAAACTTCTGAAGGAAGATAAGCCGTCTCACACTATCACCACAGGTTATGGCAAGACGATGTGCACAAACGGCTACACACTGCTCGTCAACTGACCTCTACACACTGACCTCTACTGGCTGGACTCTGTCCTTCTTTCAAATGCCTGAGGTACATTTCAGTCAACAGTGACTATTTTTTTTTTGATAGATGCTAATCTTTCTCTATTATTAATTCAATTTTTGAGGCTGTGCATATTTAATGTACAGGACCGCGCTTGGTCGGGTTTGAGCGTCCAGGATTAAGCGGTCGAAACGCGATCGTCCTGACCAAGTTCCTGTTGATGACCTCATTAAAAATAGTCAAATAATTCGTATGCATATTTTGTAGAATTCTATTTCACGTTTTAGCTTATGGAACTAATCTTAATTCTCTTACACACCTGGTAGATTTTAGATAGCGTAATCCTTCTGTGTTAGCTAGATCTGGTATTCTGATTGGAAACACCTGTCCTCTTATCATCTGAATGGGCAGACTGTTAAATAGGATCTTTTTAATTTATAAGTGATAAACATAATTTTAAACAGAACGACTTACTCGCCAATTCATTACACATGAGGAGAGGAGAAGCGTTGTTTGTCCTTCTAGTAAGTATTTTAAAATTTTTAGACATTTTAGGATATAAAAATCTTTTAAATCATATGTTGTACCTATTGAAAATTAACTAGTCATTAGCTTGTTTTTTAACTTTGTTACCTTGACGCACTTTGCTACGTTGAATTAGGGTTAGCGACTTGTTCCGTCCAAGTATGGTGGCAGCACCGTCGCACGCGATCGCTGTGTGCTTTGAAGTGTGCAATTCATAATCTGCGGCTACTGCATTACATATTTGAGGAGATTTGCAGCCGTAGTGCCATCAGCGTCAATGGCGCGAATATCCAGGAAACGGCATTCTATGGAACCATCTTTGACGCAGCGAAGTATTGTCATGTATTGCCTTTTCGTAGATGCGTCAGCAGTTTCGTCAATCACTGATGACCAGTATTTGCTAGATATCGAGGGGTAAATAACAGAATGAGCTAAGTCACTCAAAAGTTGTTTCGAGAAAATCGATGTTAAAGTTTCAAGAATGAATGTGAAATCCGGATGTGTGTAGAAATCTCCTGTTTTCAGGATGGATATATGCATATTGTGACATAAGATTTCAATTGTTAAATCTAAATTTGAGTCAAATCTTGATGCTTGAGCAGTGCTCAAAGTGACTTAGGTCATTCTGTCATGAAATGCATGATCATGGCTGTGACTTAGCTCTTCATTTTTTTCAGATGAGTTAAGACATTTAACTTGGGGTTCAAGAATCTTCATTGTTAGTAGTACTGCGATCAATAGATTTTCATGAGCAGCACTCAAAAATGACGGCTTATTCTGTCAATGGCATTTTTCCAAATTTGAAAATCTCGAAATTGTTTTTGAATGTAGAGAAATGGCCTACATTATGTAAGTCCTTTATTTTGGTCATGAAAATAGATACATTGCTATAAAAAATAGTTATGGAGATTTGCGTAAGTTCACACTCTTTATCATGGGATCAAAGTTCGTCCTTCGAAAATTGCTTTGGTGTCAACCCTTGGAAAGTATTGAGATAATTCTTAAATTGTACTATGACGCAAGTTCGGGTTCTCGGAAAGATACCTGAATCCTGGCATTTCTACCCAATTTCTACCAGCTCGGGGAGATATATTATATCGATTTATTATTATATTGAAATCTCCACCTTCTATTCTATATGTCTAGCACATCAAAAGTGAGAGCATGGACATTTCCTTCAACAGATTTATTGAAGTACCTATAACATATTCATGTCCATGGTGAAGAATCAGCACTTCATAACCTACAGATTCCGAAACCAATGTTGCACCTCGGCAGGCAGAGTTGGAAAAGTCGGAATTGGAATTAATTCGATCGGACCCACTTATACCAAAATAATATCATAAATATCAGTGGCACTTATACCGTCAATCTTCAATCGCGCTCGCTGATGTTTTGCCGTATACGCTGCTGTGTTGTTGTTCGCTGGTGGGCAGTTGTTGTTACTTCTGTAGTTTTATAAATTTGTTATATAAAATAGTTATAATATACACCGCGAGATCCCGAAGTTCTTCTAACAGCTACTGAAGATGTCGTATGTGTTGTTGTTGTGTTAATTTCTCATCGTTTCTAATTTATACAAATTTTTGAGACTTGATGATAAATCCACTTTCTTTTGAATATTGAAAGAGTTTCCTTTAATTTTTGCTTGTTAGCTTCCGACCCGACCACATTTCGTTTTTATCACGGAATTTTTAATCTCCCTTTTTAACATGGACCATTAATCAGATTTCATGATATCATTTTTATCGTCGTTTTTTCTTCCATCAACAATCACGTTATTCGCACATTGAATTTCTCTTTCTTCTATCAGTTTATTAATAGATTTATTCGCATCTCATCTCTCTCTCTCTCACTCACTCACACACACACACACTCTCCGTTTGATTCGTTGCTGACCGTTAACTTTCTTCTCTTTTTTTCACGAGATATTGAATATCTCGTTTACGAAACGAAAATGGCGCAGGCTGACCGGTGACATATACATGTACACAAGAAATATGAACTGTAAACATGAAAACGCACATAGGAACGACGCAGGGAACGGCACACAGGAACAATGCGGAAAGGATAAGGGCACATGGGTTATATTGAAACGAGCAAACGTTAGATACATTAACATAAGACACTATACGCGACATGAAATAATCGGAATTGAATCTTATTATAGAATTGGAATTGAATTGAACTGTTTCGGAATTGGAATTGAAATTTCTGCTCCGGAATTGGAATTGGAATTGAAAAATTTCAGTGGAATTTTTCCAGCTCTGTCGGCAGGTATAGCTCCAATTTGGCAAAGTTGTGTGAGATCAGCCTTCTTTGCCGCTGATATACCCAGAGGCTCTGCATGCAGTTGAGTCAGATTCACAGGTTTGGCCCTTCGTCCACGTTTCACCTTTTTGATGACTTTGCGGTACTCATTCATTGGCTCGTATGAATACAGAAATGAAGAGGGCTCATCCTTCGAGAATCGGAGGCTGTGTATTTTCATCCAACTTACTGTGTCACCAGATGTGTCCTTATTTCGATTTGTAATTATTTCGCGATTGAGTTTTTCTAAGTTAAAAACTGGAAAATTCATTTGGTGAATTATGTATGGTTTTTTGCGGCGAGCGAGCTGAATTATGTTGCATCACTCTCCTACGGTGTAAACTTCCACATTCTTCTTTGAGTGTTCAATAGCCGCGTGTATAGAATCGCATTCCACTTGCGTATGACCAGATTCGAGGAAATTCAAAGTTATCTCATCAACTGGTAATTTTCCTACGCTGTGCATGAGAATACTAGCCATATACTGGTTCCGATTTTGTCCACCGCAAGAATCTGAGTGAAAGGAAACCCGTTTCACAGTGTCAGGTAGTGAAGCAGGATAATGCCTGGGACATATTCCGATTTCTGATCTACCTCTTCTACCGTCGAGCTCACTCCATAGATAGCAATGACCATTTCCCGTCTTTGCCTCGTAGATAGTGAAGTTGTATACACAAATTTTGCGTTTATAATACATCACTGATGACCAGTATTTGCTAGATTTGACATCGGTGATAATCTCGTGTGTTATATGTTCACTGATAAAGAATAAAAATTCAGAAACAACCGTGTTACTGGTGTGTTGGAAATCTACGAGGTGGGGATTGTTGCTGACTTGTTTAAAGACTTGGTAGCTAGCGATTCTAAATCTCATTTTTGACGAGGAAAGAAATCGGATGGACACGCTGAGCGACTGCTTTAGCTTTCTGGGTTTGACGATCAACATACATTTGATAGGTCTGGGAATCCGTTTGATCGCTTAGTGCAGTCCATCATTTTAAAATATCGGTATTACAGGCAATCAGTAAAGAGAAACTGATGTTAACGATGAAATTACAAATTACTGATGTATCATCTGTTCACCAGTGCGGTCTTAAAAAAACAATGATGGGCCCTACATACAGTATAAAAGAGAAAAAAGGATCATCGCTTATGTTGTAAGTTGAACTGCCCACTCGCATACCAGAAACAGGAGTTGCTCCATCGCTTTTTATTTTGATTTGCATAGAAAATGTTAGTTGTTTGGTCAGCGATTAAAGCAGTTTAGATTTAAGACACACATATCAGCCTTATGGTTGCCTTCTCAATCAAAAGACAAAGAATATGGACACTTCGTGCATGCCTAAGCGTCCGAAGCTGACCTTGGCCTTTTCTGCCTGCCCTCTCATTCATCTGATGTCGTTTCTTTTTTCACAGACGGTTGGACTCCGCATATGGGTGGTCGTTCAAAATCGATGTTATGAATTTTGTTCTTCTCATTGAGGATGTAGTGGAGCTGAAATTTCTCCATCCTCCGGAGCGGGTCTTATGAAATTTCATTTGTCCAAACCCGAGGCTGGATCTAATCGAAGTGAATCCTGAACTAATATTTTGAGTTCATCCGGAGCCGGAGATGGGAGCAGAATTATTCAAATAGCTATTTTCCAAAAAACCTAATGTGTCACATAAATATTTATATTGAAACATACGAAACATACATTGAAAGTTGGAAAAGTCAAGGTGCACTTTGCCAAAAGTATTCCTTTTGTTAAGAAAATCTGACATGTAGTTTTATCTCGATAGGTGAAGGTTTGGGGGTGGCCCGGAGAGGTCAAAGTAAGGTCAAATGTTCAGAAATTGCTAAAAATGGCCTCTGACGTCATCACGTGACCTCGGAAGACCCTTTCGACCTCGTAAAATGATAGATTGGGGTCACATTTATGCAGGGTTCGTACGGTTTGTGAAAGTTTGTGAATTTTTGGAACAACAAAGTTAAATTTCTGCTGATGATTTGTCTTCACGATTTTAAACATCACGAAGTCATGCCTCCCAATGTCATAAAGATCAGTGTCACAAAATCATCAAAATATCATGAAATATGGTTTTGCGAAATCAATTGTGGATCAATGGATTGTGGTATCAATTAACATCCAATTTTGGAATCTATTTGTGGAAGCTGTAATCATTTCCATTGCACAAAATGCATAACTGTTTCAAGAAAAGTGTTAAAACACTTGATGAATTGGGCGTCGAGCTATCCATGACCGATCCACTCCTTATGTGCAAGTACACTCCTTAAAATACACGAGTGCGTAAAGAAAATTATTCTCTCAAACGAATTAACGGATGTGAATGGATGGTTTATGTTTTGTTTGTTTCCTGACGGTGGCTAAGCCATAGGCCAAACTTGCTTCAAATTTTGGATCAATGTAAAAACCTAAAACTATCATCTTTTCGAATATCTTCTATCACTGAAGGAATTTCGAAGAACTATCCTGTCAACTGACCGCTGCAAACAAGTCACAAATGATCTTTAAAACACTTGATCACAAGTGTGCTTAGCCTTTTTAACTACCGTCAATCAGCAGTTTGAGGCATTTTATACAAGGGAGCATGAAACCAACAGTGCTTCTTCCAGGACCATCTTCATATCAGGCAGTAAAAAATCGCGATGCCTGCTTCAGTGGTTTATGTCTCAGGCGAGGATGAAGAAAAATTGCCGAAAAATCGCCCTTTTTGTAGTTTGATATAGTAACTTTCTACTGCTGCTGTATATATACTTGGACGAGTTGAAGAACAGAATTCTGGCTGAAGATCTATCAGAACGAGGATTTCATTTATGCATTGGTATAACGACTGCATGAAACAGATGTCACATGAGGCGTAAACATTCGTTCAGGATTGGGGTTGGGGTAAGTTGACATATGGTGGAATGGGGAGAGTTGCCATATTATCTGATGGGTAGAGTTGGCCTAATATTTGAAAAAGACCTTTCGCTAAATGTCAAGGCCATTTTTATTGGACTCCTGTCTTCCATTTAAGTGGCAGACCGACCAGCTGTAGGCCTAAATTAGTGGAGACCATGTTTAGGGCTCTTTGCTATTAATAACTTTCATAAGTGGTAGGCATAATAAGGTCACAAAGTCAACTGAAAAGAAATAAGAAATTTGCATGTCTGATTGCGGATTCATTTTTTCCATCTGAGGACGAAATAAACACTTGAATGACGCATCATTCGTAAGCTCTTGTTAACAGCTTTCGTCGTCATGATTATTACGGTTAATGATACTAACGTCGAAATGCTCCCGAACGTGGAGTTAGACGATGTTTCAATTACAAATATTCTTATCTGCACCTGTTGCATTCTTTTGTATAATGTGTTGAATTGTCGAAGATGCAAACGACCGAGCGAAATGGAGAGCCGCCATACAAGCGAATCGTCGTACCCAACATGGATGGAGCAATCGACGTTAAATGGAATAAGTAAGTAAGTAAGTTGACTAAATAAATCACAGAAAGTATCTTCTCTTTCTTGTTATGTGCATTCGAAACAATTGATTTGTTTTGATTCAGATTAACACTCTTTCCCACGCTTTTGCCAGCTAGGCTTGTGACTGGATAGATATCTATGCCGTCGTCATAGCGATGGCCATGAAAGTTCGAAGCGCGGAGTTCTATGCTTTTTCAATTGATCAATAGTTGATAATATTTAGGCATCACCTATACTGATTTAGATACACAAACACCTATGTCAACTCTTCCCATCCCCTATGCCAACTCTCCCTACCCCTATGTCAACTCTCTCCACCTGACAACCAATGTAAAAATGTTAAGTGTATGGATTCTATTGACCCCTTATGAATGAGGCTTTGAGGATCGGTTAAGTACTGCAGGGCTGCCACTCTTCCGGTTTTAACCGGAATTCCGGCTTTTTTTAAACTTAACTAAGTAGTGAGAAAATGTTCTACCAAGGAACAAATAATTTGCCTTAAGCAGCTTTCTTGAGATCATTATGAGGCCCTTTTAGATTGTGAAGGGGCCCTTTTGACATCGTGAGGGGCCCTTTTGGCATCGTGAGGGAACCCTTTTAAGATTGTGAGGGGCCCTCTGGAGATCGTTATGAGACCCTTTTAGATTGTGAAGGGCCTTTTTGACATCGTGAGAGGCCCATTAGGATTGCGAGGGGCCCTCTAAGATTGTGAAGAGGCCCTTTTGACATTGTGAGGAGCCCTTGAGTTATGAGGCCCTTTTAGATTGTTAAGGGGTCCATTAAGATTGTGAGGAACCCTTTAAGATTGTGAAGGGCCCTTTTGAGATTGTGAAGAGGCCCTTTTGACATTGTGAGGGGGCCCTTGAGTCATGAAGCCCTTTTAGATTGTGAAGGGGCCCTTTTGGCATCGTGAGGAGGCCCTTTTGACATCGTGAGGGAACCCTTTTAAGATTGTGAGGGGCCCTCTGGAGATCGTTATGAGACCCTTTTAGATTGTTAAGGGGCCCATTAAGATTGTGAGGAACCCTTTAAGATTGTGAAGGGCCCTTTTGAGATTGTGAAGAGGCCCTTTTGACATTGTGAGGGGGCCCTTGAGTCATGAAGCCCTTTTAGATTGTGAAGGGGCCCTTTATGATTGTGAAGGGCCCTTTTGACATCGTGAGGGGGGGCTCTTGATATCGTTATGAGACCCTTTTAGATTGTGAAGGGCCTTTTTGACATCGTGAGAGGCCCATTAAGATTGTGAAGGAGCCTATATTCAGTTCGTGAAGGGGCCTTTCAATTTTAAACAATCATGGAATTCAAAGCAGGTACTTTCTAAAAAATCCGCGTGACCCTTGATCAGAAGATCCTTCTACAATTGCAAGTCACTGATAACTTCGTCAATCATGAAGAAACAGTACTCAACGCAAGTAATCAGGATTCCGAAATAAGAAATAATTTTAGGTGGGAATGCTTGACGAAAAATTTGTACTACGTTCGTATGGAGTTTTGATTGCTTTGATTCTCTACAAAATGCGCCTTTCAAGAGGCGTGCTAGAAAAATAAAATTATGAAAGAGAAATCTACCAAATGTTTCGGGAATACAAGGGGTTGACGAATGAATATGCGATTACCTGTTGCAAAAGCAGTTAAATTTCGGATAAGACACCAATGAAAATTGAAATCTTGCAAGCAACTCCTTAAGTGATCAACATTTCCCTTCGTATTGATGCTATGTTTACTTGTGCCATGGCCTGTGACCTTTGTTTGATAAAGTGGCTGTCACAAGTTTGTTTATTTATTTTAGATATGTCATTGTTTTTTCATTTCTTATATTTGAAATACAAGAGATGAGAGAAAGGCTTGATTTGAATCATTGCCGGACCTAAAGGACTTTTCAGTCGGAACTGCAAACGTTTTTGGTTTCTTAGCCGTCATCGTTGCAATGTACCCTATTGTAAGGAATCAGTAACTCACCGCGCAAACCATCAGTACCTGGATGTGCTTGGAAATTCGGCAGCTCACCTTTGTGCTATTTGCATTCCTGTTTACAAACATGAATTTTTGAGAGCGAGCTCTAGACAATGAGATTTCAACTACATGCATTTCATCAATTGTAGATGTCCGTAGTTCGGATGAAGATTTATCTGCATGTGAGTTGCTGACTATCTACAAGCATACTGACTGCACGGCTAAAATTCCAGAAAAGTTAGTCCACTACTTCTCGTAATGGCTTCAATCAAATATCTCTCATCTCTTCCTTTTTCCTTTCATGGTCTGGGCATCATTTCAGATTAAGTATCATACCAACTAGCATGGTGTCTGTAATGTGCGATAGGTTTTAGTCGTCAATTCATGCTGTGTGACATGGATTAATTTTTCTGTGTAACGTGGCGGATGATGCTTTACTTAGATATTTGTTTATGATATAATTTTTTCCTGTTAATATAAGAGGATATCTCACAATGAGCCCTATCGTCACTTTTTTATAAATTCTCTATTCTCTCACTAATCATTTCAAAGCTTTTTGAAATGGCAATTAGCAACTCAATGATGAGTTACTGCAAGTTATTTATGATTCAAAAGAAAGCAGTTGTTAACACTAGTAACACTATGACAATTTATTTTCTTCTTGCTCAGCATTTGCCCGAACATAATATAATTCTTCAGTCAGCCGCGTAAGAGTATGTCTCCACACAATCGCTCGTCAATCTGGTGAAAAACGGTGCAAAATTTGTTTTCCAGTTCATCCAAAGAATAGGATGACTCCAGTGCAGCATTTCCTTAACATGTTCAAGCGAATAAAAAGTCACAAGGCATTAACTGTAATATCGGAAGCCATTCCATGCTGTCATCACGGTCAATCCATGATTTAGGAAAATGTTTGTTTAAATAATTTACGATCGGTCGGTAGTAGTGCGCTGGCACTCCATCCTGCATGAAAATGCTCTTATCCTCAGTGACATCTGGTATCACTTTATGCAGCATGGAGAGGATGTTTTTACCATTCAATGTCAGTTTCTCGAAAGAAAAATGGCTCAATTGCGTTTCATAAGGAAATGCCAGCCCATGCATTTAGACTGCGTTGATCCATGGATTTTGTGTTAAGGTATTTGTTGTGACCAGACCGCTCTGCAGAGTCAGTCTTCCAAACATCGAACAGCTGAACAGCAATTTCCATTGGTTTCATGAAAAATCTTATCAATATAGACGAGATCTTGCATCGTGTGACGTCTTGGCATGATTAATAGAAAATGACAGCTGCACGAGAATAATGCCTTCTAATTTTGAATGTAAAATTTTTGAACGAAATGAAGAAGTTTATTTTTGAAACAGTTAAGCTGATTTTGCGTTATGTGAGGGGGAGTCTCAGTAATGCATTCTATCTAGCCTTCAAAAGCAGTTCCTTTGAAAATAGCAGTTTTCCGAGTCATGCATTCCAGTGAACTTGGTAAAAACTGATGATTGAAAAAGCACCAGTAACAATATTATGCCATTTATTTACTTGTTGACTGAGGATTCATTAGCATCTTTATTGCAGCAGACCCAACTTCTACCTGAACGCTTTCAAAACTAATCGGATTGTGGGATATCGAATGATCGCAATTGTTTTACTTTAAGGGGCCCACCGCTACGCATTTGGGGGGGCCCTTCCGATTTGCCTTGCCGGTTTATATTTTTGATAAGAGTGGCAGCCCTGGTACTGATAGTGACACAGAGTGGCCGCAATACCGACACTTCGCCTTCATTTATTAAGCAGTGACAGCGATTTTACAAAACATGCCAAGTCACTCCAGTCTTCCCTATCTGTTCGAAAAGTGTATCAAGAAGAACCTGGATCGAACAAGACATAGAAAACATAGAAGTTTGTTGTGAATCTGGCAAAAATTGATACAGCAAAGCCTGAAAATAGGTGTACCACGAACACGATGTTGGAGAGAAAGCCATGTCGTATTTCTTGAATAATGAAGTTTGTGATAATGACGTGGAGAAATTCAAGAATATCTGGGTTGATATCCTCTTGTTAGGTGTCAGCAACCGACAAAGGTCTCTTCCCCTTGATTCATGATTCTTGAAAATGGAACCATGCTTCACCCGGATAACCGTCGTGATCCGAAATCACTTTCCTCAATATCCTGCTTATCTACTACAATTTTGGAGTTTAACTGAAGTCTGTATTGAATGCTAAATTCCCACGTTTGACTGAAAATCAGGAACTGGATTAAAAATGTCTGCGATGAAATGAGGAATGAATGGAGACTGTATAAATTTATAACCAACAAACATTCCGTCGCTTCATTGCTTTTCTATGTCACAAAGTGATCATCGAGGAATGCCTCAAAATTCATACTGGAAGCGTGTTCACAAGGAACATGACCTGGATTATCTCTCTGAACAATCATCAGGCAGGACAAAGCAGAATCAAGCAACAATGGGAAAGGGCATCAAAAATTATGAGTTCGGAAATCCGAAGTACAGGTGTTTGTCAAATTTAGCAGGATGTGTACTACTTCTTATTCACGGCAATGCAGTCCCTGAATCAGGTTTTTCTCTGAATAAAACCATAGTATATGGTCACGGGGGGTTTCTGGACGAAGAGGTGCTTGTAGCGCTCAGCATAATCAAGGACTTATACACTCGAAAAGGCGGATTCATGAACAACAAAATCACAGTTTTATTGATACTTTCAGTCAAATAATCTCAAAAAGTACAGCGCAGCATTGGAAGAGAAGAGAAGATTGCAAGAGGCTATCGCTAGAAAATAAATTGAAGGAAAACATAAAAATGAAGCTTCTCATGAAGAAATAGCAGACAGGAAGCTGGCTATCTAAGTAACGGCTCAGGAGAAAATTCATGATGCGAATCCAGAACTCAAGTAAGTATTCTCTAGCGAAGTTGTGGAAAGTAAAGAGTCTACTTAGTTGGCTGTCGAACAGAAAATGACCATCACTCAAGCACTTCAAGATCTAGAAGGTTTTATGACAGTTTTCTACTGACATTTAATAGTAATAATAATAATAAGCGTGTTATATTTAGAATGCCTCAATACTGAAAAACGTGAGGCCAAAATTCAGGAAAAAATTACACATAAAATTCACAAGTCAATAACAAATACAAACTGTCAGATTAGAACAAACCACGATTATAGGCACGAATCATTGAAAGAAGGAATGATTGTTGCCTCATTTTTATTGTGCACTGCGGCACACGAAGTGTTTGTGAGTAGGGATTCATTTCAGGAGCCAGGGAATGGAGTGGATGATCTTCATCAAGCAATAAAGCTCTAAACAAGTTCATTGATGCACATAGACGGCGATATTCCAACGGCAGAAAGTTGCAGCATTGACACCTCGATGAACCGCAAATTATTCGATGGGCCCTATTTTGAACGCTTTCAAACCGCTTGGAAGATAAAGCGCTGATATTAGCCAGGACTGGTGAAGCATACTCAATAATACTTCTGATAGAAGCATTATATACCAAAACTAGATCACTTTTTGAAAGAAAAGGCTTCAGCCTCCGCAAAACTGACAAACGAGAGGAAACCTTCTTCGTTGTGCTTAAAACGTGCGTGTCCCACTTGAGAAATTCATCAAAAATAACTCCAAGGAATTTCATGGTGGATACTACATGAATACCAGAGAGATTGTATAGAGATAAATCATGCTGTCGGCTTTTTGAAATAAACATTTGTTTGCACTTTTCTTCTTTGATGGTCATAAAATTCTCCTCCGTCCATCTCAACACATCATGATATCCATTAAGTATGGAACTCTCAGAATCGCTTTTTTGAATTTTTGAATTTTTCCTACAAGCAGTATGTCATCAGCATATTTAGTTGGCAATGTGTCATTAGTGTTAGAAATCAATAAGTCGGAGACAAAGAAACCAAAGGCCAAAGGACCGACCGAAGATCCCTGTGGTATGCCGCTGTGAACTGATTCTGCGTTGGTGCGAGAGTTTTTCCACCGTGTACACTGAGTTCGACAAGAAAGGTAGTTAGACATGAAGGCGATAAGAAAATTATCAAAATTTGCATTTAACATCTTTCGTATCAACAGATTATGGGAGATCCTATCAAACCCCTTTGTCAAGTCAATTGAAAGGATATGACATCCGATGACGTCTTTCTCCTGGAGTGTCTTCGTGATAAAGTCTTCCACACTCACCAATGTACATGCAGTTGAGCTCTTTTTTCTGAAGCCAAATTGTCTAGAGTCGTACCGAGATGTAAACTGGTAACCGAGTCGTTGCACAAGGATTTTCTCAAATAATCTTTCAGGTGCAGGAAGCAAGGAAATGGGACGTACATTATTCAGGTTTGGAGGATTTGCTTTCGGAAGTGGCACTATGTCTGCTCGTTTCCACAGTAGTGGCAGGTCTGCGATCTCCATACATTTGTTGAATATAATGGTCAAAGGAGTGAATAGTACACTTGATAATTTCGACCAAGCAATTATCTGGATCTAATGAGATCCTGGGGACGATTTCGGTTTGACGCAACTCAAGTGCATTTCTACTTCAAGTTCCGAAAAATGAAATGGTTGTGCAAAGGCAGGGAGTGACATCTACAGGATCGTGGATAAATTCCATTGAAAGCCGGTGATCATTCAAAAGATCATTCAAAATTTCAGAAATGCGTCGTTGAGTATCGCATTGAGGTAGCCAATCACGACTCTGATTATTATAGTTATTCATCACAATCTTATGAATATTCCAAATCGAGTGGGAACGCAGATAAGAGTCGCTCCACGACCTCTGGGCATTTGATATCATTAACTTCACTTTTTCACGGTAATGGTGATAAAGACTCGTTTTTTTCACGGTAGGCCCTGTATCGTTTGTTGATTGCTACTTTCATGACGTTCGTAATCCATGGTTTATCGGTTGACTTTCTGATTATATGGTCTGTTGGAAGCAGTGCGATCGCATCTCGGAGAAGTTTGTAAAAAATTTCACAAGACGAATTTACATCAGAAGTATGAAGCAGCTCATCCCATTTGACTTGAGCAAGAGATTTGCGAGCACGATTCAAAAATGATTCACGAAAGTCGATAACTTGTATAAATGTAGCTTGAGGACGGAAAATCATCAATGGCCGCAAAAGTATGACGTTGTGATCGCTGTGCCCAATGGTGGCAGGATTAAAGCCTTCGAATACATATCACAATATTGGTCTGGCAACAATATCAAGTCTAAGGTACTCAGATTTCGTGTAGGCTGGTGTATTACATTTATGACGTTAAGACAAGATTCGAAGATATACGGATCAACTATGTTTAAGTCACCTGCTACAAATACTGGACATTGAGGATATCGGATGAGTATATCATCAAAAGTAGTCACAACGTAGTCACACAGAGCAACTTTTGTACTGGTATTCAAAGCTCCACCATGAGGAAAATAAACAATGGCAAATATGCACTGAAAGCTTTCATAAGAAATATGTAAGATCATCAATTCCACTTCCGAAAATTGTGAATTGCAGAAAAGGAGCGAGGAGGAAAACGATGCCTTAATCCAACTGCATAGTCCACCACCCAGTTTCCCCGAAGCTCGATCTGCTCTATGTAGAACGTATCCAGGCAACGAGATCGAAGAGTCAGACATTGAATCATCACACCAAGACTCGGTGACGAGGATAAAGTCCAGAGAGTATTGTGAAGATAACACAAGTACTTCATCAATTTTATTAAAGATGGATCTGGCGTTGAAATAACATATTGACGGGAGGGGAAATTCATTTGGTCAGACAACGGGCTTCATAATGATTTTACCATTCTTCAAAATACGTTTTCACCGTTGCCTTTTCGTTGTTTGTATTCAGCCACGATCTGCTTATCTATTTCTAGCTGCATTCGAGTCATGTCTTTACGAAAATATATGCGAGTACCATTCGACTGATTCACATTCTTCAGTTTCCAGACGTTTTTCATTAAACGTCGTTTATCATCAAAGTCCGCAAATCGAACTTTTATCGGTCTCGGCCGCTTTCCTCGCTTTCCAATTCGTGAGTACGAAGCAACACTGCTAAACTTTGAAACAGATAGTTGTTTCAGGAGGTCGTCAAGATCTTTATCATCCCATTTAATTGATCCTTACTTATTTTATGCTAACATAATGTGTAAGTCTTCAAATGCTGAACCGAGAATGCATTTGCTTTGCTTTACTATTTTAACTATTTACACATGCTCGCACGTTACCAATAATATCGAACTGAAGAATGACAGACAGCAAAGTGATGAAAGCTGAAGCTCAGCAAAGTATGCATCTACTAATGTAGTCAGACACATTACGTCGGGGAGCTAATGAGTAGATGGTAGAGATGAAGAATGAACAGAACTTTTGAATAGTGAAATAGTGTTTTCTGCTGATCTAGTGACTTATTCTTGAAGACTTCAACCCATACGTAATTGTTCTGTTGCAATTTAGAGAATTAATACTTGGACATAGATTATTGCTAGCTTCTACTGTATTATTGATACTATTGTAAGCTTCACGTCTGTAATCGTGATCGTCCAACCAAATAGTTTTGATGTAAAGATTTGTTTTATTTCTAAAACTTTAAATGCATGCTTTTCTAATTGCAAATGTCTATCTAACTGTTGACGTCAATAATTATTGACAACCATGCACATTGTTGCTTGCTATTATGTTTTCTTTATGTAATCGAGATGGTCTGATCAAATAGTTTTAGAGGGGTAATTATTTGTTTTATGTATATATCTGCGTTTTAATGCTTGTTTTTCAATAAGTATCTTTTGTTTTGAATATATAAAGTCATACATGCACGTAGGATTTCTTCAGTATTTTTCTCATGATGGGTCAATATATGAAATGAACTGAGTTGCAATCAGCGGAATGTTGACATACATTCCAATAATAATTCAGCGAAAGTGTCCTGCAGCTGAATTTTTGGGGGTCTTATCTTGCCGAAATAGCATCTACCCCATTATTTTTGTGAATAAAAGGTTTGTGAAAAACGTTAAGAAGGTTTTGTGAAAGTTTGTGAACTTTGCCTACAGGAATCCGTACGAATCCTGTTTCTATCTGTTGGTAATAAATTGTATTGGTCTAAAATGCTTAGTTTCATCGCAAAATAGCATTTAAGGTCTGAAAATCATGCCTTTTGATGGGTCACATGATCAATGCAATTGTGGAGTATGAGAGCATGAAATGTCAATTTTTGACCAAACTAAGCATTTGAGAGCCATGTAATGTATTACCTACGAAAATAGATATGACCGCTATATATCATTTCATGAGGTCAAAAAAGTCATTTATGGTCACCTGATGACGTCAGAGGCTATTTGGAGCTCAAATTTAGATATTGAATTCACATTATTTAATAATACTCCTTGTGTAAGGCAGAATTAGTGTACAACATTTCAGTCTGAACTCGATGCGATTAATTATCTTGAAGACGAATAAACGATGATTGTGCTAATTTCTACTAGAAATAAATTCGACTTCAATTGTTTTGTCTACTAATGTAATTTTTTTGAAATAATGATAACAAATTGGACATGAGTTGCGGTCCCTATGATAGCTGCAGTATATGTTTTTACTAGGAAAGCAAAATTTTTTGGTCAAATTTTTTTGAAAATCGAAACTTCTCATATTGTATTACAGTTGAACTATCAGATGACAAAATCAATTTGAGAGGTAACAACGGAACAGCATGTTATGAGACATGTACTATATACGTGTAAAAGTGATGTTAGCTTTTTGAAATTCCATTACCGAGCAGTTTTATGGACACAGATTGAAGAAGATGAATTTCTCAAAAATTCTTTTCTATGTCATTGAAGAGCCCACAGAAATGTCACACATGACACATTTCAAAAAAATATATATATTCATTGACTGAGTAGTAGGGATTGAAATAGTGAAAATGAAATTCCGTTGCCGCTTGACCAGCCCCTAATATAACTAAATAACCAAAAATAATTGTTTAAATTTCGAATCGCATATATACTTACAAGTTGCAGGGACAGCGTTGGGAACTGAGATCGCTCCTACATATGCAAATCCAACCACGGGCTTCTTGGAAGAAAAAACGTATTCATTGGTCAAAGACATTTTCACTCTAACTAACTATTCATGTAATTATATATGTGTGTGTACACGTACGGAGCTTGACATCCTCGACATTTTAAAATATATATTACGTCTTTGCTGCCACGATTCATATTGGATTTAATTTCAAACAGTTTTTCTTCCTTGTTGTGATTTATACATTTAGTTTTATTATCGAATAGCATGGAAGGACAACACATGCATCTCTCATTATTGCATTTAGTTACACCTCCCAAAGGAATTCTATTTCGTTTGCTTAGCATATTCAAGAAAAACTGTTTGAAATTAAATCTAATATGAATCGTGGCAGCAAAGACGTAATATATATTTTAAAATGTCGAGGATGTCAAGCTCTGTACGTGGGTCAAACCGGGGATAGCTTGCGCACAAGAGTCAGGATTCATAGAGAGCAGATCAAGGAGGACAAATACTGAATCCTTAATATAAGCAAGCGCATTTACAGTTGGTCAATTAATTACGATGCCCCATTTTATGTACCCCATCATGAAATTACCCCCCAATTGTGGAAAGATATATCGCGAAGAAAAGGAGAAAATCTGCACAGAGATCCTTAAACCAATATTGAATATGACCTGATAAATTCTTTACATGCTGCGATTTCTGTGGTCCTCCGTACATGTAGATATTTATTTTTGCATGCTTCCAATAATTCTATATTCCATGATTCCATATCAATTCTTGGTCTGTAAATCTATATCTCAGTACATGCTAATTTTGAATGTATTATTGAATGAAATAGATTGTAGCCCTTGAGAAGGGTGAAACCGGTTGGGCCTCAATTATTGTGTTTTCTTTTTCTCTTCTATACTTTCAAGTGTCGGTTTATTTATAGCATATATATATATTAAAATTGAAAAAACTACTGATCTTAGACTCACGCCGACATGTTTCTGCCAGTAGTCTGGCTTCTCAAGGCGGTAAGTGATTTGAATTTATTGCTACAAAAATAATATAACAGAAATCTGACTTCATAAACAAAATATCTTGATTTTCAGGAAAAATCATAGAGTTCGTATGGCGTTGAGGGGTGGTTCTTCATTGAGGAGGCCATCTTCATTAACATCTACGAACCACCCCTCAACGCCATACGAACTCTATGATTTTTCCTGAAAATCAAGATATTTTGTTTATGAAGTCAGATTTCTGTTATATTATTTTTGTAGCAATAAATTCAAATCACTTACCGCCTTGAGAAGCCAGACTACTGGCAGAAACATGTCGGCGTGAGTCTAAGATCAGTAGTTTTTTCAATTTTAATATTCATTTACATTTGCTTTGATTCATGGAGCAGATATTATGTAAGTGACTGTATTGATCGAAACATACATTTGATTTTACTCGCGTTTCAGGCGGATCAGTTGGATTGTGCGTTAGATCTTATGCGACGGTTGCCACCGCAGCACGTCGAAAAGAACTTGGAAAGTTTAGTCGATTTGGTACCCGATCTATGTGAAGACCTTCTCAGTTCGGTCGATCAGCCACTAAAAATTGCCCGTGACAAAGCTCATGGAAAAGATTACCTTTTGTGTGACTATAATCGTGACGGTGACTCTTATCGGTCTCCATGGTCAAATGCGTACGATCCTCCAATTGAAGATGGTGGAGTCATGCCATCAGAGCGAATTCGTCGTTTGGAGGTGGATGCGAATGCAGCCTTTGATCAATATCGAGAAATGTACTTTGATGGTGGAATTTCATCAGTATATTTGTGGGACATGGAGAATGGATTTGCAGGAGTTATACTAATAAAGAAAAGTGGTCAAGGTTCCAAAATTGCCAAAGGATGTTGGGACTCCATCCATGTTATCGAAGTACAAGAGAAAACGTCAGGTAGAAATGCTCATTATAAGCTAACATCGACAGTGATGTTGTGGTTGCAGACCAACAGAGAAACAAGCGGTCTGTTCAATCTTGGTGGGAGTCTTACCCGTCAAGTAAGTACAAAAATCATGCTTTCACGATGATATCAGCTGAATTTTAGCCTGTTGCAACCCTTTTAAATTTCACAGTACCTGAAAATTTCTCATCTGTAATTAATTATGCGTGTATATAAAGTTTCAACCAATTAACCAACTCTCTGCAAAAACATTCGGTTCTTCCACCCTCGAAATGCTTTAGACATCTACGATAGAAAAGTATCTGGTATTTATCTAATACAAGACTGTTTCACTTATTGATGAAGAATCTCTTGCATCGGCTTGAACAATCATTGCTTCTTATTTTAAGGTGGGAAATTAAAGTAATGTTATCATTTTTATTAGCCAATATATTTCTGCGACAAAGCGTCGTTATCATCAGGGCATATATCATTACATAACACACACACTACATATCATCACATAACATTACTTCAATTTACCACCTTAAAATATGAATTCTAATGAAGGCCCGTTGCCAAATCATTGCTTCTGTTTTCGTCTGTCCAACATTTTACCACTTCCAAGGTTTCGAGTGAATTAAATTCTGCAACATGCCTGCTTTTTTGAGCATCAAAACTTCGAAGCGATGTGCATTGATAGTTGCTTACACTATAGATTTTAAGAGGTTTGTCCTTTCTAATGCCATCAGGACTATGCGGACGGGATCGGTCCAGAGCGAGTGCAAGCGTGCTAATTCGATTTTATTGAAGCTGCTCTATGATGAAGTAATGTAATGTCATGTATATGATTCTCCAGGAGGCTTGCTGAGCACATCAGGAGGCTTCCACTGTTTACTTTCTCAGCTTGTTTTAAGTGTATACTTTCATGCGATTTGTTTATTTTCTATGATATATGTGAGTTTAGTGATTCAAACATATTATATTGCCTCTGTTAATTGCATCGTCTATAGATGTACTCGTTTATGCACAAAGGAAGAGAAATAAAGAGAAAATTTTCAAATTTAGATAGTATGAAGTAAAGTGAACGCGTCAGTACCACACAAAGGGCAGAGAATATGAATATTGGTAGATGGCACTTGATATATGCTCTATCGTCCAATTTTCCCCCAGTCACAGAATAGAAAGTCACGAAAGCTCATGTATGCGATGTCTCACGCCCGGGACTCAGCATCTGCAACCTCTATGAAAATTGGTGCAATTAGTAGTTATAGAATATTATGATTTATGTTGTAAGCCTTGCTGTTGGTTGTTGAATAAGATGTTTGATAGAATTGCTTTTTTTCTTACTTTTTAAACAACATTTCGGAGTTATGACTCCATTCGTAAGTCATTTTCCCGTGTACATAGTATCTCAAATTTTGTATCCATTCTGTATTTAGCTAGCTCAGTCTATTTTTATCTTTTTTATCGGAGTCATAACTCCGAAACATTGTTTAAAAAATAATAGCATAAAGTAATTCATCAAAAATCTTATTCAACAATCGGCAGCAAGGCTTACAACATAAATCATAATTAACATAAAATTCCATCAAAATGCTGCTATAGAGAAATTGCGTTTTGTTAAAGTTACGGAATATAATTATCACACTTGCGTAGAGTAGGTTACCCTTGTTTGATAGAAAGTACTCAAGTTAATACATTTTAAGATCAAAATACAAATAGAGACTAGACTATACTGCATGGACATACAGTCCGTTTCCTAAATCGTTGCACAGTCCAAAAAGTTCTTTTCATTTTGTGTGGAAATGAAAAAATATCTCTGTAAATTGCCGTGAGGAAAAATCAACTTTTCAGTCCCACGGGATCACAAAGCTAGCTTTTCCTCCCGCAATTAACTTTTCCTTTCTAAGTTCTGTGTAAAAAATCTTAGAAGTCTACAAACAAGTTATGATAAGCGAGAAACTACCAAGATATCGATATAGTCCTTGGATTGCGGGAAGAAAATTTGATATTTCCGCTTTCAAGAAAATAGCAATTTATCTTTTGCTTATTCTCATAAAATTTAATCGTATTCGTGAGGTCATAATTAATTGATTACTAAATTTATTCACGACTATCTGAGAGACTAAGTTTAGGAAACAGTGTGTTTTGCCTAATTAAATGAAGTAATCAGTGATTGGAAGTTTGCTGCTTCATAGCTCATCATTTCATGTCGGCACTCGTTTGTCCTGTCATCATTGATTGAGTTGTAAAAGCCTTTTCGATCCTCTTATCGGACGCAAGCGTCAGTAACTACGGCGTGAAGAATTGCAATTGTTTGTGAACAGGTGCAGATCAGATATCCGAAATCTTCTAGCCTCAAAATGACTGAGTGTTGGAATAAGACACATTTGAAGTTTGTCAGTGAACGGATGGGCCGATCTTGATACACATTGCATATTCTTATTACATATTACCTAAGATCTTACATATTCTTGGAGCTGATAACAACAACATTCTATTAAACTCAAACTCGAAAACGCCAGCTTTAACACAATAAAACTTATTAAGTTGTTGTGTGCATTTGACCGCTGAAAACATTGTTAACGCGACAGTAGGCGCAAAATCAGGTAAAAGTGCTAATTAAGTATAGCTGTACTAAATTCTGTCGAAATTCGAAAAACAATGCATCATCTGAAAGCTTGACACAAGCCTGATTCATTGGCGAGAATCTTAATTTTCTGCATACCGATGTTCTGTCTGTAGGCATCGGTGAATGAATTGACCAAAAATTAATGCTTTTCAGTCCGCTGAGCACAACTGACCAGACAGACTAAATGCATTGCCAATTTAAAGTACTATACGCACCCTTTCACATGATATGAAGTTTTTTGAAATTGAACATCTTCATCATTGAAAAATCTCGTCAGATGTTCTTCCAGTAGCAATTTTTTTGGTAGCTCTGTGTACATTCAACGAATCTTAAAATCTCTACATAATGATGAAGCTGAATGATTGCTCACACCATCTGTCAATTTTTATTTAAAAAAATGTCTCATCTTCATCTCAAAATCCTGCTTCAAAGAAATATGTTAAGTATGTAAATACGTCAAAATAATCTATGGAGCATAAGGTTTCATAGGGTATATAGTCTATCAAAATTGAAACAGGACTTCCAAACGAAAATTACATTCGAAAATGGGTTAACCTCTTGTGCAATTACTTATGAGACGGTCTTTATGTCTGGAGCAAGAAATCATAAAAGTTTGCAGGACTATCATGCATACAAACTGTCGAAAACTATTAAGTTACAAAGTTATCAAGCTGTTAGCTACGTTTGTAAGCTATTAAATGGATGTGGGCTAGGCCTGCTAATGATTTCTTACATATTGTTGATTGACTGTTCTAGTTTGCCCGCGAATCGTCCTTCAATGTTGTTAGGGCTCGGAAATCAGGGAAGGTCATTTTGTTATTTTTTTCCAGCAAGTTCAATGAGCATACTAAATTCATTTCTTCTATACTCAAGCAGCTGCGTTTTCAGCCTACAACATTTATTTGACAGAGACTATTTGTTCCTTTTCCTGTTGTCAGTGACATCATTGCGGATTTTGTTGTGTCATTTAAGCGTTGCTTATAATGAAATCACAAATTAAGCCTGCGAAAATAAGTAACAATAGGCTACATTCTATGAAGGGAAATTAATGGTTGCTGTCATCGAAGTTGTGTACATAATAGTGTGACTAAAAATCGTGTGTATAAACTCGCATAGGACTGGCAAAAATTTTGTTGTGCTTCTAACCGTGCGTCCAGTTAATTTCGTAACATGCTCGTAATATGACACTTAAAACAACATTTTATGATGTCTACCCGGTAGTTGGATTGTGAGTCACTAACTGAAAGATCTTATTTAGATGATCGTCTTACTCCACATGATCAATTTCATGAGTAGTGATTGATATATTTTGCATTTGTACAACTTATTTTTAGCCTATGAAAGTGGTACACATGAGAAGAATCGTGCTATATGATGACTCTGCAGCCTACCTGCGACTATATCAACACGAGCTTGTAGAAAGCGAAACATATCAGCTTAACATAAATCCTATTGGCCTGGATGACTCTTAGCATGATTCGTGAAATTTTCATTTGACAAAAATTCATCGTTTTTCTTTGCCATTGACTTTGATTCGAAATACCAACGAAAAAAGGTGATGATTTTCTTTGATGAGAGCAGAATTTGTTTGTAGAATTAGATGAAACTGTTGCGGAGGTTGATTGCTTCAAATATCTTGTCTACATCAAGAAAAATGATGGAAGTTCCACGGAAGACGTCCGTGTGAGAATAGCTGTGGCTAAGGCGAAGATATGTAGGCTGAACAAGCTTTGGGCAGATAGGGCAGCACCATCAAAGCTCAAGATACAGCTAGTGAAGACGCTTGTGTGGCCAATTCTATCCTGCGGACCTGAAGGATGGACGCTGAAAACCGCAGACGAAAAACACATCGAAGCTGCTGAAATGTGGTTCTGGAGGAGAATGTTGCGTATAAGTTACAGACAACACCGGACGAATGCCAGCATCTTAAAGCAACTGGCCACTACCCCTATGCTGCTCCTGTACATTCGGAAATGGAAACCCTCCTTCCACGGACATCAATGCAGGGAGGGAGGATGCCATTTAACGAAAGTTGACCTGTAAAGCAGCATGGAGGGCACCCGCCGTAGAGGAAGGCCCAGGACTCAGCATGTCAACAACATCATGAAATGGACCGGACTCAACATGTACGATTTGAATGGTGCAACGCGTGAGCGAAAACTGTGGCGTGTAATCTCCAATGGGGCGGCCGAAGTTCGGCAATGAACATGCCGGATAATGTGAAGGAAGAAAGTAGAATCTCCTTCGTCGGTGCCTTCTATAGCTCCTAAAGATGCAGCGCGTCTATCAGGTTTCTTGTCGGATGCATAAGGTAGCTGTCTGATTAAAGACAAGGTCACATGAGGTTCTGCAAGTTATAGTCCAACCGAAGGAGCGGTGTGAGGCATAGCGCTGTCATGTATTTCCTGAAACTGAGCAATTGTAATCAGCGAAATCACAGAGCATATTTATAGCGTCTAGATAATTTTCGAAGTATACACGTAGCGAGTCTTAGAAAGTTACTGGAAATGATGAATTTCTTTTGTACGTCATGATAGCGATATCGGCATTGTCACGTGACTCGAATAGGTGCCTTGTGCACTGGACTCAAAGCCTTATAGACTGTTGTATGTACTGGAGCTGCGAAGGATTCGTGCGAGAACAAAGCTTGCACTGGCAAGAAATGCGTTGCAGTAGAACCGCTGGTGTTTCTACTAATTAAAGTCAATGGATGAGCGACGAAATCTCTTTATCCCGGGCTGCCTGGGAATCACCCTTAGATTTGAGGAAAATAGGCAATTAGCCCTTCAATAACCCGCGGATGCCATTTAGTAACTTCATTACTGCGTTTAATGAAATAACATAATTCCTTGATTTCAACTTCTTCTAATATTAACAGGGTTCATACAGGTCCTGGAAAACCTGGAAAAGTTTTGGAATTCATAATTTCAAACGATAAAGGTCATGGAATGTGATGCGTTGACCACAGATGGCATACCGGCGCTGTGGCCTTGTAGCAGTGTTCGCTCTGCATCCGTGTGACCTTGGTTCAAACATCAGTTCGGGTCAAACTAAGACCTTTAAAATAGGCACACTCTGTATTCTTGCTAAACATTCAACACAAAGAATGAGAGTGAGATAAATAGCAACTCAGCCGCATGGAAGAAAGGTCTGCGTGACTACTGTGCTTCCGAGTAAAAACAAGGTTTATTTTATTTTAATGGCCTTAATGCATCCATGAAATTGTAGTGAACTTCCTAGTCCACTATCTGGTGGAAATTCATGATAGATGCTTCCCTTCCTGATCTTGGAATAATCATTGAGACGACACTACACGTTTCACATTGAATTTATAAAAGTTGTGTCAGTACACTGCAATACTTGATAAGCGATGATATTCTTGATGGTTCTTGATTCGTGTTCATGAAAAGACCACTGGCAAGGGTGGAATCAAGAATATACACTTCGCATTAAATTGCACACGAAAAATGCATTTTGTATGGTCCGTTTATTATGAATGAGCGAGCACTAATTTTTCTGCATCATGATGTTCAGTTTTTGCTTCGGACTCCTACAACGCTCCAGAAAAAGTCTGACTACGTCAACACTGTCCAAGCCCCAGTATGGTGGAGTTGTGACGTTAAGCCATCATTTTTCTTTTTGCTTCGAACTCCTACCAAGTTGGTCCATAATGTAGAAGCGTTTGACAACTTTCACTTCAAATGTTCTGACTGAATCAAATTTATGAAATCCAACGCAAAAACTCTATTGTCTTTCAGACCGAGAAAGATTGCACCGTAAGTGATTCAAACACCCATATCAGCAACATCGGGCGCCTAGTGGAGGTAAGTGTGTCTTATCTGATAGTTATAATGTGTGTTGCATTTTGACAAAATATATTGAGGCAATGAGTGGTCTATATTTCTCAGTAACGTCGGTTGTAAAAGTGTCAGAATTGAGAAAATTTCAAAACAGACGTATGATTTCTCTTAAACATTAATTCGTTATTCGACAGATCGCATGTTATAAATTATAATAGGTCATGCGTTCACATGTGCCTTCGTTACTACAGTCCTTCTTAAAATCTATGATCATCAATGCTGACATTAAGACTATGTGAATAGGCTATTGACATTTGATTAATTTTGGCATTTTATTGACGGAAGAGGACCTTTGATATTCGCTGAATCTTTTTTACTAATTTTCATTAAAATTCCTTGTAGAATCTGCTGTATCTTGCCATTATTCAGAGCGACTCATTCATTGACCCATTATTATATGGCATAGTACAAGTAATAAAAAAATTGTAGATGATAAATTGCGCACAATCATTGATAAAATGGGAAATATTTTGTTCATTGCACAAATCAAGTTGCTGCAATGCGCACATTTTTTGCGTGGTCTTTGTATGCACATCATGAAGATTCATCCGATTTCGAGGCCTGTCGAAGCATTAAGGCAATACATATAGCATATCGCATGTAAATAATGATGATTGAAAACCCTACGAGTGAAGGCTGCCACTCTAACAAATAAAGCATATCGATGTATGTCTACCTGATGACTACAAGTAATTCAAATCATAATTCTATTTTCAAATGCAAGCACATGATTGCGTCATTTAGTTATGCGTTGTTTTGTTTGTATGTGCTATTAAGCTGATGTTCATTAATCAATTTATTGCGACTTTGTAATGCTCTTTCTGATTTCATGAATGATGATTTTCCTTTTGTATCTAATATTTAAAAAGCGATGATATAATGCCGTTTTGCTATATAAAATTGGTTGTTTGACAACATTTCGGAGCTCAGTCCTTTCCATTTCAAGTACAAATATATAGAGAGTGATGAAAGCATTGAGTAGTCATATACAGCATACAAAAAGATCACTGCCATCAAATTACGTTTAAATGTCTAGTTAATCCCATGTTAATCCATCATTTATTTAGTGTGGGATTTCTTTCCTTAATAAGAAAAGTTTTGGTGATAGGTCACTCATTGACACAAGAGAATTCGGCCAGCACAGACATATAAAACCAATTATACTTTTGTCCCTTTGGGTTTTGTGCGGTGTGTGTCAAGTGAGTGTTGCTTAATGGAGCCATTGTTCTTATGCTGTTTGGAACTAACTGCCAATTGATGTCTCATTGATGATCGATTGATTGTCTCATGAAAGATGTAATGAACATGATTACAAATGTGCTCGGGACAAGAATATCGGTCAACGAAACGATCAGTTGATTTTGATTTATTCAGTTTTTTATTTATGGCTAATGATCATTTTTGTGATATGTTCTCTCTTTTGTCTTTGCTGTTTTCTAATGCTGATTTGACACTTTCATTTATGGTTTTGGTTAGTCTTTTTCTTCAACAGTTGAGCTTGAAGTCAACTGACCCTGGTAATAGATGACATCTGCCGTTTTTTGTCTTTTGAGAAAAATCTGTCAAAATGAATTTTGATATGCTTATCAACTTGTGGTAGACGATGTATGTTGTTCATCAAAATTTAACTGCTCTTATTTCGTTATCAAAGGACATATATGACCAATATGAACTCATAGCTAAATCCCGATGAATATAGCTATTGGTGACAGAAATCTTGCTTCTTTTTGTTGTGAAAGAATTGAAATCAATACAAGTACCATCCGAATCCTTTTCCCGATAAACCGAGAATGACAGGATCTGGTAGCGCTTGACAAGAACATGCAAAAATGGTTAGGCACCATTCGTTGCCATTTCACAAGTTAAGTCTAGTTATGTATATGTCTTTATTTCCTCATGATGATAATCACATTGCATTCAAATGCTCGTTAAAAACATAACTGCATAAAAGGTTATAGACAAATGCAAAATGACACGACTAAAAAACTCAGCTGCATGTTGTAACCATGTTCAGTACATCTGCTATACGACATCAATAGGCAGTCATATCCAAACAGCATAAGAACAATGGCTCCATCAAGCAACACTCACCTGACACACACTGTACAAATCAGAGTTGGAAAAGTCGGAATTGGAATTAAGAGAGAGAGAGAGAGATAGAGAGATCGACAGAGCTAGTTTTATTCTATTGTTGAATAAAGGGTGGTAATTGTGACTTTGATGGGCCTACAGCCCCCGGACAATGTTAATTCAGCAATTAAGCAAACAATGAGAAGATAATCATCTTTGTTCAATCTGTTATTTGGTTATTTATCATGTAAGATAATTAATCAAAATGAAACAATTGTTGAATTTAGTAATTGATTAGATAGGCACAAAAATTGGAGATTAACTTAATTGTTGTACACACGAAAAACAATCGGTTTAGAAAGAGGAAAATTAACCCTGCATCAAAGGGCAGCCTGTCCGTTCAAATCACAATATAGACAGTGTCAACAAATTATTCTAATAATTAATGATTCAATTAAAATGGCATGACATGAAATATTATTCAACTTCCAATCACAACAATTGACAATATTAATTTTCAAGACTATAGTTATACAAATACGATACTCAACGATAAAAGAAAAACTTTAAACTTGCAGTTCACTTCTTGATGTTGAATTCACTTCAATTCGATCGGACTAACTTATACCAAAATAATATCATAAATATCATGAATATCAGTGTCACTTATACCGTCAATCTTCAATCGCGCTCGCTGATGTGTTGCCGCATACGCTACTGTGTTGTTGTTCGCTGGTAGGCAGTTGTAGTTGTTACTTCTGTAGTCAAGTTACACCGCGAGAGCCCGGAGTTTTTCTAACAGCTACTGAAGATGTCGTATGTGTTGTTGTTGTTTCAATTTCTCATCGTCTCTAATTTATGCAAATTTTTGAGACTTGACGATAAATCCACTTTCTTTTGAAAATTGAAAGAGTTTCCTTTAATCTCTGCTCGTTAGCTTTCGATCCGACCACATTTCGTTCTTATCACGGAATTTTTAATCTCCTTCTTTAACATGGACCATTAATCAGTTTTCATGATATCATTTTTATCGTCGTTTTTTCTTCCATCAACAATCACGTTATTCGCACATTGAATTTCTCTTTCTTCAGTCAGTTTATTAATAGATTTATTCGTATCTCTCTCTCTCTCATAGAAGTAGATAATAGTACACTAGAATGGAAGTTTGATATCTTGCCTATGTACAATGATGGCACATGGAAAAATCTATGGTTTGTAGATCAGATTCGATCTAAAACATTGATTCATAGTCAAACTATTTGCCAAGTTGGTTGTGGAAGTTGTTGGCAGCAAATTAATGCAGGATTTTTATGAAGATAATATTAAGTGAGATGGTGGCATTGTTTCATGTGGTATAGCCTACTATTCCCTGGGTTGGTATATTGTGTCGATTTGCAGCAGTCATTAACAACTATTTTTCAAAATTCGAAAAAGTGGTCCGCAAAGTCATAATTGAAAGTGGGCGGTGCACTGGTTGTAAGAATATCTCAAGAATTCAATAGAAAAAATTCTAATTATAGGATGATTTCTCCTTCATACGGTTAAGAAACCTAGCGCTTTTGTCGAATAAACACATTGAAAGCTTCTTCACAGACAATAATTTCTCAGATAAGTGAATAGTCGCTGGAACTTTTCAATTAATCATTAAATGACACATGTGATATAGTGTGATGATATTTTGGAAGCTGATATTCGAAAGCATGTAAAGATTTTGGAAATTGTTCAAATATAGTGAACAGAGGAGCCCTTTCAAGTAAAATGAATACTCTGAGATTTCTCGACCTGTGATTTCAAGCTGGAGCAATGTATGTTCTGTAAATCGACATTGCAAGTTGCATATGTGACTGATAATACTCTTGATAGATTATAGGAGCGATATTTCGAAATGATGAACGTACAGAACGTTTTAAAGGATTTCTTTCTTTGTCATCCTGTCGCCGCATTATTTTGTAAATTCACTATTGCTTTTGTGTATGATCTTTGACGGAAACGTTTCGATGCTTGTGTTTTAATGATTCCTAACATTCATTCAGTAATTTTCAGGAACCGTTAATATCATATTGTCTCCTAGTATTATTTAGCCAGACCATAGCAATATACGGCATATGAGGCATAGAATTCTCATTATTGCCAAATGGACAAAGTGTCTCTGGCGTCGCCAGAAAGTTTTCTCAGGGAGGAGAGACTGTTTCTTCTCGGAGTGGGGGGATGACTGTTCAAATTCACATAAAAATTGACATGCAGCAGAAAATTCTAAAACATGAATAAAATTTGATGACTTTCTCATTCTCTGGGGGAGGGGGGCGTGAAATCGTGTCCACACCCCATAAAGGCGCTAGTGACATGCCAGTAGATTCTTAACAGAGGGCTTACATCTCAGGAAAACGCGCACGTACTGATCGCTCCTTTTATTTGCTTAGATACATTACTGTAGACTAAATGACTTTATGATATTTTGTTTTGAATTTTTTTGGCTTCAAGTAATGAGAAACTAGGAATTTATAGGTCTACTGGCAAATATGAGCTGGTTTTGCTGTTGTAAAATTGAGCTAGCTGAGTTTTTGTTGATATTTAAGTGATAATTGACAGACATACGAAGTGGAACTGAATAATTCCATGTCACCCCGTCAATTTGGTGACTTGACAGTTTTTGAAGCTTTTCTTCAAATAGAAATTAGAGGGTTGCGAACTCCTACAGAATTTTAAAGTTGGGAAATGCACTGTATAACACGGTTGAAGTCTTATATTTTGATTTTTTCATTATTTGGGCACGATGGATGATTGTCAAGAATCCTGCCATGTCACCCCATTCTCCCCTATGACTACTGAATGCTTTCACCACTTTCTATATATTTGTACTTGAAATGGGCCAAGTATTTAGCTCAAAAACGTTGTCAAACAATCAATTTCATATAACAATACGGCACTCTACCATCGTTTTTTAAGTACTATATGAAATAGGAAATCAGAAAGAGCATGAAAAATTCAATAAATTGATTAATGACCACTAGTCTAATGGCACATGCAAACAAAACAATACTTTACCAAACCAACTTTCGATAACACAAGAAATGAACAAAAATTGTATATAAACTGATACAACGAGCGCGTACAGGGCTACTATCTACGCAAATATGAACAGAACATGGAAATATTAAGATAGTAATTGTTCTCATTGCTGAATGCTTAAATTTGATTGGCTGTCTGAGACAAAATCTCATCAAAATTTTGACTCATGCGCGCGGTAATTGATTGTTTTTTATAACCGTAGTTTTTCTAAATTATCTGAGACTGCTTGAAATCAGTAGTGCTGTACTTGTGGAATATATATATAACTCTTAGCACATTTTTCAGGATATGGAGAATTCCATCCGCTCACAACTCGACCAAGTCTATTTCGACACATCGCGGAACGTTGTGGACTCAATGCGCTCTATCACCAAACTGTCAGACGAGAAAAGAAAAGCTGCCCTGATTCATGAAGTACAAAATGCCATTAGCAAGAAGGATCAGAATAAATAGAGGCCTTCTCCCATCCACGACCTTAAATCACGATGACGAGCTGTGATTCGCCGGATTGATCATGAACTTCTTGTGCTCTTTTCTCCCTACCCGATCCTGCATTCCTTTGTTTCCTCCACTCCTCGTCCCAAATGTCCAATATCCACTTGAACTTCACCCGAACTCGTGATAATTCTTCACTCAGGCAGTGCCAAACGTATCTGTCAGACCTCCACCTTGCGCTTGTTTTTTTACCTTCTCATTCCAAATTGAGGAGAAACTCCATTTGATCGATTGTAAATTATTTCTGTATAACAGGTGTCCGCTTAGATGCTGATGTGAGGTATGTTGATAATATATTACAGCTTGTGAGATGGACACGGATCGGCAAGGGGAGTCGCTCATTGGTTGCAGGACCTCAACTTAAGATGGATAAAGTTCGGCCAACGCCAGTGAATATAGGACTTTGAAATGTATAAATGTAATCGATTCTTCGACAAGTCTATATCAAGTGAGAGCTAGTCGCATGTTTTGCGGTTGTTGACTTCGCTCTATCGATAGATTACTGCGGACTGGTTTACACAAGTTTCTTTCAAATACTACTTTATAAGGAGAATAGACGAAATCGATACTATACAAACTTGTTGTTTTCATTTGTATCATAAATTGATCATATTGAATGTACTTTTGCATGAATGCGGGGTAGTTTTAGGAAACGCAAAATGCATAAAGCTGAATTTATGTGTTCATAAGTCTTAGATTTATGGAAAAAAGTTTGATTCGACCAGGCGTTAGACGATGCAAAATATTTCAGTTGAACAGATGTGGTAATCGGGAATTGTCCCGAATTTCCGAATATTTTGACCAAGTATTCCCGAGTTTTCGGGAATCGATTATTTCAGAAAAATATGTCACTTGTGATAACTGAGACTTAATCAAAAGATTTCATTGCTTGTGCTCTGCAATTCTATCGGACAATGTTGGCAGACTCGAATGATTTTTCTTAATCAAATAATAGAAATTCTACTTTTATACATGTATAAAGAGAGTTGTTTTTTTAGTTTGGATATTAGCTATCATGAATCTCGTCGTTGGGTTTACAGTATAAATATACTTGATTTTTCATTGAATCATTTCGGTGACATGATGTGCCTGTAATGCAGCGGACCAAGATGAAAAATATATGAAGGTGATGTTGAGGTCAACGAGCTGATACAAAAGTTAAGCTCCTTCAATGAAAATAAAAGATTCTTGTGTCTTGGGTGATTTATTTTGAAGTAAAGAAATTTCGGTTTTTAATTCTTCGATCGAAATACATTTACATGAGTGTCATATGTACATATATCTCCATGTTTTATTGCAAAATTGTTTCTAAAAAGTTCATATATGGCTAATAGTCATTGGTGTTAAAGTCCATTTTTTAAAATTTCGTAGTAAGAATGTGTATTAAATGAGTAAAACAACACATCTGTCCCAATTATTTGGCTGCGATGCTAAGGAAAGAATGTATGATAATTTATCTCACGAATTGCTACCCTTAATTGCCACTGGATTGGCGAAAGTCATTTGTCATCGATTTTATTTACTATTCGCTTCTTTGTTCAAGATGTTCCATGAACATAAGCTGCAACCTGAAAGACGTTGCATGCACCAGAAGCATAGTTTACAGGCCCTGCATAGTTGTTACCTACAGACGTACAGTTCTCTCTTTATTTATGCTGTAGGCTATATGAGGCACGTCATCTCTCCTACCCAAGTTCGATATGAATCGATTTTTTCGAGCTCCTATTCTCCACGTTTCTCAACGCTAATGTCTTGGTGTCGTCATAGCTGGCAACAGGTGTCACTGAATGTGGTGGTTTTCTTTGACCTTGATTTCCTTGACAATCCTATTTTCAATGTTTATCATGTAAAAGCTGATGTCTTCATTCTGCAACAAAAACGAAGTATTGGAAAAGTTTGTGCATGTGCGAACTTTTGCACAAATGTCAACTATTTTTATATGGAACGCAATTTGAGAAATATGCGCATTTGTGCTTTCCTTCGCGTTCGGCTGTGCTCTGTTTTTGGAATTTACTCAAGAACTGCTGATACCGGGAGAATCAGGTGAAGTTATTGTATTTCAAAAAGGTATAAATGTGGTCAACATCAGTCTGTCATGTTTTCTCTGGTGATTTAAGCCGAAAAAGGCGTTAATGATATCTGGTTTTGGAGACTGAGGTTGGTTTTTTGGAAGCGTCGATTTCGGAATTTATCGAATAGTTTTCGAGCACGTGTTGCAATGGGCGCCACTTATTGTGGATATCCTCCGCCACACCCCGTGTCCGCAAAAATATTTGCAATTTTATCAACGAAAGCAATCCGAAATAACCGTGCAGCCTTCAGCTCATGGTCAATCGGTCAAGAATTTGAACTTTGTAGCGATGGAGACAACCTTGAAGCGTCCAAATCAAGAATTTTGACGACTATTATTCGACTACATGCAGGAGAATGCAGTCTCGATTGTTCCCCGCCAAAGAATTGACTTAGCTAGGTCGATCAACCATCCCACACTGCCCAGCAGCAAGGGAAGTAACTTTCAGTGTAGCATGTCCCATTTCGGACATGGTGCCTGATGGACTTGTTGCTGTATCCCGCTTACTCTCTTTCAATGCATCTTCATACTTTTACTCTGTAAACCTGGGACCTACAACTGGGAACGACTTCAACCAATCATTTTCAACGCTAGGTAGAGACTTCTCTTGCAAGTATTCCAAATGCGCTAGAGCAGACGCGTTTTGCTGATTCATATGTGAATAGCAAAGCGAAGCGGGCATCATCAATGCAACAAAATAAGTAACAGATTAATGCTCCAAAATTTCGCAGCTCAAAAGCGAATACCATAGGATGAAAACCATGATATTTGCTTCTTCAGATTTGATGTAATAGAGGGAAGTGCAGTATTTTCTTTGAAAAAGTTTTCTAAACTGATAAAATAGTAAAACAATTCAAATGCTATAAAGTATCATAAACTTAACTTCCTTTCCATAACGTTCTAGTATCGGACTCGGTGCGCTGGAGGCTGCCTGAGTTGAACAGTGTAATCACACATGTTTGGATTCGTGAGCAAAAAGTAAATGCAGAAACGAACATGATCTACACGTATTGTAAAACGCTTTCCAGTGACAAATGATAAAATGCGACAAAGAATACATGCTAGTGAAAGTACAATTTCACGAATTTCATGAAATATAAATGCATAAATCATCATAGCTTTTCAAAGTTTCTGTTAAACTACAATTCAATTTTGTGTGATTTTAAAGATAATATTGTAGCTTTTTATATTGTAACTTGTGTAATATTGAGTGGACATTTTCTCAATTAATTCTAGATTCCTTGTAAATACACTGCACATGCATAACCACTGGTGCGTCCTAAGTTAAAACTAGGAGAGTAGCTTAATGTTTTCGTGGATAATTGAATATAGTAGCTGAATACATACATAGTGCATACTTACACATTCATGCTATTAAACATGTAAGTCAGTTATTTAATGCTATGCAATAAATCATTTTTCATCTATTGCTTTGGCTCCCATGGTTGTTGAATGGATTTCAAATTGACTATGAGAAGGGTGTGAAAGAATTGAGTAGTTGACTTCGCAAGTTTATTTTATCAGGACAGGTGTTCAACGTCTGCTTCGCACTCGAAATGATGCTCCGAGTGCGCTCGAAATATATTTACGAATTGTGTGTCGAAGTTCGCAATCAGCTATTTACATACGCGTTAGCTCAGATGTCTTTGAATGTATTTAAGTCAAAATACGAGTGTAATGTGCGATACCTTATACGAAATTGTATTTGATTGTTGCCATCTTCAGTTAGAATTCACCACTCCCATGTATGATCAGACGAATTGCATTGCAATAAAAGTGCTCAGAATGGGGCATAAAATCACTTTTGTCTCGCCATTGCGCAGGCTGTGTAAAATAACACGGGTCTGGCAAATTGAGGAGCTCAATGAAGTTGAATAAATTGGGTGAGAAACATTGTCCCAGAAACATATTTCTTTAAATGGGATAATATGATATTAATGACTAGAGCCAGGAAAATGTGTATTTAGATAAAACATATTTAATACATCTTTTGCATGTGATTACATAGGTAAATATGTGTTTGTGTATGCACATATTCAACCCTGTTTTGGATCCAATGAAGAAAGTTCCATTGTAAATGATTGAGTACGAGTGATTCTGTTCCGACAGCCTCAAAGTTATGTGTTCATGTTTAAGTTTAAAGTCGACAAGTGGAATGGCGTAGGCAAGGATGGTCATTCGAAAGTTTGAGGAACTGCGAAAAGCTTGTATAACGTATGCCTATTGAATTTGAAACCATTGTGTGATCCAACTCAAGAGCTTGAAGGGAGACTGAGGCCTAGCGACTCTCGTGAAATTTTGGAAAAAAAATGTAGCGATCACTCGCAAATCATCCAATAGATAATGAAAAATTCAACAGTTTTTTAGCAAAATCTCTGGATATAAGGAACTCAGAACCACCTTGTATGCTCTTCGTGATCGCCAAACTCTTCCGTATTTGCAAGTTGGACGTAGACCTATTGCAAATTGGAGTTTATCTGATTTGAAGAATATTGGTAATTGCCAAAAAGTCAGCTGCGACGCACCGCGGAGTTATTCATCCTACAAGGACATCATGTCGGATAAAAGACGAAGTCTCACTGAAACTAACTTTAAAAAGCTTCAGTTTTGCCACTGCAATAGGAGATTTTAGGTACTTTGAATGATCTTTCTCTATTATAAAAGCTAGCAGTTAGTGTTATTTTTACGGTTTATTTTTTTATTACATATTTAGTACATATTATATTGCGTATTTTAAAGTACATTTGATATTACATATTTCGATAGCTATAAACGCATTAATGATAGCTGCATTTAACTCCCATGTCATCGCAGTCTATTAAGCATCCACATGGCGCGAAACCTGCTACTATGTACTGTGAGATCTGACACGAGCTTCGTTAGTCAATTTCCCAACCGGAAGACCAAAGGTGTGTAGCAACAAATCGTGAGAAGTGCTACAGAAGCCTTGTAGTTTTGCTCAAGATGGCAATTACTGACGACATTGATCGATGTTTGAAATAGCCGTATCTGATTCTGATGTCCAATGTGAGAATAATCTCCGCTACGCCTCTACTGATCAGTGAAAGCTAAATGTTCATTTAAAAAACATCCATTTAAAATTAATTTCCTGATTGTATGAGTATTAATATTATATATCCTGCTTTTGAAAATATGAGGGACACTTTGAAGCGATTTTATGATGGAGGTAATTCTTGATGTTGCCACATCCGTTTCTACTGATCTGTTATACCTTTGAAACGTGCTCGATCATTTTTGAAAGTGACATTAAGGGCTACACGTGCAGTGGCACGCAGTCAGAGAAGGAAGTGTGTATTTGGCGAAATCCGTGCAGTTGCGTGTAGGAGAGAGAGAGAGAGAGGAGGCGTTTTCCAAAAATGCGTACACATTTTCCATCTTTTATACAAGAAAGAAAGCTCTTTAATAATTGTTCGCGCTTTTGCTGCAATGTTTGCTGTCTGCAATTCGTTAATACCTGTAATATTATTACTATACACCTAATATAGGTAAAAAAAGTTAGCCTACAATGGAATTTAATTCATTAGAATTGATACCATGATCTGTGAGAATAATTTTAGTAAAATTATGAAACTTAATGTACGCTGATGTGTTGTCTGATGTATGCTCCTTGGTGAACGCTCATGGAATTCATTGTTGATCTATCTTAATTAAAGATGCGGTCACTGTATTCTACTGCTGCTACAGAACATACCACGTCACCCCATATTACGTCTTCAATTGCTGTCAGGTCAGTTATACTTGATGACAATTAGAGTACAAGAGCATTTGGATCATCAAGTAACATTAATTTTTGTTCATGAGTTTGAATTGGAAAACCAAGTATAGATGGTAATTATTTCTGCTCGCTTAAAGAATATTTTAATCGCTTTAAGCAGCAGGGTGAGCCTCTGTTTCTGATGATGGTCTAACTGGAGGCCGAAATTAATAAAGCGCCAGAGTATATATAATTACCATCATCTGTACTTGGTTCCCCAATTAATACTCATGAGAAAAATGACCAACCAATGTCTATTCAATAAGTTTGATTGCGTACATCTGTATGCAATAAAATTTATGGTGCCTTATAGCGCATATATAAACCGCTGTAAACTTTTGAACAACATGTTCAGTCAACCATAAATTTGTGATAAGAGCCCTTCACGGTATGAAGAATGCTTCACATCGATCAAGTAGACCAAATCTTCAGGAAAAAGTAAGATAGCGAAAATTAGTTCCGGTCATTGAAGTTGATAAAATTCATATTTTTTATCAGACCACCGAAACTTTTCTATTGCAATTTGATAGTTTGATAACAATTTCGATAGTTTGTCGAGATGAGCAGAATCCGAGAAAATCTCGAGCTCAGCACTTTAGTGGGATAACCTATATGAAAGTCACTGATTGATTTTGCGAATCTTTCAGTTTGCTATCAGTTAATTGGAGCGGCGCTGTTATGCTGTCAATCAAATGAAGCGGTGTTGGAATTCACTTGTAAGATAACAGTATACCAAAACGTACAGCCAGAAGCCTTGTGATCAATTATGACTAAAGATGTCACGTGCTGCAAATCAGCACATTTCTAGTTTGATATTGATGGCATCGAAGTGCTGAAGCGCGATATTTACAGAAAGTTTTGATCTCCACGAAGGTCGAAAATTGTATGCATGATGCACAATTGCTCAGCTGAAGAAAGAGCCGTGGAAGAAGAAAAAAAAAATGGAGAAAGAAATTAGACCATCAAGTTCTCAAGGGTGATGATCGTCACTCTCCGTGATGACGAGAGTCGCACATCACAACAGCCGCTTATCACTGTATACCTTGAGGAAATATGCCTTGATTGTTGTGCATAATTAAAAATAGGTTTGGAAAAAAGTCAAGTTATTTATTGTTATATAAAGCGCACAAAAAGCTAATATATTTCGGCTATTTACACCATAGCCATTATCAAGAAAAATATGATAATGACTATGCTGTAAATAGCCGAAATATATTGACTTTTTGTTAGCTTTATATAACAATGAATGACACTTTTCCAAACCTATTTTCAATACTGTACAGCTTGCCAAAAGCTGTCCATTGGCTGTGATTTGTCACCACCTTCATTCGCAATGTGATTTAGCCCGCTTAGTGAGTTTAGTTGGAGCTGTAAGACACCTTCACAGACACTGCTTTGATAATTTTGTTTCCGTTACAAATACATGCTGGACATTTTCATCTCCACTTTAAACAACTTGAATATCCAGCAGTCATGCCTCTATGGTGTGTATGAACTAAAGAATACTCATAATGGGTAGGTTACTGCATTTGACTAAATTATTATCTTTTGCACCTGTAATTAACGCAATGAGCTTAACCATGATTCTATATAAATATTTCACTGACATTTTTAATGCAGTTCCTGCAAAATTTGAAGAGGGATGCGGAGTCTGAGTCGGTACTTTTTGCCGGAATCGGAGTTGCAAAGATAAACAGAGTCGGAGTTTTATTCTAGACCCGCTCTTTTCGACTCCGCATTTCTTCACATCACATGAACCAATCTTTCATATGATAAATTTCGTGTCAAATTTATAAAATACACAAGTCCGGAGCACCCCTTGCAGATTGAGTATACTCAAGAAGTGCTCTTAAAAATCATGAATTTGATATATCATCTTCAATTTGTAGTAAGAAAATGAATGTCTTGGCTTTCATTTTTTTTTACATTTTACTCTTCAGATCGTGGTCCAATGTCCGCGGTACAGATGGAGCACTTTAAATCGCTGAATATCGCCGAGGTGGCTCACTTTGCTAATGAGAGCCTGGCTTCAACTCGGTCTCTCAGATCAGATCTTTTGTTTCTCACACATCCGGAGGCCAATCCGCGACAGGTGCTTGGCCGAATACACAAGACATTTACATCCCTTATGCGACATTCACAAATGATGAATCCGAGCGCCGCTGGACCACAAAATATGGCTGCTGTAATGGCCAGTCCAGCGTTAGCTCTGCCACAAGACTCCTCCCCACAACACGTCGATCTAGGTGAGAGACTTCAAAGGCTACATAGATGGACACGGCGTACCCATGACATGTCGGCGGTTGCTCGCAATGAATTACACAATGTCGGTCTGTTGAAGCGTTCTCATCTGTCAGTCTTAACACGACGCTCCCACTCCCGGCCAACTCCTCCAATACATAAACAAACCCAACTCCTCCGCACCTTCATTCCAGCAGACGTAATGAATCAGTACAGAGTAAGTTCTACTGTGTGGATTTAAATTCCAAACTGTTATCGGAACACCTACATTATGCTGCCTATGTACCTAATTTCATGTTATCAGTCTCTAATTAGCATTTTAGGCCTTTCTGCTGTAATTGATGTCTTTATAACTTTATTTATCTACTTCGACTGCGCCATGAATATGCTGATGCATGGTTGATGCCAGTGGGTGACTTGTGTGTGTACCATAAGCTTGCAACTGAAAACGAATCTAGACATCTGTCCCATTGTTTGACTGTGACGATGACTAATTTCTATTTGTTATACTAACAAGATAGTGAATCACCTTTTGAGATTACGCATCCAAGTGAAGTTATTTAGATTTTTTTATACAATCGGGGCAGCAGTTCAAGTCATCAGTTTAATATGCTGAAACCGATGTGATTGCTCATGAATTTATTTGTAGAACGTCAGTTGTTATAAAGAACTTTATGATCTAATATACTAATTTCTGAAGAGTAAATTTCATCTGATAAGAAATCGCAAAAATTAGAAATCATATTTTTCATGATGCATGTTTGTTGACTGAATGTGAGATTATGCGGTTGTCTGGTAGTAGTATTCTCCCTATTACCTCAGCTACCATTGAAGATCTGAAGGCCAAGCACCCAAATCCGAGTCCTATAAACGAAGAAATGATGCTTCAAGGCCCAATCAATGTTATTCATCCCGTTATATTTGAAAAACTCAACGACGACACAGTATTGAACGCTGCCATGAACATAAAAGGAGCCGCTGGTGTATCGCAATTCAACGCTGAAGAATGGCGCAGGATGCTAGGAAGCAGCATTTATGGCACAGCAGGTCTCGATCTTCGAAAGGCCATCGCGAGAATGGCAAAGAGTTTATGCACACAAGAAATTCCAGATCCAGAATCCTTGGAAGCTTTACTTGCCTGCCGTTTGATTCCTTTGTCTAAAGATCCAGGTGTACGCCCGATTGGAATAGGAGAAATTTTGCGACGAATTATTGCGAAATCCGTGATATATACTTTACGCAACGACTTGTTATATTCGGCTGGAAATTTACAGCTATGTGCGGGTCAGAAAGCAGGATGTGAGATAGCAATACACGCAGTGGTTGATTTATTTAATGACGATGACAATCATGGAATATTACAAATCGACGCACATAACGCTTTCAACTCCATTAACCGCAAAGTAGCAATTCACAACATGAAAATTCTCTGCCCAGAATTCGCCACCTTTGTTTCCAACAGTTATCACTTGCCTGCTCGCCTATTTGTCACTGGAGGATTGGAACTACAATCAAATGAAGGCACAACACAAGGTGATCCTGTAGCTATGCCCATGTATGCTCTCGCTATTTTACCGCTGCTGAGCTCGCAATGCGGCAATCAGGTTGACAATGTCAAAAAGGTAGCCTTTGCAGACGATTTTGCAGGGGTTGGCACTTTGATTCAACTAAAAGAATGGTGGAACTTCATTGAAAATTTTGGACCCTACATCGGGTATTTTCCTAACCCTTCTAAAAGTGTGCTGATTGTCAAAGACGCTCACCTCTTGAAAGCCACTGAAGTCTTTTCAAAAAGTGAAATACAAATTACGTCTGAGGGTAATAAACATCTTGGTGCATGTGTCGGCAATAATAATTTCAGCGAGAGTATGTCAGCAAAAAAGTACGAGATTGGGTCGATGAGATTAAAGAACTTTCGAAAGTTGCAAATTCATTTCCACATTCCGCCTATGCTGCATTCACAAGAGGTATTCAACACAAGTATACCTACTTTATGCGAACGATTCCTAATCTCACCGAACTTCTGGAGCCTTTGGAATATAGTATTCGACATTCGCTCATTCCGGCATTATTTAACGGATATGAATGCAGTGATATTGAAAGGCAGCTTTTTTCGCTTCCACCAAAACTAGGAGGCCTTGGAATCCACATTCCTACCATTCGATGCCAAGAGGAATACGAAGCTTCAAGAGTAATCACAAAAGACATGATTGAAAAAGTGAAGTCTCAAGATTCTCAATATGATAGAAATGTGAGTCAGATGCGAAGTGAAGCAGTCAAAACAAGAAGAAAAGAAAAACATGTACAATACAAAGGAAATTTAAGTGAAATCAAACGAGCAATCAGTGATAAAATTACCCTGCGAATGGTTGAGGCCGCCAATGAAATTGGAGCGTCCAGTTGGCTAACATCAATGCCCTTGAAAGAACATGGGTTTTACTTGGAAAAACAAGCTTTTTGGGATAGTCTTCGTATAAGATACAACATCCCACTTCAAGATTTGCCAAGTAAGTGTGTATGTGGACTTAATTTTGACATTGAACACGCATTCTCCTGTAAAAAAGGAGGACTCATCTCATTGAGACATAATGAGATCAGGACTTCACTGCTGGGTTGTTAAGTGAATGCTACAAGTGCTCCAGGGTAGAGCCTTGTTTAACTCCACTATCAGGAGAATCATTCCCGAAAAGCACTGTTATTACCGATGAAGCTCGTGTTGACATAGCAGCCAGGGGTGTCTGGATCGAGGGGCAAATGGCATATTTCGACGTAAGGGTGTTCAACCCGCTAGCCAAGACTAACCTTGATTTCGAACTTTCCTCTGCTCATCGGCAGCATGAAGAATCAAAGAAGCGATCATACAACGAAAGAATATGCTTAGTAGATCAAGGCTCTTTTACTCCGTTGGTCTTTTCATGTACCGGTGGTATGGCGAAAGAATGTCGCGCATTCTACAAAAGACTATCCGAAAAATTATCTGAAAAAAGGAATGTCGAGTACAGCAAGACCATCAGCTGGGTGAGGACTAGACTGTCCTTTCATCTGTTACGTTCTTGTCTTTTATGCTTACGTGGATCTAGGTCACTCTATTTCAACGACGATTCACAAAATGTTGATATCGAATTTGTCTGTCGGGAAGCCGACTTTAGAAAAATTGATTGTTAGGTGTTCTAAATATTTTTGACTCTTAATTGACTTTTCGTAATGGTCTTTAACACGTGTCTTATACTACTGATGATTTGCATGTATTACTTACTGTACCTTTACTGACACTCTTACTGAAATATAGAATTATATATATAAAATGATTATGCGGTTGTAAGTCATTTATAAGTACTCCTTGTTGCACTGCAGTTAACTTACCGTGACCTGGTGATGGCTTTGCGCGTGTGTGTGAAGGCTTTACCCCTGCCTTGAGACGAGTGAAACTTCCCTCAGCTCCCCTTCCAAAACGACTTTAAGTCCAACCACTCCACATAAACTGCACTACGCGTGATCAACAACACTGTCATCAGTGGTTTCAAGAATAATTTGCAATCGCTGCGAATCACAATATCATCACATCTAAATATGTCCAAGGCATTATGTTACAATTGATGCTAACCCCGTTGCCACTATCGGAGACCATGTTTCTCACATCGGATGGCAAAGCATTCCAGTGCTATATTATGCGAACAATAAAACGTCGCGGCGATTTCGGTGTTTCATCTGTGGCATCGAGCAAGGTACTTTCTTTGTCACGGCAGCGATAGGAAAATTAAAAATGGTGTCAGTGCAAGTTGATATTTCCTTTGAACATTTTAAAGATATACCGGTAGATTAGTGCATATCGAAGTCGCCAAGCAGACAAAGATAACAAATTCTTTAATTTGGAGCGATAGTATCATAATCATGAAATTCATGGTAAGCTACATGTATATCTTATTCAAGAAAACCACCCACAAAGCAGATCATAAAGTCTGAAGTTCCCTAGGAGGTAATCTCTATGTCCCACCACGGACTTCTATTTCTGCTTATTATAGAAGTCCGTGGTCCCACCCTCTTCAACTTTTGCACATCGGACGGTAGCATACCGACAAACAACAACGCTAACATCAGTGTTCCCACCTGCTGCTTAAATTACGCAATGTCTTCCGACACCTCTAACATCTCCAAGTCTTCTTGGATGCAGGCTTGTCAATTCCTCCTAGTTCTTCCTGGTGGTCGCCGACCATCATGTTAATTAATCTCAACCGTCGATGTTTTTTTCGATGTTCAAAAGATGCAGCCATCTGGCAGCCCCTTTCCATTCACTCTTAGCTGGGATAATAAAATTCCAGTTCTGCACCATAATAAAACACCAACGGCACACTAGTGTCAAGAAATCCATGTTATGCATCCTCCCATACATCACGCAGAACATTTCACCGGCACATACATACAGTTTAACCCACTCACACTTATTAAGAAATTCATCTATGATCAACGCACACGTAAAATCAACCCTCCTACACACTTCCCATTCTTGCCACTCTGCAACACATCCATTGATTGCATCATGCATCTTTTCTCTTGCATCCACATACTTATCCTCTGGGAGAAGCCTGTACGGTTGGCGCAGTGGCTGCTCCGCCATTTGTCGTAGATACAATGAGACAGGAGCCTCGTCAGCCAAACAGGACATGGCGGGTCAACCCAAAACAGAAGTTGAACATACATGTATGGGGCTAGTTCTTTAGAAAATTAATAGAAAACATGTAGCGTGCTACGAGCTTATGTTGCTATGCTATAATTGGTGCCAATACAAAACGAATATTTTGCTTGTGTTTACATTCAGATCAGGAGTTATTACGGTCCATATTCTCTTCACTTCTGCTGCTTCTTACAGTACTGTCAATTTCTTCGTTTTACCGTCCAATGGTTTGCCAAGAGGCTGTCTAAAAACTTAATTTAGGAAAGCGTGTAAAATATCACGCGATATTAGATAAACAATTTATATGAAAGAATTCGACATATCAGAAATGTAATCAAAACATCATGAGAAATATGATGCATAATCGAATCATTCTGCTATTATCAAGTCTATGTAATTGATGTTACAGGATAACAATCGTCTATCGAAATTGATTGTGGTGTTGTGGTATAGCGACAATTCTATCTACGTTTCCAGGATGCGCTTTCACTCAAGGTCAAATGATTTCCGATAGCGGTAGAATCGAGAGAATGTCGTGTTCTTGACAGTGAAGTCGGAAGCATACTTATCATTGAATAACTGTAGATTTCACTTAAGCTTTCAGAGTTAATGTGAGATTCGTGGGGAAGAAGAGAAAAGTATACCTTGATATTTCAGCCATTAGTTTAGCTATTAATGTATTTTTCTCATAATACGTTTGATTAATGCTGCTGTACTATAGTAGTATTTTGCTTTATTATTTATATTCCTGTTTCATTAATAAACAATCTTATATTAGCACATTTGCTGAACACTTAACTGATTCGGGAACATAAAATTAAAGCCGATTTGATCATTCTTGGATGATGGATTGGGTGATAAAACAGTTAACAATGGATGTTTTTCTTTAATTTGACATTAGATTTCCAGTATTGATCGCCCAGCTTTAATTGTGCAGAATTGTGCGAAGTGGTACTCGAAACAGCAGCGATATAGCTCAAACGACGTACAGCAATCATGCGCCACCATTTGGGTTCTAATGCAATTAGGGATGGATTTTCAGATTTTTGCACATTTTGGCCCCTCCGCAATTGCTTCTGGATTATTTATGCTCATGTGTTGTCATACCTGCATAATAGAGGCAGTCATGCAGGGAAAATCTGTAAATCACAAGTTTTAATGCTAAGACTAGCGGATTCCCTTGCTAACGATATTTGGCAGAATCTTGCTTTCTCAGTGGCAAATAGCAGAATAATGATATTCTTGCGGCAATTTGCTTTTTGCAGTTTTTTTAAACGTGGTGGGTTAGCTGTTACTCGTTCATAAAACATTAGCAATTAGAGTTCCCTTATTAACCCTCATCAATTTATGACAAATATGAGGCTTTCCTAATATATCAGCGAGTGGCAACTTCTGCTCAAGATAGATTTTTCCACTTATGACAACAACAATCAAAATCTTCTCTAGCAGCACTCTAATTGTGCATCAGGCTCGTTAACGATTCTCTAATTGACAGGTTTGCAGCAAGGTTTGTGTGTGACAAGATAGGTATTAAATCGTGAGAGGTAACTTCTTCTCGCATCCGGATCAATTTATATTTAGAAATGAAAGTGAAATTTCTTCGGATGAAGCGTCTTTCTAAAGCACACATTACCTCACTTCTCTATCTCTGTTTTTAAAATAGACGCTCTATCCGAAGAAATTTCATCTAGGCTTATTGCAATGTCGTCGGAGCTGATAGGTGGTGTTGATAGCGTTTACAACTAAAGTGAAAAGAATCAATTGAGTTTTTTCTAAGCTGATGTTACAATCGAGCATGCTTATGACATGGAATAATCTGCATCTATTAATTATGAATCTTTTTAGATCAAAATTGCAATTTATTCATGACATTCCAAAACATGGCAGAATTCAGAAGCAATCATAACAATTTGGCAGCATCATGCATCAAATAATTTGTATCATTCCTCCACAAACGCAGACCAAGCTTTGTTGATGAAAGGTTCCCTACTTAAACCTCCTTTATTTGGTTTGACCCGACCAAGGTTTGAACCAAAGTTTCTCGGTCGCAGAGCGAGCACTCTACCAGAAGGTCACAGCGAAAGCATGCATCGTGCATAAGAGACGACCCGATCTCTTAGCTTTGCATCAGCATTGTACAGGGATCGCTGAATTACCTTGTTGCTAATAGAACTTTATGCTGTGTAGAGACCGTTCAGCAGAAACCATCTCTGCTGGGAGTTCACGTCAATTCTTGCGAATAGTAGACCTACCATCTAATGTAGTAGCATGTAAATTCAGAAATCATGCAAGAGGAAATCACGTGAAAAATTGTCACCTTAAATGTTGTAATCGAAGCTAAGAATCGGTGCTGTCATACGAATTATAGCGTCTTCAGATAGAGGTTTGACGTTTCTATCTGCTTTTTCATTGAGCTTCAAGAGATATTTATAGCATTCCTTGAATTAACCTCAGGCCATGTTTGTTCGGTTTGTTGAGCATGTAAATTCTGAAGGGACATTTCATTTGTAATGGAGCTAGTTGCTCATCTCTTGTGAGAGACCTTTCAGACCTGTATTCCGAAGCACAATTATTTCGGATTATTTTAAAAATTTCAGATATGTGGGTGAATCTGTCTTGATCGTGTGGTCGATTTCACATCAAATTTCAACTGATGAAGATTTTTTCTGAGGCGATTTCTTGCCATAGTCTGCCGAGAAATGAGTGGTCCATATACAGTGTTCCTTAAGAAACGCATTGGATGCGCCTCTCCGCTTATTCCGCGGGCAATGAATGCTTATAGATCTCTCTAAATAAAATATGACATTTTCTTCTGACTCCTCATGTTAAATTGTGCAGCGATGAGCATGTCGTAGAATGCACTAATCAAAAATGCACTTAAAAAGAAAGTAACATGACCTTTAGAATCATCCAAGCATTATATTGTGTCAAATGTTCATCGGTGTTATTGATTGATCGCACGCTTTGTGCTTATAAAATTATGTAACGCAAAATTGAAAAGCATCGATGAATCGGCCGTCCATCCTGTTCAAACAGTATGTTTAGCATGCTGCATTATGACGTGTGTGAAGTTAGCCGTACCAATATCCGTACCACATCGAAAATCGCGTGTGCCACTCTCAAAAACAGCATTTACACATAATTTTAGAGTGTGCCAGCTTGTGCCACCAGTAATTTTTCAAAATAATGCAGCAGTTTGCGAGAAATCGTCCATCAAAACTTCGAGGTGGTACGGATGTGAAGTTAGCCGTACCAATTTACAGAAAAAATCTTAAATCGCATCTTTATGAATTTTCAACCACATGGACGCCTAAAATAACACGTCTAAAACATGTGCCACCCACTACTTTGTCAAAATTCACAATACTTACTGAGAAAATGGACAAAATGACCTCAAAGTGGTACGGATGTGAAGTTAGCCGTACCACTTGTGAAAATCGCGTGTGCCACTCGAATCAACACACCGAATACACTTATTGGGAGTGTGCCAGCTTGTTCCACCCCTCAGACAGCCCCAACTCTGCGTAGAATCCGCACAAATGCGGATTTTCGTCCTCAGCCACGCCCACAGCCCATCCGTACCACTTGTGAAAATCGCGTGTGCCACTCGAATCAACACACCGAATACACTTATTGGGAGTGTGCCAGCTTGTGCTACCCCTCAGACATCCCCAACTCTGCGTAGAATCCGCACAAATGCGGATTTTCGTCCTCAGCCACGCCCACAGCCCATCCGTACCACTTGTGAAAATCGCGTGTGCCACTCGAATCAACACACCGAATACACTTATTGGGAGTGTGCCAGCTTGTTCCACCCCTCAGACAGCCCCAACTCTGCGTAGAATCCGCACAAATGCGGATTTTCGTCCTCAGCCACGCCCACAGCCCATCCGTACCACTTGTGAAAATCGCGTGTGCCACTCGAATCAACACACCGAATACACTTATTGGGAGTGTGCCAGCTTGTGCCACCCCTCAGACAGCCCCAACTTTGCGTAGAATCCGCACAAATGCGGATTTTCGTCCTCAGCCACGCCCACAGCCCATCCGTACCACTTGTGAAAATCGCGTGTGCCACTCGAATCAACACACCGAATACATTTATTGGGAGTGTGCTAGCTTGTGCCACCCCTCAGACAGCCCCAACTCTGCGTAGAATCCGCACAAATGTGGATGTTCGTCCTCAGCCACGCCCACAGCCCATCCGTACCACTTGTGAAAATTGCGTGTGCCACTCAAATCAACACACCGAATACACTTATTGGGAGTGTGCCAGCTTGTGCCACCCCTCAGACAACCCCAACTGTGCGTAGAATCCGCACAAATGCGGATTTTCGTCCTCAGCCACGCCCACCGCCGACGTACATGTAGCTACGCGTGAATGGAGCAGGAATGGATTGAGGAAGGAATTCTAGTTGGCATATGCACGAAATGATCTCGAGAGGAAAAAAGTTGCTGCTGAATTCACGCGCCCCCTCTTACCTGCTAGAATTGGCACATGTATCTACATGTGGGTGTAGGCCTGCATAACAATTGCATATACATGTAATTTGCATAACTTTGTTCCGTGACCGTCACAGTTTTTAAGGACATATTTAGACCTCTTCAGTGTCTTCCCTCCATGAAGTCTTAGCGCTTATCCATCACTTACAATGCAACTCATTACTAAAATTCATGTTCAACTGCAATTGCGGCCTACTATAACCATGCCTCCTTCGTAGCATATTTCTACTGTCCTAATCTGTGGTCAAACATTACTAACAATGCCTGTGGGTAATATGAGCATGCTCTATCACCTATGCAAACTTACCTGACACATGCCAACTACCATCACTATGACATGCAGGCCTATATGCGCATGAAATATAGAAGTTATCATTGTGAAACTTTAACTCTTTCTTAAGACACGAGCCAGCACGAAACCCTAGGCAAACTTATACTCGTCTTGATCCTCTATTCACCTGCAATCCAGATCCGAAGCCCTTATCCCTGAAAACTAGCCCGTTCGCCAAACCTTACCTTAACCCTAACACTAGCCAACTGCATATTCAAACACAAATTTAACTGTTATTGGATTTCCACTTCCCATGCCTTGCCCATTCGCCTACTACCTTCCATACACTTAACAAATTATAACAGCAGGTCCTTAACTTCACATTTTATTCATATAGAAATTCACAACACTGACAGGTTTCAAAAACAGACTAGTTTTCACATGAAAGATACAATTTTACCAAAGATCCAACTTTACCAAAACATATGTCAACAAAGTCGTGACACTGTCCCAGTCTACATACCACTATCATACACAGGAATATCACAATTCACCAAAAATGCCACATCATGCTGAAACTCGTTCTTCGCAACGAGTTACACTAATTTCCACTATATTGAAGATTTCAGGACACTGAAGTGAAACAGAAGAGAAGTGCACTTCATTTTCCAGCTCATCAATCCACAATCTTCTGCTCATTGAACAGCTTTGAAATTTGATTCATTACACTGACCAACACCAAGACACATCGTTAACGGTTTCTGAAAATCCTTTGGGTTAGCGTAGACGACCTGTTGAAGAAAAAAGGAATAATATTTACAAGATGTTAACTGTTTACTTTCAACAGTAGAATTAGGGACTGACTGTCACAGTCAGATCCACAAATTACAATCGACATTGACTATGATATTCACGAGCAGAAGCAAGTAAACACGTCTAGCTAGATCACGTATTTTCCGCGAAATAAAATTGGGTCATTGTTGACTGTGTCTTACATAGAAAATGAAAATGATCACGTTCCTGATCCATTGGCGCATTCATGGGTTGTAAATAGTTTTGTCTCAGATTCCTGCTCCTTACCAGGCCATTGTGGCGCGGTTATTCCGACGCAAAAATTCGTCTGAATAGTAATTTTATTGCTAATCCGTTATTCGCAAGAATTTATGCGTGCGAATAACGATTTCCTTGGTTTCTCACCATCGGTATGCTGATATTTGATCAAGAATTCATACATTCTCATACGATGATGAAAATCATCCTAGCAGCCATTTATAATACACATCCAGATACTTAAACAAATCAATCAAACTACCCTGGATGAATTATAGAGCAAGGTTTTGATGTCTCCTTAGTCAATGAATACATGCAATCATGGAAACGCGAAATAAATAAATAATATAATCAATTTATCATTCAATCCAATTAATCTTTTATATTTCAGAGATGAAGCAAAAAAATGTTGCGCTCGAATCTCCAACAGCGTCAATCGTCATCATGCAGTGATCAAACTAGATAATAAAAGGAATAGCCTTCTAGACGTTTTATCTTTCGTTTTCAGCACGATGTAATATATGGCACATTGTCATGCGTTGGCATTCTGAATTCATTGTGGAGTTGCACTTTAACCATGCACTTTAACGAGGATGTTATGAACCATGAAGGACATATTGCAGACCAAAATACATTTGACTTGGAGTGGAACAGGATGAAGACAGCTTGGATACACAGTGCTGAAAAAGAGTGTGGTCGCAGCAAAGGCTGGGCAGGCATAAGAGACCTGATGGTGGAATTCGGAAGTGGAAAGCGCTGACAAAGAAAAGAAGTTGCGTTTCAAACAATGGCAGCAAAGCAAGTATGAGGCAACTAAAGCTCTCTATAAAAATGTAAAGAGATAAAATATCACTATCAAATAAGACCGATGAACTGCACTAAAATGAAGTTGAAGATAGTTCATGCAAAAAACGTCAAATTGACATAGGGCCTATGCATCAAGCACTCAAATATGACATATGCATATCAAACATGCTCACTTATATCCAATCTTTAATTGCGCATGTAAGTTTATAGCAACGATCACAATTGGCATAAAGCATCTGCACTTACATGTTATTATACCATGCTTCTCCGGAATTTATTTTGTAATATATAAGTATGTATAAAGGTCATTATCATTGTATATCGTGTCATTTGCCTGAAATTGAAGGCGTTTTACAATTAACTACTTAGCTACTGATGCTGTCATTCATTATTTTTGTGGCTGTGACAATTTGCAATGCCTATCACGAGCAACGCAGTTCGTTCAGGGGAAGTGAAATTAATTTGAACATGTCACGCACAAACTATATTACAGATCAGGCCACATCGAGCCAAAATCCTCTGACACAGCCCCATCGAAAAAATGGGACTACATACATTTAAATTATATAAGCGAAAAAATGGACCGAATCATACAAAAGAATTACAATTTTGAACATGCATGTAGTCAGTCTTCTGATATCAAAATTGCCATACTTTTGCGAGAGAATTTTTTCAAATGATTGTCGTAAATTGCTAGCAGGCTAGACGACCAATGATGTGACTTTGTATCGAAGTTGGCCTTTAGCATCATACTTTTAAAAAAAAATTCCTGAAGAACATGCAAACATATTAATAAGACTCAGTCAGATTTTTATATGTATAGCATCTGAATGAAATCAGATTGCTCTACTGGTACTGAAGCAATTAAACTGTAAGTAATAAGTTGCACATAAAATTCAACTTTCCAAAATTTGCGGAAGTGCTTTCGAATTGTTCCTTACCTTCATTTTTCGCCACTACCGTACCGCGCAACCGCGAAAAAATTTTAAATACTGATAGCACGAATCGTCAAACTCGATCACATGTGCATAGAATTCCTTTGATACAGCAAATAAGAGCTTCATCTGTAATATTTCAAGTTTAAAAAATCATTCCCTTAATGGTTACTTATTTCCTGAAAAATTATCAGTGAATTTACATCATAGCCTCATGGCGCCTCTTTCAGAGCTGTGTCGGCTAGTGATAATCCAGGCGACAGCAACAAGCGACTTGCACTGAATCCTTACTTGTCTTTCGCCATTGAACAATGACTAATTGCATTTCCAGTCGCCCAGTGATAGACTTAGTATAGGCTAACGGATTATTCACTTCGACCACAATTGAGCTACAAGTTATGACTACAAAAGCATAAGAACCCGAGTCATTGAGCGGGTCACCGAATGGTACCTTTGAACCAGTTTTATCACTGATACACACCATCATGCTACAACTTTTTACTTTGTCACCGATTTCCCTAGACATTCCAAATGTAAAGAATGATTTTAGAAGTGTTTAACATAATCGCAGCTCCATCGCTGAAATTCATCCCAGGAGATATTATTTCAAAAGAGAACAGAAGCCTCTTGTATTGACGAACTAGGCTTCAAGGATTGCTACAATCATCATGCATGATTGTTCGAATCTCTGTCTTAGTAGCCATGTATCTGAGGGTTGTTTCGAGGCACAAGTCGAATTTCTCTGGTCGACCTGGCTTGCGAAGTTGTCGTGGAGATGTTCTTAGAATGTAATGATCTAGTTGTCATGGTGGTAGAAATCGATCACAATATCTGATGCATGCAAAAAGAGTCTGACATTTGGATTGGATTTCCTAAAATTTGATGGAATCATGACAATCTGAACACTCCAAAGGTATTCATGATAAGTGCAAGCGATATTTGCATTGGCATCCACTGCCAACTCATCTATATGTAGTTCTATATCATTCATGTGCAATCAAAAGTCCGAGATCAATGTGTCTGGCTGAAGATTAGGCGGGCTGAGCCTTCCTAGTCCCCTGTTCACGCGTGCCTGTAGGATGCAAAGCAGGACCAAGAAAGGTGAAGCAAGACAAATAAACAAATCAAGACACACATTTATTTCATTGAGGGATTTTGAGTCAGAAATTTCTGAGCAGCTACACACGACAACAAAAATGTAAGATTGTTGCACCAGATAGCCGGTGCAATAGATGCGAGACCAAATATTTGCCGACTCAACCTGCAGTAGCCATAGCCATTCCACCAACATCTGCTTATTCATTGTTCATTATTCATCTGCTGTATATACACAGTGCCCTACACATAGCACTCCCTTCTATTCTTTAGTTATCTATATAGGGTTGTTCCTAACTAAGCCAAGCAATCATAAGCTCCGTCCATCAGTCTGCAAGCCGATTCCACTGATCTAACTCCCTGCAATAAGTAAACAAACATCCATTGCAATGAAATAAAAGCTACTTACTTTCCCTGCTGCCTTGAAACATGCCGTGTGCGTAGATATACATGTGCGCGTGTTTTTCGACCTTGCGCGTTTTTTTTACCCTACGCCAAGAATCGCAACACTGCTCCACACCAATAGCTTGACAACTTGTGTATAACTCTTCTATCATGATATGCCTGGTTGGCCCTTTAGTTGGGCTCTGTATTTGTTTTCCTTGAATCAAATACAATTATTATTATTATATAGGCTGATAGCGTCGTTAATAGCGGCAGACCACAAAATTCCACGTCCAGCTGGTACGTTTAGAAATGTGTGCAGTGTTTAAACAAGATCTAACATAAATTTAGAAGGAATTTGTGACAGAAACATCTTCGCACAAAATACATCAATCTGTAGTTTTCGACATTGTGTCAGCATTTTCTGTAAAAGCGTTGATATTTCCTGATAGAGTGAACAATTCTCTATCCAATGACACCAAGTTTGTTGCATGTTTTTGCAGGATAAAAATAACATAATGACCACGTGAATGAAATATATCCAATTTTCAATCATTGCTATGTAACTACAACTACTACAATTTCTTGCAAAACCATTGACACTTCTGGTGGATTCAGAATTTCTGGCATTCGGTGTGTTGATTCGAGTGGCACACGCGATTTTGACAAGTGGTACGGATGGGCTGTGGGCGTGGCTGAGGACGAAAATCCGCATTTGTGCGGATTCTACGCAGAGTTGGGGCTGTCTGAGGGGTGGCACAAGCTGGCACACTCCCAATAAGTGTATTCGGTGTGTTGATTCGAGTGGCACACGCGATTTTGACAAGTGGTACGGATGGGCTGTGGGCGTGGCTGAGGACGAAAATCCGCATTTGTGCGGATTCTACGCAGAGTTGGGGCTGTCTGAGGGGTGGCACAAGCTGGCACACTCCCAATAAGTGTATTCGGTGTGTTGATTCGAGTGGCACACGCGATTTTCACAAGTGGTACAGATGGGCTGTGGGCGTGGCTGAGGACGAAAATCCGCATTTGTGCGGATTCTATGCAGAGTTGGGGCTGTCTGAGGGGTGGCACAAGCTGGCACACTCCCAATAAGTGTATTCGGTGTGTTGATTCGAGTGGCACACGCGATTTTCACAAGTGGTACGGATGGGCTGTGGGCGTGGCTGAGGACGAAAATCCGCATTTGTGCGGATTCTATGCAGAGTTGGGGCTGTCTGAGGGGTGGCACAAGCTGGTACACTCCCAATAAGTGTATTCGGTGTGTTGATTCGAGTGGCACACGCGATTTTCACAAGTGGTACGGATGGGCTGTGGGCGTGGCTGAGTTCGAAAATCCGCATTTGTGCGGATTCTACGCAGAGTTGGGGCTGTCTGAGGGGTGGCACAAGCTGGCACACTCCCAATAAGTGTATTCGGTGTGTTGATTCGAGTGGCACACGCGATTTTCACAAGTGGTACGGATGGGCTGTGGGCGTGGCTGAGGACGAAAATCCGCATTTGTGCGGATTCTACGCAAAGTTGGGGCTGTCTGAGGGGTGGCACAAGCTGGCACACTCCCAATAAGTGTATTCGGTGTGTTGATTCGAGTGGCACACGCGATTTTCACAAGTGGTACGGATGGGCTGTGGGCGTGGCTGAGGACGAAAATCCGCATTTGTGCGGATTCTACGCAGAGTTGGGGCTGTCTGAGGGGTGGAACAAGCTGGCACACTCCCAATAAGTGTATTCGGTGTGTTGATTCGAGTGGCACACGCGATTTTCACAAGTGGTACGGATGGGCTGTGGGCGTGGCTGAGGACGAAAATCCGCATTTGTGCGGATTCTATGCAGAGTTGGGGCTGTCTGAGGGGTGGAACAAGCTGGCACACTCCCAATAAGTGTATTCGGTGTGTTGATTCGAGTGGCACACGCGATTTTCACAAGTGGTACGGCTAACTTCACATCCGTACCACTTTGAGGTCATTTTGTCCATTTTCTCAGTAAGTATTGTGAATTTTGACAAAGTAGTGGGTGGCACATGTTTTAGACGTGTTATTTTAGGCGTCCATGTGGTTGAAAATTCATAAAGATGCGATTTAAGATTTTTTCTGTAAATTGGTACGGCTAACTTCACATCCGTACCACCTCGAAGTTTTGATGGACGATTTCTCGCAAACTGCTGCATTATTTTGAAAAATTACTGGTGGCACAAGCTGGCACACTCTAAAATTATGTGTAAATGCTGTTTTTGAGAGTGGCACACGCGATTTTCGATGTGGTACGGATATTTGTACGGCTAACTTCACACATGTTGCATTATGCCGAATAGCGCTGTTCTGAGCAGAACAGTGCAATAAAACAACTTTTTCAGTTTGCGTTAAGGTAACTAACGTGAGCTAATGTGAGCTAAGTAAGCACGTACATTTACATGTGTGGTACCTACTTGGTTCTTTTCACGTTATTTCTATCATGCACGTTATTCACAAAATCATTTAAGACAACTGGCCCTCATGGCGGATAGAAGTACATACGAACTTCGATTTCAACTACTCTGGTCAATTCAGTATTTCGGACTGCATCTTTTCTCATTAGATAGCCTACAGATAAAATGGGGGAGAGGATGGGGGTAATTTGATACCTGCTTTATTTAGTACTCAGTCCAATGGTACTCAGTTCCAATTTTCTCATAATGTCGTCTGATAAACAAACAATAAATGTTTTTCATTGTATAATTGATAGTGTGGAACTTTCTTATTAATAAGACAACATCATCGGCTAAAATCTTTGGATGACAATAAAAAGATACAATAAAAAGTCTATTTATTCTTATGATAAATGATGATTATTTCTGATTATTGCATGAAAGTAAAGATTGGAGATCCTGAAATTTAGACCCCTTATCAATCAGGCTAGTCGATCATAAGATGGTCAATTAACTAAGTGTATGGAAGTGACTACAGGAGAGGAATCAGATTGCTACTGGTAATAGCGAGGTTGCACTGGCGAACTACGAAAATATAACATTACATCGATAGTGTAATGAGAAATTTGCCGCCTCTACATTATAGTAGGCCTAGAAAAAGTTGAAATTTGCTCGAATCAAGGCATAATAATCAACTGAGGACATCGGGCTATGTATGAAATTGAGGTATGAGAAGCAGTTGAATAATAATTTCTTTGTGGGATGCTAATCCCATAGAATCTTAGTTGAACGGGAGATTCCTTCCCACCAACAAGCCTAGTAATACATCTGTAAAAATATCTTTTGAACCATGCAGTAAAGCTCATCAGCTGTTTTTCAGATCCAAAGGATACCTTCAAACATTAAATACTGAGCTTAAAATTAATGTTGTAAAATAATTTGTACCACAAATCCCTAACGATGTCAATATAACAACTCAGTCGATTTTTCGTATTTCATTTAGCTGCAGTATTGACGATTTCATCTGTAATGAAGACCTTCTACTTTCGCTTCTCTTTCAGCTGGAAATCATCAAACAAACCGAAACAACGGTAGCCATGCACTCTGTGATCGACAATGTTTTCTATGCGTTGCTTTTGTTCAGAGGATGTATCATTGAGCACGTTTTAATACGTGGTCTGGATGAACCGCTTAATCCTCGCAATCCTGCTGCTTCATCTTCTTGTGTCGATCTCTACACTCCTAGTCAACACCAAGTGTTCCAGAAGGTTTCTGACTACGCCCAAGTGTCTTTATTAAACTTTGTCAGTACCCAGTTACCCAATGTCGCTATACTTTCCTATCTTAAATGGCTACACAGCTATTCTAATTTATTCAGTGCAAAATGCGTGAACTGTGGACGACATCTCGTTGATGGCTTGCCACCTGTTTGGCGGGATAATAGAAAAATGGAACCATATCACGAAGGATGCAAACCTTAAACGTTACCATTTTTGTAAACTATAGGCGTTAAATACAGGCAGCTGCAATCATCTTTTTGTTTTGATTTTGATCTTATATTTATGTGACAACACTAGGTGACATGCCACGCGTAATTACGGAACACCCCAAACATCCGTGGTTAAGAACATTCTATTCTTCTACCCGCGTACATACGCGCTGCACTGAGTCAGAAATCACTTGATCTGATGCTGTTAAAACATGGGGAATGTTTATGAATACGAGCGAGTGAGCGTTTATAGTTTGCGCGTCGTCTACGGTTGTCTACGTTGCCGCCTGAACCACGGATGAACCGCTACGCATGTTCTGTCTTCCCCTGAGCATGAAATTGAGGTCCTATCACATTGCTTAGCCTCTGATGCATGCATGCAGACACATGAGACGTAAAAACAGGACTGCCCACTATAACTTATATAACATGTTGCAGCAATGTACCGCATAGACACGGATGTTTAGGATCATAATTACGTGTGTGAACGTGGCATGTCACCTAGTGAATGCTCAAGAATGTGTTTGCAGAATTATCTTCATAGACAACTCAGCTTTATTGCTATTTCTAAATAACAAAAAATTGTTCCATCTGAACATATAGGGAACCTGGAGGTTTAGGAATGTTGATGCTCCGATCATCTGCAACTGCAGATTGGCGACTTCTAGATCGGAAAGGATGGTAAGTTGAATTTCAGTCAATGCTTATAGATATGCATGATTTTGTACTGGACAGCTGAAAGCAGATTTTCATTCATACCTCACTTTACAAGGAGCCCTTCTTTATAGACAATTGATATTTGTATTTTCCTTATGCTTAGGCATCTCAAGAATTAGGTTGCCCTAATTTTTATATTTGATTGCTTCGTTTCTGTCAAATTGTTTCAAAGCATGTGCCCACCAGCATTTCTACATTGATGTAATACCAAATCCATTGCAGTAGCTTTGCTATGCAATAGTTCAATTACATACGTCTGTCTATCATTCTGCTACATATGAAAAAAGTACACATGACTTCAAATTATGCAAGGATACACAAATGACATTTCATTTTTTGTCCAGTAGTTTGCAAAATTCTTTTTTCAGTCATATGGTAATGCACATGCAATTTCATCCAAGTTGCATCTGAGCATTTGGCATTTGTAATGGCTGAGCGACGGCCACTTTATATGTAGTGTTAAACAAAATTGGATATCAAAAGGAATGAATATTTGCTAAAGCATCTTAAGCGGAAAATAATAAGGTGATGATCAAGGGAATTTCACGAACAAGGAAGTCCAA